>CM038678.1:549417295-550006432 GCA_021605205.1 Aegilops longissima | reverse complement strand
TTTGATCTACAAGACATATCATTCAAAAGTTTTAGACTAAGTTCATGATAATTAAGTTCATCTAATCAAATTATTACAATGAACTCCCACTCAGATTAGACATCCTCTAGTCATCTAAGTGATACACGATCCGAGTCGACTAGGCCGTGTCCGATCATCACGTGAGACGGACTAGTCATCGTCGGTGAACATTCTCATGTTGATCGTATCTTCTATACGACTCGTGTTCGACCTTTCGGTCTCCGTGTTCCGAGGCCATGTCTGTACATGCTAGGCTCGTCAAGTTAACCCTAAGTGTTTTGCGTGTGTAAATCTGTCTTACACCCGCTGTATGTGAACGTAAGAATCCATCACACCCAATCATCACGTGGTGCTTAGAAGCTTATTTAACTTTAGCAACGGTGCACGTTAGGGAGAACACTTCTTGAAATTGTTGTAAGGATCATCTTATTTACTACCGTCGTTCTAAGTAAACAAGATGTATAAACATAATAAACATCACATGCAATTATATAGTAGTGACATGATATGGCCAATATCATAAAACTCCATTGATCTCCATCTTCGGGCTCCATGATCATCTTGTCACCGCATGACACCATGATCTCCATCATCATGATCTCCATCATTGTGCCTCCATGAAGTTGTCACGCCAATGACTACTTCTACTTCTATGGCTAACAGCGTTTAGCAATAAAGTAAAGTAAATTACATGGCGTTCTTGAATGACACGCAGGTCATACAAAAATAAAGACAACTCCTATGGCTCCTGCCGTTGTCATACTCATCGACATGCAAGTCGTGATTCCTATTACAAGAACATGATCTCATACATCACAATATGTCATTCATCATTCATCACAACTTGGCCATATCACATCACATGTCAATTGCTGCAAAAACAAGTTAGACGTCCTCTAATTGTTGTTGCATCTTTTACGTGGCTGCAATTGGGTTCTAGCAAGAACGTTTTCTTACCTACGAATAACCACAACGTGATCTTGTCAACTTCTATTTACCCTTCATAAGGACCCTTTTCATCGAATCCGCTCCAACTAAAGTAGGAGAGGCAGACACCCGCCAGCCACCTTATGCAAATAGTGCATGTTAGTCGGTGGAACCGGTCTCACGTAAGCGCACGTAAGGTTGGTCCGGCCGCTTCATCCCACAATACCGCGGAAGCAAGATAAGATTAGTAGCGGCAAGTAAGTTGACAAGATCCACGCCCACAACTAAATTGTGTTCTACTGTGCAAAGAGAACTACGATAGACCTAGCTCATGATGCCACTTTGTTGGGGAACGTTGCAGAAAATTAAAATTTTTCCTACGGTTTCACCAAGATCCATCTATGAGTTTATCTAAGCAACGAGTCATGGAGATGCATCTACATACCACTTTGTAGATCGCGGCGAAGCATTCAAAAGAACGGGGTTGAGGTAGTTGTACACGCCGTGATCCAATCACCGGAGATCCTAGCGCCGAACGGACGGCACCTCCGCGCTCAACACACGACGGTCGGCGTGGACGTCTCCTCCTTCTTGATCCAGCAAGGGGAAGGAGAGGTTGATGAAGATCCAGCAGCACGACGGCGTGGTGGTGGATGCAGCAGGATCCGCAGGCTTCGCCAAGCGCCTGCGGGAGGAGGAGGTGTAGCAAGGGGAAGGAGGTGCCAAGATGCGGGGTCTTGCTGCCTTCCTCCCTCCACTATATATAGGGGCTAGGGGCGATTCCCCTGGAGATCCCATCTAGATGGGGGGCGGCCCGGGCAACGCCCTTAGGGTTTCAACCGGGGGCGCATGCCCTCGGGGGCAACGGCCCCTAGGGTTTCCAACCAGGGGCATGCCCTCTGGGCAACGGTCCCTAGGGTTTCCAACCCTAGGCGCTTTGGGCCCTTGGTGGGCGCACCAGCCCACCAGGGCTGGTTCCCATGCCACTTCAGCCCATGGGGCCCTCCGGATAGGTGGCCCCACCGGTGGACCCCGGGACCCTTAGGTGGTCCCAGACAATACCGTGACCCCAAAACTTTCCGGTGTCAAACTGGACTTCCTATATATAAATCTTTACCTCCGGACCATTCCGAACTCCTCGTGACGTCCGGGATCTCATCCGGACTCGAACAACTTCGGGTTACTGCATACTAATATCTCTACAACCCTAGCGCCACCGAACCTTATGTGTAGACCCTACGGGTTCGGGAGATATGAACATGACCGAGATGCCTCTCGGTCAATAACCAACAGCGGATCTGGATACCCATGTTGGCTCCTACATACTCCTCGATGATCTCATCGGATGAACCACGATGTCGAGGATTCAATCAAACCCGTATACAATTCCCTTTGTCAATCGGTACGTTATTTGCCCGAGACTCGATCGTCGGTATCCCAATACCTTGTTCAGTCTCGTTATCGCAAGTCACTTTACTCGCATCAGTAATGCATGATCCCGTGACTAACCACTTAGTCACTTTGAGCTCATTATGATGATGCATTACCGAGTGGGCCCAGAGATACCTCTCCGTCACACGGAGTGACAAATCCCAGCCTCGATCCGTGTCAACCCAAAAGACACTTTCGGAGATACCAGAGTGCACCTTTATAGTCACCCGATTCGTTGTGACGTTTGGTACACCCAAAGCACTCTTACAAGATCCGGAGTTACACGATCTCATGGTCTAAGGAAGAGATACTTGACATTGGAAAAGCTCTAGCAAAACGAACTACACGATCTTGTGCTATGCTTAGGATTGGGTCTTGTCCATCACATCATTCTCCTAATGATGTGATCCCGTTGTCAATGACATCCAATGTCCATAGTCGAAACCATGACTATCTGTTGACCAACGAGCTAGTCAACTAGAGGCTCACTAGGGACATGTTATGGTCTATGTATTCACACGTGTACCACGATTTCTGGATAATACAGTTATAGCATGAATAAAAGACAATCATCATGAACAAAGAAATATAATAATAATACTTTTATTATTGCCTCTAGGGCATATTTCCAACACTTGCTAGAAAGCTCTGACATAGACTCTTTCTGATGTTATGATAAATAGCAATTGCTTCAATGACTGAGATTATAGCTTGTTAGTTCTCAATAAAGTTTCTGATTCATACTTTGCATTGTGAATAGATTATTACTTGAGCATAAGAAATCATATGCCATTATCCATATATGTTGCTGTTATGAGAACAATCATGATGCCCTCATGTTCGTATTTTATTTTATCGACACCTCTACCTCTAAACATGTTGACATTTTTATCGTTATCGGCTTTCGCTTGAGGACAAGCGAGGTCTAAGCTTGGGGGAGTTGATACGTCCATTTTGCATCATGCTTTTATATCGATATTTATTGCATTATGGGCTGTTATTACACATTATGTCACAATACTTATGCCTATTCTCTCTTATTTTTCAAGGTTTACATAAGGAGGGAGAATGCCGGCAGCTGGAATTCTGGGCTGGAAAAGGAGCAAATATTAGAGACCTATTCTGCACAACTCCAAAAGTCCTGAAACTCCACGAAAGTTATTTTTGTGGGTCATCAATGCCGGACTTCCTCCACTGCCGCCACCCCCAAGAAGGAATGACGACCACCATCAAGACGAAGGGGCTGGGGGCTTCCAGGAGCCGCCTGCCATCGCCTGCATCTTGGGCGGAGCTCAAGCCCCAGCCTTGCAGCGTATTTTCAAATAGTTCGCCCGTTAAGTGAATGCAGTCCTCCCCAAGCTCGAGGCCACGCGCCTGCTCAGATGGTCCAAGTGCGCCATCACGTTCAGCTCGGCAGATCAGCTCAAGTGCGCGGCTACCGCTGGCGCCCTCCCAATGCTTTGTTCACCAGCTCAAGTGCGCGGCTACCGCTGGCGCCCTCCCAATGCTTTGTTCACCAGTTATCAGCAAGTCACCAAGACCCATATCGACGGCGGTGCAGGGCTCAACATTCTGTCCATCGACACGTTCGACAACCTCCAAGTGTCGTATGACCAGCTTCTGCCCACCAAGCCTTTCTCAAGAGTGACGGACGGTTCCACTACCCCGATCGGGCAGGTCCGCCTACCCGTCACATTCGGACAGCGTGACAACTACCACACCGAGCTCATCGACGTCGACGTCGCCCACATTCGCCTGCCATACAACACCATCCTCAGGTATCCAGCCCTCGCCAAGTTCATGGCAGTGACCCACCACGGCTACAACGTCCTCAAGATGCCAGGGAGCGGCGGAATCATCACGGTCCCATGCGAAGAAATAGACGCGGTGTGCTCCCTCGAGCGTGCCTTCCAAGCTGCAGCTATCGACGACCCCGACAGCAAGGGCGAGTGCCCTCCTGAGGCCAGCCCCAAGAAGAAGAAGCAGCTGCACCGTGCAGGGCCTCAGGCAAGCAGCACCTCGTCAGGATCGGCGCCCGCGCCCGGGTCGCCTCCCTCCATCACATAGGAAAGCGCGCCCAGCGCCCTCCTCGGGTAGGGCTCGGGGGCTCTCTTCTGGAGGGACTCAGACCTTTCCAACATCGTGAGGGAGGCGCTTGGGCACCATCTGGAGGCGTGCTTCGCGACATGTTTCTCTCAGAGGAACACAGGGCGAGGAGCGCCCACCGCTCAGGAGTTCATCACTAAGACCACTCAGGAACTACAAGACGCAAGGGCCATGCGCGGCGGCTGCCGCTCACAAGGTGCAGCTCCACATCCAGGCAAGGATGCAGGGCTGTGCATCTGCATCAACGTCCCAGGGCTCAACAGGGCCGCATCTCAGGAGCTCTTCTAGCCTTCGCGCGTGGGATGCTACAAGGGCCTTTTGGCCTGCCGAGCGTGGCGTCTGCCTATCAGCGCAACTTGCGGCGCGCCCTGGCGACTCAGGAGGCCAGGCACCACGCCGTCCTGACGGAGATGGATACGGTCCTCAAGGAACTGCCTGGACCCCCAGAGCCTCCCGAGGCTCAGTGTAACACCCCGGATACAACTTTCCATATTCGTAACTCCAACTCTTGCCTTTTCCGGAGATGTGTTATTTTATTTCCGTTGTGGTTGGGTTTTGTCTTTTGTTTTGCTTTGTGTTCTTTGTCGTGCATTTCATCTCATGGCATCATGCGCATTGCATTTGCATGTTTTTATAAAGATTGCATTAGATTCAGTAGTTGGCGCGTTCCCCTGCCTTCAGAGACCGCTTTGAGTCCAACCGGTTCTCGTTCCCCTCTCGTTGGACCGCCATATCTCTCGCCACCATGGACCCCTCTCCTTGAACCCCTCTTGCGGCGTGTCCGAAAATCCCCGAACCCGACCGGGCAGTCGTTACCGTTGTGTCCGGATCATCCCCAAACGTCTACAAAATATCTCCATTTTTATTTGGGCTTCCTAGCCTATTTTTCTTAACCGCCCGATTCGATCGGAGGGTCGAGATAATCCCTAACCCACTCACCATATATATTTGTCTAACTGAGACCAAATCCCTAATTTCTAGGGATCCTCCTAGCCGCCACTCCCCTATCTCGTCTTCCTCGGAATCCTCCTGTCTCCTCTTCCTCGAAATCCTCCCGATCCAAATCCCCGCAGCCAACCACCTCCCTCACTCGCTTTCAGCTCGAACCAACCCACACCGCGCCGCTCTTCCCTTTCGATCCTCCCCGAGCACCTCGTGCCCGATTTCCGCTGCTCCCTGCAGATCAAGGAGCATCTCTGCCTCCCAAGCCACCTCACCTCCCTCTCCCGAGCACCCGTCCGCCCGCGCCGCGCCCGGCCCGGGCGAGCCGACGCTGTTGAGCGCCACCAGCAAAGAGCCCAGGCGAGCCCCCGTCGCGCGCCTCTTCTTCCCTTGCTCCTCATCTCGGACTCATCTCCCTCTCTTTTCTCTGTAACAGCGACGCCGCCATCTTCTTCACGGAGGACCTCGACGAGAATGCCGCCCGCGGTACCCCCGATCTTCCCCGGCGCAACCCCGTTCCGCTGCGCCCCTGCGCCATGCTGCCATGCCCCGCCGCTGCCGGCGGACGCGTCCCGCTCGTCCCGGACCTCCCCGCTTCGACTGAACGGATCCTCGCCGCCCGAGCACATGCAAACTGCCAAGCCCCCGCCGCCGCCAGAACGGGCTACCCGCGCCTTGGATCTGGTCGATCCGGGCTTCCCCATGCCCGAGACCTTGCCGCCCTTTTGGCCCGCTCGCCGGAGCTCTGCTCCCGGTCACCGGCGCCCTGCTCGCCTCCTCGCGCCATACAGCCCCTGCCTCGAGCTGCTGTTGTTCTGGCCTTCAAACGAGAGCAAGCGGCTTTCGGTTGACCACGCCCAGGCGCTTTGGGCATGCAGCCTCCTAGCAGCCTGCGCCCCTTGTTGGGCCTCCTTCATGAACCAGCCCATGAGGCCTGGTGAGCCGCCCAGCCTCTGTAGCCCCGGATGCGGCCCATGTTGTTTTTTTTTCTGCGCATGCTTTTCTCTATTATCGAAGATAGCAGTTTTCTGAAAACCCCTAGACTTCATGCATGTAATAACTAATTAACCGTGCATCGGATTTAAACAAACTTTATATGTTAAATGCTCAGAAAATTGTGTAGATTAATAATATGTCATTTTCATCCCATGTTAAAATGTTTAACTTGCTGTTTATTTAAATTTGCTAATATGCCATGTTAAAATGACTTATTTCATAACTAAATAACCGTAACTCGGAATTAAATGTTCTTTATATGTAAATGGGGTAGAAAAATGCCTAGTTTAACATGGTCCACTTTATTTTCCTGTTTAACAACATTGAAATATATTTTAGGACAGAACAGTACCGAATCTAAAATATGCACATGAGGATTTTCCGGAATTGTTGTTTCTTATTTCCGGCCTCATTTAAATTGCTTAAATAGTTAGTTTAATTATGCTCCACCTCTTGCCATGTTTAACAACATTTAATATTGTTGTGTACCTAAACGAGATCAAACTAAATATGTCAATGTGGTGTTTTGTCAATATGCAACTCGTTGCATATTGAGCTCCACTTAATTTGTAGTATTGTTTGTTGCACTTTGCCATGCCATGCCTCTTTAAACCGGACATGCATCATACTTGATTGTGCATCGTGCCATGTTTATGCTTGTGCCTTTATCATGTTGTTTGTTTCTTTCGGTGTTGCTTCTCGTTCCGGTAATGTTGCGATTGTGAGGATTCGTTCGACTACTTCCGTTCATCTTCTTCATGGACTCGTTCTTCTTCCTAGCGGGATTTCAGGCAAGATGACCGTCACCTTGGATCTCACTACTATCATTGCTATGCTAGTTGCTTCGTTCTATCGCTATGCTGCGCTACCTATCACTTGCTGCTCAAGCCTCCCAAATTGCCATGAACCTCTAACCTGTTGCACCCTTCCTAGCAAACCGTTGATTGGCTATGTTACCGCTTTCGCTCAGCCCCTCTTATAGCGTTGTTAGTTGCAGGTGAAGATGAAGTTTGTTCCTTGTTGGAACATGGAGACGTTGTTCCTTGTTGGAACATGTTTACTTGTTGGGATATCACAATATATCTTATTTAATTAATGCATCTATATACTTGGTAAAGGGTGGAAGGCTCGGCCTTATGCCTAGTGTTTTGTTCCACTCTTGCCGCCCTAGTTTCCGTCATATCGGTGTTATGTTCCCGGATTTTTGCGTCCCTAACGCGGTCGGGTGATTTATGGGACCCCCTTGACAGTTCGCTTTGAATAAGACTTTTCCAGCAAGGCCCAACCTTGGTTTTACCATTTGCCTCACCACCACCTATACCCTTCCTTGGGCGGCCAACCCGAGGGTCATCTTTATTTTAGCCCCCCCCCGGGCGGTGCTTCTCTAAGTGCTGGCCTGAACCGAAGCTTACTCTTGGGGCCACCTTGGGGCAACTTGAGGTTGGTTTTACTCGTAGCTAGTCTCATCCGGTGTTGCCACGAGAACGAGATATGTGCAGCTCCTATCGGGATTGTCGGCGCATCGGGCGGTCTTGCTGGTCTTGTTTTATTGTGTCGAAATGTCTTGTAGCCAGGATTCCGAGACTGATCGGGTCTTCCCGGGGAGAAGGAATATCCTTCGTTGATCGCGAGAGCTTATCATGGGCTAAGTTGGGACACCCCGCGGGGTATAAACTTTCGAGAGCCGTGCCGCATGTTATGTGGCAGATGGGAATTTGTTAATATCCGGTTGTAGTAAACTTGAAGCAAACCCTTCTAAAATACACCAACCGTGTGCGTAACCGTGAGCGTCTCTTTTGGGGTTGATCGAGAGGAGAACACGGTTTCTGGGTTATGTCTGACGTAAGTAGTAGTTCAGGATCACTTCTTGATCATTGCTAGTTGACGACCGTCCTTTGTTTCTCTTCTCGCTCTCATTTGCGTAAGTTAGCCACCATATACGCTTAGCCGCTGCTGCAACCTCACCACTTTACCCCTTCCTTTCCCTTTAAGCTTTGCTAGTCTTGATACCCATGGTAATGGGATTGCTGAGTCCTCGTGGCTCACAGATTACTACACCATCAGTTGCAGGTACAGGTTTGCGAAGATCATGACGTGAGAGCGATGCTTGCTTGCGTTGAGCTCTTCTTCTGCTTCTTCGATCAGGGGATAGGTTCCAGGTCGGCAGCCTGGGATAGCAGGGTGGATATTGTTTGAGTTTCTGTTTATGTTTCATCCGTAGTCGGATGTTGATCTTGTATATGATGTGATGTTGTATTCGTGTGGCATTGTAGGCCTTATGTATGCATCCCCACTATTATGTAATGTTGATGTAATGATATCCACCTTGCAAAGCGTCTTCAAGATGCGCTTCTATCCTTGGTGGGACCTTCGAGTTCCTTTAGGATAGGGTCACATCTTGGGCGTGACAAGTTGGTAATCAGAGCCTCGACCGACCTTAGGAGCCCCCTTGTTTGTTGGTCGTTGTTGAGTCTAGAAGAAAACTATTTTGAGTCTTAGGATTGTATATATCGGAGAGTAGGATTCTTTTTACTCCTCAGTCCCTTCGTCGCTCTGGTGAGGTCTCCTGACGTAGATGTTTTGTCTTTCCTCTCCTCAAATTTCACTAATTTTTTTTTAGGATCACGCGGGTATCTTGGAATCGTTCCGATGGTTTTGTGACGAGAACATTGTTCTTGGTGCCTCCTGACATTTAGGGGTTGTGGCAGTGTCCCGGGGAGTTGAGCTCCGAGGTGTTGTCGTCACAATTTTATCGTTGCAGTTCTGGAATACCTGAGTTTTACCGACATCGAAATCTCTTTTGTGCGGTTGTTGGTGAGATAACCCCGATAACCCAGTACTGGGGCGAGCTCGGGAGTATTGCCATGACTTTTATAACGGATGCTTTTCGAAGGTCGAGGTACACGATTTCCGGAGTTTTCTTGGTTATGTGTTGACGGATGGATACAGCTGGATCTAGGTATTGTTAGTTTGGGTGATATATTTTGTGTCCCCTGTATCCTCAACACCAGATTGCATAACCAGAAAGTTTCGGGAGTTTATAGGTGGGAATTCAAGTAGCTCCTAGAATATCTTTCCGACAGATGCATGATATGAGATTGCGTAAATCTCTATCATATGTATTTGTTCTGGCTTATTCTGCAAGCCAAATCCTTTGTTTTGTTTTATTTGTGGTATTCGAGTTGCTTCGAAGTCAAGTGTTGATTCCATACCTTTCAAGCGGTGTTCTCATATTTCTATGAGAGTGCTAATCCTTCTTGTTTATCGAGATCGTCATGTCAATTCTTTTTCAATACCGGCGTGCTTCTCTTCAAGTGGATCCGATCATTTCAACATCCGCAAGATCAATTCTAAGTTTTTCTCAACGGTGTTTGTTTCATCCATCCCAAGTTATCTTTGTTTTCCCGCCCTCCCACCCTTTTTCTTCAAGGACTCAGATTTCTTAATCATGTATCCTTTTATTTGTGGAAGTCTCTTCATTCTTTTCTTTCAATGTTCTTATCCGGTGATTTTCCAAGAAGATGCTCAACAATTTCAAGCTCATCATCCTTCATCATTATTTGTTCTCTTTCTTCTCCAGTGGATTAATTTCAAGCTTTGTCAATCATATTTTTTTCCTCATCTCAAATGTTTTTCTCGTACCGGTGCACCTCTTGATCATTCACTTCTCGCTATTCATTTGTCCTGGAGTGCTCAAGATATCTCAGAAGAATCATGTTTCCTTTCTTAATCCGTTCGAGTTACTTCAAGTTTTTTCTCTCATTCAAGCTATTTAATTCAACCGGTGCAATCTCTCTTCAAAATCGTTCAACGGTGTTTTCTTTTGAGTGGGCCCTAACCCACAGGTCTTTTCCCAGGATCTTACCTGACTCTTCTAATTCTCCCGGAGTTATTCTAAAATTCTTTTCAAAGTTTGACGTAAGAATGAGTTATCATCAGTCAAATGTCTTTCTCCAAAATCTTTCAAATTCTTTTCATCGTTGGTTCAACCTTTCCAATTTTCATCCCGGAGTATCTCAACAATTCATGGTGGTTTCTCATCATTAGTCTCAACATTTGAAGACCGAAGAAGAGTTTCTCCTAAATCTTGGTCCATTCTCTTGAAGATTCATGGTTCTAGCCTCATGCTATCCTCATAATCGTTTTGATTGTGAGATTTATTTTCTTACCATCCGGAGCATTTCATGAGTTGTTTTCCATTTCTTTCCTCCGAAGGCCATCATGTCATAATTCTTCATTCTCAGCGTGTAGCTATAATTCTCCAAATCTTACCGGTGAATCGTTCGAATATCCTCTAATCAGTTCAAGATCTCTTCATTCTATTCTATCTAAATTCTCTCAAGCATCTTCATTTGTTTTCCCAATTCTTCCCGGCGATTGTTTCTCTTTGCTACGTTCATTTTCAATCCCACCGGTGGTTCCATCATTACCTTGTCAAGTTTGCACTATATCTCTTTTCAATCAATCAAGAAGAATAAGTAGTATGCCAAATCCGTTGCTTGTCATCAATTTAAATTGGTGAAGGGTAGGCATGACATAATTCTTATTCTTGTTTCATCCAAGTGATTAATTCCTTCTTCCGGAGATTGTTCATGATGAAGTAATTCTCGGTTCTAGTATTCAACTTTTTTTTCCGGAGTTCCAAGTTTTCCGCATTATCTCGTCGCGAAGCTCCATCTAAATTATCGCAAGGCTTCACCTTGTGTTTTCAACTTCTCTTTCTTTTTATCATCCTTTTATTACCGGAGTTCTTCATGGAGGCTCTACATGATGGTTCGTCAAGGATTCTTTTCATTCTTCAATTGTTCTTCAAAATTTCTCTCGAAGCTAAGATCCGCCAAGCGATACTCAAAAAAATAAACATGGTGCTCAACACATGTTTTATTTTGAGGAGTTCAAGTATTCTTCATCTTGCATTTTGAGGTGCAATTCCCCTACCTTATCTTTTGAGATGGTGTTATATCATTCTTGACAGTTTCCCTTCAAGTTTTATGATTCACAAGTTGTCAAGAATGAGATATTGTAAAACCATCATTTTCTCTTCGATCATGAATTGTTTCAACCCATATTAATCTCTTCGTTGGAGTTATCTTGTGTCATATTTCACCTAAAGCCTTCCATTAGGAATGTTGCTATTTGTGGTGCTTGTCATTGATCCAAGCTTTCTCCATATCCTTCTCGGTGAAAGAGGTTTTTTCATCTCTTCGTTGATCTCAAACAAGCAATTGTTTTTCGTTAGTGGTAGAATGTCATCTCATAGTCTTGCGATGTTTCCATAAGCCCACTACAAGCTTATTCTTTTCGTTGTTGGTTTTCCAACAACCCCGTTGTAACCATCTTGGAAGGGTGCTTTCCAAGCTCAGTTGTGGCAGAAGTTGGCATTTTCTTCTCCATTCTGTTATTCCAATGATCTATCTTCTATTGTTTCTTCCGGAGTCATTGTGATGTTGCTCTCTTCACCCATCACCTCTTTTTGTCAAGATCATGTTATTTTCTTGCTTATCCATTTAACCGGAGTGTTGTGTTTTCATTCGAGTTCTCTCATCTTATCAAGTTTTGCCTCCTTCCTCAACCGGAGAGCTGTCTGAAATCTTTCTAACCCCTTGTGCCATTCTTTCAATAGTTCCGGAGGCAGTGTGTTGTTGATTTCATCAAGTATCATCCCATCTTCTCAAGTTCATGTTCAATTTCTTCCATTTACAGTCGGAGTGCTGTCCAAATTATATCATTCTTATTCATTCTTATCTCGTTTCAACGAGAGTGGTTTCAATTCCTTCTTGTCCATTGTGCTCGTCATTTATGTCTTGGCAACCTTCAAGCTCTCGTAATGTTCCTTGTTCCTCTTTTCTAACGGATTGTTTGCAATCTCGTTCATCTCTAATTGCTCAACCTCTCAAGGTTCGTGGTTTCACTCATTGGTCGAAGAAGCAACTTAGTTTTACCGCTTATCTTCCTCTTCCTTTTCCCTCCGGTGCCATCCTAGATCTCGGGACGAGATCCTCTTGTAGTGGTGGAGTGTTGTAACACCCCGGATACAACTTTCCATATTCGTAACTCCAACTCTTGCCTTTTCCGGAGATGTGTTATTTTATTTCCGTTGTGGTTGGGTTTTGTCTTTTGTTTTGCTTTGTCTTCTTTGTCGTGCATTTCATCTCATGGCATCATGCGCATTGCATTTGCATCTTTTCATAAAGATAGCATTCGTTCGTAGTTGGCGCGTTCCCCCTGCCTTCGTAGACCGTTTCGAGTCCAACCGGGTTCTCGTTCCCCTTCTGTTGGACCGCCATATCTCTCTGCCAGTCATGGACCCCCTCTCCTTCGACCCCCTCTTGCGCGTGTCCGAAACTCCCCCGAACCCGACCCGGGCAGTCGTTACCGTTGTGTCCGGATCATCCCCAAACGTCTACAAAATATCTCCATTTTTTTATTTGGGCTTCCTAGCCTATTTTTCTTAACCGCCCGATTTCGATCGGAGGGTCGAGATAATCCCTAACCCACTCACCATATATATTTGTCTAACCTGAGACCAAATCCCTAATTTCTAGGGATCCTCCTAGCCGCCGCCACTCCCCCTGTCTCGTCTTCCTCGGAATCCTCCTGTCTCCTCTTCCTCGAAATCCTCCCGATCCAAATCCCCCGCAGCCAACCACCTCCCTCGCTCGTTTTCAGCTCCGAACCAACCCACAGCCGCGCCGCTCTTCCCGCTCGATCCCTCCCCGAGCACCTCGTGCCCGATTTCCGCTGCTCCCCTGCGCATCAAGGAGCATCTCTGCCTCCCCAAGCCACCTCACCTCCCTCTCCCCGAGCACCCGTCCGCTTCCCTTGCGGCCGGGCGAGCCGACGCCGTTGAGCGCCACCGCAGAAGAGCCCAGGCGAGCCCCGTCGCGCCTCTTCTTCCCTGCTCCTCATCTCGGACTCATCTCCCTCTCTTTTCTCTCAGAATAGCGACGCCGCCATCTTCTTCACGGAGGACCTCGACGAGAATGCCGCCCATGTACCCCGATCTTCCCAAGCGCAACCCGTTGCTCCTTGCGCCCTGCGCCATGCTGCCATGCCCCGCCGCTGCCGGCGGACGCGTCCCGCTCGTCCCGGACCTCCCCTGCTTCGTCCTGGAACGGATCCTCGTCGCCCCGAGCCTGTGCAAACTGCCAAGCCCCGCCGCCGCCAGGAACGGGCTACCGCGCCTTGGATCTGGTCGATCCGGGCTTCCCCATGCCCGAGACCTTGCCGCCCTTTTGCCCCGCTCGCCGGAGCTCTGCTCCCGGTCACCGGCGCCCTGCTCGCCTCCTCTGCATCGCCCTGGCCCCTGCCTCGAGCTGCTGTTGTTCCTGGCCTTCAGAAACGAGAGCAGCAGCTCGGTTGACCACGCCTCCAGCGCCTGGGCCGCAGCCTCCTAGCACCGCTGCGCCCCCTTGTTGGGCCTCCTTCATGAACCAGCCCATGAGGCCTGGTGAGCCGCCCAGTTCCTGTAGCCCCAGATGCGGCCCATGTTGTTTTTTTTCCTGCGCTGCGTTTTTCTCTATTATCCAGTATTAGCAGTTTTACAGAAAACCCCCTAGACTTCATGCATGTAATAACTAATTAACCGTGCATCGGATTTAAACAAACTTTATATGTTAAATGCTCAGAAAATTGTGTAGATTAATAATATGTCATTTTCATCCCATGTTAAAATGTTTAACTTGCTGTTTATTTAAATTTGCTAATATGCCATGTTAAAATGACTTATTTCATAACTAAATAACCGTAACTCGGAATTAAATGTTCTTTATATGTAAATGGGGTAGAAAAATGCCTAGTTTAACATGGTCCACTTTATTTTCCTGTTTAACAACATTGAAATATATTTTAGGACAGAACAGTACCGAATCTAAAATATGCACATGAGGATTTTCCGGAATTGTTGTTTCTTATTTCCGGCCTCATTTAAATTGCTTAAATAGTTAGTTTAATTATGCTCCACCTCTTGCCATGTTTAACAACATTTAATATTGTTGTGTACCTAAACGAGATCAAACTAAATATGTCAATGTGGTGTTTTGTCAATATGCAACTCGTTGCATATTGAGCTCCACTTAATTTGTAGTATTGTTTGTTGCACTTTGCCATGCCATGCCTCTTTAAACCGGACATGCATCATACTTGATTGTGCATCGTGCCATGTTTATGCTTGTGCCTTTATCATGTTGTTTGTTTCTTTCCGGTGTTGCTTCTCGGTTCCGGTAATGTTGCGATTGTGAGGATTCGTTCGACTACTTCCGTTCATCTTCTTCATGGACTCGTTCTTCTTCCTAGCGGGATTTCAGGCAAGATGACCGTCACCTTGGATCTCACTACTATCATTGCTATGCTAGTTGCTTCGTTCTATCGCTATGCTGCGCTACCTATCACTTGCTGCTCAAGCCTCCCAAATTGCCATGAACCTCTAACCTGTTGCACCCTTCCTAGCAAACCGTTGATTGGCTATGTTACCGCTTTCGCTCAGCCCTCTTATAGCGTTGTTAGTTGCGGTGAAGATGAAGTTTGTTCCTTGTTGAACATGGAGCGTTGTTCCTTGTTGGAACATGTTTACTAGTTGGGATATCACAATATATCTTATTTAATTAATGCATCTATATACTTGGTAAAGGGTGGAAGGCTCGGCCTTATGCCTAGTGTTTTGTTCCACTCTTGCCGCCCTAGTTTCCGTCATATCGGTGTTATGTTCCCGGATTTTTGCGTCCCTAACGCGGTCGGGTGATTTATGGGACCCCCTTGACAGTTCGCTTTGAATAAGACTTTTCCAGCAAGGCCCAACCTTGGTTTTACCATTTGCCTCACCACCACCTATACCCTTCCCTTGGGCCGGCCAACCCGAGGGTCATCTTTATTTTAGCCCCCGGGCGATTGCTTCTCTAAGTGCTGCTTTGAACCGAGCTACTGCTGGGCCACCTTGGGGCAACTTGAGGGTTGGTTTTACTCGTAGCTAGTCTCATCCGGTGTTGCCCTGAGAACGAGATATGTGCAGCTCCTATCGGGATTGTCGGCGCATCGGGCGGTCTTGCTGGTCTTGTTTTATTGCTGTTGAAATGTCTTGTAGCCGGGATTCCGAGACTGATCGGGTCTTCCCGGGGAGAAGGAATATCCTTCGTTGATCGCGAGAGCTTATCATGGGCTAAGTTGGGACACCCCTGCAGGGTATAAACTTTCGAGAGCCGTGCCCGCGGTTATGTGGCAGATGGGAATTTGTTAATATCCGGTTGTAGTAAACTTGAAGCAAACCCTTCTAAAATACACCAACCGTGTGCGTAACCGTGAGCGTCTCTTTTCGGGGTTGATCGAGAGGAGAACACGGTTTCTGGGTTATGTCTGACGTAAGTAGTAGTTCAGGATCACTTCTTGATCATTGCTAGTTGACGACCGTCCTTTGTTTCTCTTCTCGCTCTCATTTGCGTAAGTTAGCCACCATATCGCTTAGCGCTGCTGCAACCTCACCACTTTACCCCTTCCTTTCCTTTAAGCTTTGCTAGTCTTGATACCCATGGTAATTGGATTGTTGAGTCCTCGTGGCTCCTGATTACTGCACCATCGATTGCAGGTACAGGTTTGCGAAGATCATGACGTGAGAGCGATGCTTGCTTGCGTTGAGCTCTTCTTCTGCTTCTTCGATCAGGGGATAGGTTCCAGGTCGGCAGCCTGGGATAGCAGGGTGGATATTGTTTGAGTTTCTGTTTATGTTTCATCCGTAGTCGGATGTTGATCTTGTATATGATGTGATGTTGTATTCGTGTGGCATTGTAGGCCTTATGTATGCATCCCCACTATTATGTAATGTTGATGTAATGATATCCACCTTGCAAAGCGTCTTCAAGATGCGCTTCTATCCTTGGTGGGACCTTCGAGTTCCTTTAGGATAGGGTCGCATCTTGGGCGTGACACTCAGGGCCCCGGTGGCTCGTGAGGAGCGACCCCATCGCCGCGTACCTTCAGCTGCCCCAACATCCCTTCATCAACAGAACCAGGTGACATCTTGCAAGTTTGTTTAGCTGGGAGCGCCCCCCGGGCTACATCATTCCAAGGCCACATGGGTCCGTCCCTGTGGCATGTATCCCTTTTTATGTCTTTAGCTTACCTTGCTGGGTGCGCCCCTCGGGCTGCATCATCCCCAAGCCGCTCGGGCCTGACCCAGTGGCATGCATCTTCCCTGTGTTTACTTGAGCCAGTTTGCTTTTCATGCTTAATCTATCTATGACTATCACCTGTTCGACTCTCACCTCCCATGGGGGCTACTCATGCTGGCACGTCGCTTGCGCACGGGTCCGTCCCTGCAATGTCGACAAATCTGAGCGGTCGAGCTCTGGCTCACGACACGCCCTGCGCACGTCACCTCACCAGGCCCTCAGTACCTCCATTTCCTCGTGGAGCAACCAGCGGCAGACCGGCAACCATAATGGCAAACTGTGTTTCTCCTTGTGCTAGCTTGCAGGAATCTCATGAGAACGACAGCAGACGGCACCGCGAGCTCCCTCTTCTCCCATGCAATCCGCTTGCGCATTAAAAGGGGGGCTCTTGAGCATCACGAATCAGGAGCTCCTACTGGCTCTCCAGCCCTCACCCCCTGGCCTTGACTATGGCACACGACCTGGCATACCAGCGGCGGCTGAGCTCGCTCGAGGGCTGGGACCTGAGGATGTAGAGCATAAAGGAGAGCATGGAGAAGAGGGGAGGCTCGTATGGGCCTGACCTAGCTATGCTGCGGACGCCTATGCACGAGCCTGGCACATCACGAGGAATCGACTCCGGACCGTCAAGATAAGTCTCGCGCTCGGATCGGCTAGATCGCTAAGGCCTAGGAACCACATTAGCAGCAGCCCTACCGCGGCGGCGTCGCCTCCCTTTCTTACCTTTCGACGGCTTCTTGAGCGCTAAAGGGGACCTCCTGAGCATCGCACCTCAGGAGCTCTTACTGGACCTCGGGCCGCTCACCTCCTGGCCTTGACCACGGCACGCGACCTGGCATACCAGCGACGGCTGCAGCCTGCCTGGGGACCGGGACCTGTCAGCGCAGAGCACCCAATCATCGTGAGGTTGGAAAGGGGAGACCAAGCTGAAGCAGGACTCGCGCTCGCCTGAGTTCATGACACAGATAATATTGACAAAAGACATTACATACCCTTTACACGCCCCCATGGGGCACTCGTTGATTCCTCGCAAGGAACAAAAGACAAGAACTTAGGGGAACCCTATTTACACGCTCCCACGGCCGACGCCATCATCAACAGTGGGCCACGGGAGGCTGGTGCCAACCCCATCCAGATCAGCGACGACGGCGGCTGGACGCCGCAGCCTTGCTCCGGGCATGGCGAGAGCTCGGGGGCACGTAGCTGTCGTCACTCGTCTCCGGAGTCTCGTAGAGCTCTGGAGAACTGCTGGACTCCCACGAGTCGCTGCTGCTGGAAGAGCCGATGGCGTGGCGCGCATCATCCCAGTGCTCCACTCCAGGGCAACACTCCAGACGGCGGCCTTCTGTGTCAAAGACCTTGAAGAACAGCGTGGAGGCACCATTGTACTCGAAGTAGATCACGAGGGCGCCCTCAGCGTGGCAAACCCGCGCGACCTCGCCCAAGCCACGGGTCATGAAGATCTTGCCGGCGGAGACCACTTCAACCTCTGCTCCGGTCGCCGGAGCGTCGCAGTCAGCATGCTGCAACCAGAGCTCAAGGGGCCCCCTCGGCGGCATCTCGGCTGAGAAGAAGGAAGGGAAGCGGATCCAAGTGATCGGGGGCATCGCCGCCCATAGCACGAGCTCGCGCGAAGAATCCACGACATGGACTCGAGGGGCGGCGACGCGCGCCACCGCGGCACGGCGACCATGGCCACGGCGCTGTCCGACGCTCGTCGCCTCTCCCTCCTGAGCCCTCAGCCTGGGCATACAAGGGCAGCGGATACCCACGAGGCGGCCGTTCGCACCAGGGCCTCGTCACCTCCGCCCTCACGACAATGTCGCGGAGGTGGCCTTTCCTTTCTCCTCATCGTGGGGGGCCTTTCCTTTCCTTTCATCTTTGGCGGAAGCGGCCCCTGGCTCATCGCGGGGGGCCTTTCCTTTCTCCTCGGCGGAGAATCTTCGAATCGGCACCATTGGAGTTGCCACTAGCAGTGGAGCGAGAAGGAGATGCAAGCGGATGGCAAGAAATGGGCGACGGGGGCTCCGCCCCCTCCTCATTTATAGCAGGAGAAGGCCAACCAGCGCCCCCCACGATCACAGGCAATGATGGTTTTCCTTGCATGTCGTAGGGACTAGTCAAGTCGGGCAGTTGCCGAGGTAGCATGGGGAAGCGGAGGCGCCCACGTCCAATCAACTGCCAAGCGTCGACCAAGGCCGCACGCTATTGGGGCCCGCGGCGCTCCGCACTTGACCCTTGCCTTCGCCTCAAAGCCAAGTCCGAGTGCGCCTTGGGCCTGGGGGCTACTGTTGGCGTTCTGGGAACGGGGCTCCCCAGACTGGCCTGCCTGCGGCCCATGGTGTGGCTCTGCTAGCAGGCCCGTACGGCCCATCTTCATCAACAATGCATTCAAGACCTTCGCGAGGGGCCAAGCCTCGCAAGGCGGACGACGCAAGACCTCCGCAGGAGCGGCCTCACCAGGTTGGCTCTCGAGGGGCGGAGAGATCAAGGCAAGGTAAACCTCGCGAGGTTCACGTGACGTGAGCCGTGACGATCGAGACCAGGCGGGCACCAGCGCGCACAGTGTCCTTGTTTCCTCTTTGGTGCAAAGGGGGCAAGCGCAGGCGTGGAGTACCGAGGCGTCAAGCAAAGGCTTCCATATCAGTGCAACAAGACCAAGACCAGCAGGACGGCAAGACGGAGGTCACCATGGAGCCCAAGACGGCGTCACGACCAGAGCCTTTTGCAGGCGAAGACTGCTTTTGTCAGGATAAGATGTACTAGATGTCCCCTTTCAAATTGGCCGTTGTTGGCTCCCTTCCCGCTCAATATTTGGGAAGAGGACTAGGGCCTCCATAAATAGGACTAGCCACCACAGTAGGAAGCGATCGGATCCTCACCCGCACAAGTTCACCAAGCACAAGAACACCTCAACCTTAGGAGGCTGTTCTTCCCCTTGTACTGTTCATCCTTAGCCCAAGAGGCAATCCACCACCACCACACTGGAGTAGGGTATTACACCACAACGGTGGCCCGAACCAGTATAAATCTTGTGTCCCTTGTGTTGCGAGTTCGTCGAGTTAGCCCTTGAGATCTTAGTGAAGCTAGGACGTGGATCGGTAGGGGGAAACCTTCGTGTGCACCCCAGAGTTCGAACCTTGAGGGTTTTGCCGGACCCCGTGATCCGACAGTCTCTTGTGTCCCCAACACACCCAATACAATGGTAAATTGTATAGGTGCACTAGTTCAGCGAAGAGATGGTGATACAAGTGCAATATGGATGGTAGATATAGGTTTTTGTAATCTGAAAATATAAAAACAGCAAGGTAACTAATGATAAAAGTGAGCAAACGGTATTGCAATGCATTGGAACAAGGCCTAGGGTTCATAATTTCACTAGTGCAAGTTCTCTCAACAATAATAACATAATTCAATCATATAACTATCCCTCAACATGCAACAAAGAGTCACTCCAAAGTCACTAATAGCGGAGAACAAACGAAGAGATTATGGTAGGGTACGAAACCACCTCAAAGTTATCCTTTCTAATCGATCTATTCAAGAGTACGTAGTAAAATAGCACGAAGCTATTCTTTCCGTTCGATCTATGATAGAGTTCGTACTAGAATAACACCTTAATACACAAATCAACCATAACCCTAATGTCACCTAGATACTCCAATATCACCTCAAGTATCCATGGGTATGATTATACGATATGCATCACACAATCTCAGATTCATCTATTCAACCAACACAAAGTACTTCAAAGAGTGCCCGAAAGTTTCTACCGGAGAGTCAAGATGAAAACGTGTGCCAACCCCTATGCATAAGTTCACGAGGTCACGGAACCCGCAAGTTGATCACCAAAACATACATCAAGTAGATCACGTGAATATCCCATTGTCACCACAGATAAGCACATGCAAGACATACATAAAGTGTTCTCAAATCCTTAAAGACTCAATCCGATAAGATAACTTCAAAGGGAAAACTCAATCCATTACAAGAGAGTAGAGGGGGAGAAACATCATAAGATCTAACTATAATAGCAAAGCTCGCGAGACATCAAGATCGTGCCAAATCAAGAACACGAGAGAGAGAGATCAAACACATAGCTACTGGTACATACCCTCAGCCCCGAGGGTGAACTACTCCCTCCTCGTCATGGAGAGCGCCGGGATGATGAAGATGGCCACGGTGAGGATCCCCCCTCCGGCAGGTGCGGAGCAGGTCTAGATTGGTTTTCGGTGGCTACAGAGGCTTGCGGCGGCGGAACTCCCGGTCTAGGTTATGTTCTGGAAGTTTGGGTATATATAAGAGGTTTTGGCGTCGAGAACAAGTCAGGGGGGGTCTCCGGGCTATCCACGAGGTAGGTCGGCGTGCCCAGGGGGTGGGTGAGGGAGTCCTGGACTAAGGGGTCCTCGGGCGTCCGACCTGTTATCCATGGGCCGGACTGATGGGCTGTGAAGACATGAAGACCGAAGACCATACTCGTGTCAGGGTTGGACTTTCCTTGGCATGGAAGGCAAGCTAGGCGACCAGCTGTGAAGATTCCTTCTTATGTAACCGACTCCATGTAACCCTAGATCTCTTCGGTGTCTATATAAATCGGAGAGCATAGTCCGGATAGGGGACATTCATTACCATATACGCATAGTCTAGACTTCTAGGGTTTAGCCACTATGATCTCATGGTAGATCAACTCTTGTAACACTCATATTCATCAAGATCAATCAAGCAGGAAGTAGGGTATTACCTCCATAGAGAGGGCCCGAACTTGGGTAAACATCGTGTCCCCCGTCTCCTGTTACCATCGATCCTAGATGCATAGTTCGGGACCCCCTACCCGAGATCCGCCAGTTTTGACACCGACATTGGTGCTTTCATTGAGAGTTCCACTGTGCCGTCGGCAAAGGATTCGATGGCCCCTTCGATCGTCGGTAATGGCGCCGTTCAGGGAGAAACCGTCCTCCCCGGACGAACCTTTGTGTTCGGCGACTTCGTGTTGCGGGCCAACTCGCTTGGCCATCTGGAGCAGGTCGATAGCCACGCCCCTGGCCACCAGGCCAGATCTGGAAGCTTGAACTGCGTCGCGCATACTCGCGGAAACTTGATCTCCGATGGATTCAAGACTGCGGCAGTCGCTCCCCCTCTCTCCGATGAACATGACTTAAATCTGTCATCGGATCACACCTAGGAGATGGATCATGTTGCTGCAACGGCCTCAGAACCGAAGCAGATCGTGCCCTCCGAGGCCACAAAGTCCACGGCGTTGGAGCCGCACACGGACTCGACATCCTGCAATACTTGTGGCAATGGAACCCCGGACTCGTTTCCGGCTACACGTTCCGGACTGTGTACGCCCGCGGACAGCGAGCTAGATCGGTTATCGATCTTCGAGTTCAGCGCCGCTGACATTTTCCAGCACTCGCCTTTTGGTGACATGCTAAATTCTTTACAAAACTTATCCTTGGAGGAGGACTCACAGCCGAACTATGTTCGGGTCGAGCTAGAGACGGATGACGAGGAATTTTGCTTCCCACCCGCCACCCACTTCATAGCCACTGTCGATGACTTAACCGACGTGCTTGACTATGGATCCGAAGACATCGACAGTATGGGCGACGATGCAGATCAGGAGCAAGGCCAAGACCCGCCATTCACTGGGCGTTGGACAGCTACCTCTTCGTACGATGTGTACATGGTTGACACACCCAAAGGATCTGGCGACGACAAAGAAGAGCCAGATGCGAATAAAACCTCTGAGACGCAGTCCAAACGCCGACGCCCCAAGCGCCGTTCTAAGCCTCGTCGCTCAAAGGAGGGCAACACCGGCACCGGAGAGAATAGTACTCCAGGCGACGCCGAAAACAATGAAGACCCTGTCGGAGCGACATCCGAACAGGAGGAACATGACAACAGGAAGGACAACCCTGATGAACATGCCATAGAAGATGACTCGGAGGACGATAGTTACCGTCCACCCTCCAAGGAGGAGACAAGCCTCGGGAACAAAGACTTCATCGTGCCGGAAGATCCTCTGGAGCAGGAGCGCTTTAAGCTTCAGCTCATAGCCACTTCAAAGAGCCTAAAAAAACAGCAGCAGCTTCAAGCCGAACAAGATCTTCTCGTCAACAGATGGACTGATGTCCTGACAACCGAAGAATACGGCCCCAGGCGCCCAGCCAAGAGCTACCCGAAATGCAGACTGCTACCTCAATTCGATCAGGAAGTACCGGAGCGTGCATCTCCCTCGCGTAATGCGGAACGACCACCACGTGGTCGAGATAGGGTGGCCGACCTGCCACCCCGCGGCTGGGATAAAGCGGCAACACAGGTCGAAAAGCAGCCTGCCCCACCGCCTCGTAAAAATAGAGACGGAAGAGTTCGAGGTCACACATACGACCTCCGGCAGATCCTGGACGATAGAACAGGACACACAAGATCGATCTACAGATTGCGAGGGCGTGCCTCGAGGCACGACGACGGCTACCTATTCAGACGTGATAAATCTAACCACGCCCGGGCCGAATACCGCAGACGGACTCCACCAAAGCTACACCACGACGCGGCCCGATATAGAGGCGCCGCACACCCTCTCTGCTTCACAGATGAAGTATTGGATCACGAATTCCCTGAGGGGTTCAAGCCCGTCAATATCGAATCATACGACGGCACAACTGATCCCGCAGTATGGATCGAGGATTTCATTCTCCATATCCATATGGCTCGAGGAGATGACCTCACGCCATTAAATACCTCCACTAAAGCTCAAAGGGCCAGCTCGGCTTTGGCTCAACATCCTGCTGAAAATTCTATCAGGTGGGAGGACTTGGAAGAAGCTTTCTGGACAACTTCCAAGGAACCTATGTCCGCCACCAGGACGCCGATGACTTAAGCCACATAGTTCAACAACACGGAGAATCAGCGGAAAATTCTGGACTAGGTTCCTAACCAAAAAGAACCAGATCGTTGACTGTCCAGATGCTGAGGCCTTAGCAGCCTTCAAACACAGCATCCGTGACGAATGGCTAGCACGCCACCTCGGCCAAGAAAAGCCGAAGTCCATGGCAGCCCTCACGACACTCGTGATCCGCTTTTGCACGGGAGAGGACAGTTGGCTGGCCCGTAGTAACAACACAGCCAGCGAGACAGGCCCCTCCGAGGCCAAGAATAGCACTAGCAAGCTCCAGCACAGTAGACACAAACGCCGAAGCAATGGCAACAACATCGATGAAACCACGGTCAACGCCGGATTCACTGGCTCCAAGTCCGGCCAACGGAAGAAGCCCTACAAAAGGAACAATGAAGGACCTTCCAGCCTGGACCGCATACTCGACCGTCCGTGCCAGATACACGGCACCCCGGATAAGCAAGCTAATCACACCAACAGAGATTGTTGGGTTTTCAAGCAGGCCGGCAAGTTAAATGCCGAAAACAAGGAAAAGGGATCACAAAGTGAGGACGAGGACGAAGAGCCCCAACAGCCGAACACTGGGGGGCAGAAGAAATTTCCCCCTCAAGTCAAAACAGTGAACATGATATACGCTACGCACATCCCCAAAAGGGAGCGTAAGCGAGCACTTAGGGATGTCTACGCTGTAGAGCCATTCGCCCCAAAATTCAATTCATGGTCATCATTCCTGATCACCTTCGATCCCCGGGATCACCCAACTAGTATCCGCCATGGCAGTTCAGCCGCACTAGTCCTCGACCCAATTATAGATGGGTTTCACCTAACACAAGTCACGATGGGCGGTGGTAGCAACCTCAACACTGCTTTATCGGGACAAGGCGGAAGATGGGCATTAACCCCTCACGAATCAAACCAACAAAGACTACCTTCAAACGAGTCATACCAGGCGTAGAGGCCCGCCATGCGGGCTCAATCACGCTGGAGGTGGTCTTCTGTTCTCCGAAAACTTCCGGCGAAGAGTTAATCTTGATATCGTCCCCTTCATGGCGGCTATCACGCCTTTGCCGGACGAACGCGTTGCTAGATTCAACGCAGTGCTGCACTATGCTTATCTCAAGCTCAAGATGCCTGGTCCACGCGGCGTCATAACAGTGAATGGCAATATGGAACGCTCCATCCGAACAGAGGAGCACACTGCCGCCCTAGCAGCAGAAGTACAGAGCGGCCTTCTCAAGCAGCACCATAGTACGGCTGTCAAGCCCTCGGACATCATTAAGAGGTTCCGAACTACACTGCAACACGACGGTGCGACTCGTCAAGAGCTCGACTAGAAATTCGGCCTCCGTCCCAGTCCCTATGAGGTAGTAGCATTCGTACCACGCATACACAATTACGCACTCAAAATTCCATGGACATCGACGGAGGCACAAGATAACCCGGGGGTTACAATTCGGCCAGACCGATCCTGGACACACATACTTTAACTTTTTCTTTGTTTCAGGTTCCTTTTTTTCGCGGGCCTGATCGCAAGTCCTTTAGAAGGATTGGCATACAACGGAGGCAAGCAGCACAGGTGTGTAGGGTAACCTTTATACGTTCTTCTTAACAGTATTCATACTCATTTCCCAGGACCCACACGCTGCACCCTACTGATTCCGTCATGTTAAATAGCCCGGATACTTCTCGCACCATCTGTACAAGATACGCCTTGACGTATCCATCCAGTTATAATAAAAATGGTTCGTGGCCCAGTTTATGTGGTTTTCGCTTCTTCCTTCGTTTTATTTCGATCTGCTTATTTGCGGCATCGATACTCTTCTGTATGTTTCATATTCGCCAGGGGCTACTTATCGCCCCACAATACGGCAGCAAAGTCCAAACACTTCTTCTATATAAGTTCGGCACCCCTAATTTAGCATTATATGCACTGGCTCCGAATCATGTCTTTGATCGATAGTTGGGTTTCCCGGCTCCTGTGCTTGCTACCCTACGTTCCGCTCCATCGGCTAGGGTAGTAAAGGGAGAACTACTGCAATTGTGCCCTGGCCTTGACCGGATGAGCACCTTAGTAGAGAAAGCCGGAAATTGATTGTCATGATACGGCGAGAGCCGGTCAGCTGTTCGAGGGTAACAAAATCATTGGAGATTTTTTCCGCGTCATGCGAAGGATCCGCACTTCCCGATCGGATGCTGACAGCACCCGGACCAGGGGCTGCACACTTGCTTAATTATAAAACTCCTATGGCTAAGTGAGGGCGTTCAAGCCGTACAGTCCGATTGCCTTGTTCGTTGCGCTAAACAACTCCTCCAAAGGACCATATAATTGGATCAATATTGTTTAGAATCCATCCTGAACACCTCCGTACTACCTACGTGAGGGCAGAAGCCGACGACTAGCCAACCCTCAGATTACAAATAACACGGCCGCAAAGGAGGACATAATTCAAAGCATAATAAAATTATTCTACAAACACCGTCTTTATTCCCATAATACAAGGCAAAGGCAACATGAATACATTTATTCAAATACAATGTCCTGCGAACATTGCGCCGCCACAAGTCGAGACCCCTCTACGACATCCGCGAAATATCGCTCGGGTGTGCGGTGCTCCTTGCCCTCCGTGACCCATTGGCGACTTCAGCGTTCATCTTCGCCCACCACATCTTGCAGCGAGCGAAGGCCATACGGGCACCTTCAATACAGGCGGAGCGCTTGATGACGTCCAGTCGCGAATAGGCCTCCACCAGTCGCCTCACGAGTCCGAAGTAGCTGCCGGGCATAGCCTCGGCTGGCCATAGCCGGATTGTCAAATCCTTCATGGCTAGTTCGGCCACCCTGTGCATCTCCAGCAGCTGCTTCAGCTGATCGATGAAGGACACGGGATGCTCTGGCGTCGCGTACTACGACCAGAATAGCTTCTCCGTAGAACCTCCTCCTTCGGCTTGGTAGAACTCTGCAGCGTCTGATACGCTGCATGGTTGATCTGCAAAAGCCCCTGGGGAACTCCGAACCTGGGTTAGTAAAAAGTATTTCTTCTCCGTATACTTGCTTTGCATCTTAAATGCCTTACCCACCGTGATCTTCTTGGCCTCCCGAATCTCCTGGAGGGCGGCCTGGGCCTCATTCCGTGCGGTCTCCGTGCTCTGACGAGCCTTGGTGAGCTCGGCCTCTTGAGCCGACGCATCATTCTCCAAGGTCTCACATTTTTTTCACCGCATCCTGGAGCTCCTGCTGGATTTCCTTGACCCGGGCCTCGAGCTTCTTACAGGCGGCTTGCTGCTGGACAGCTTTCTCCTCGGCCTCGACCTCGGTCGCGGTTCCTGCACATATTACGACACTACAGTCGATATACATCGCCTACGCTTTCCGCTCCAGCCTCTGCCTCAATTCAGAGACTTCGGCATCATGCGAGGTTGCGGCCAACAGCGACGCCTGCTTATGCATACATGCTACGTTAGTCTTCTACAATAGATGCTCTGACCGGTTCTTCTTGCCGAACACCGGACAATGTCTCAGGGGCTACTAACTACAGGGTTTTTTTTTCTCTTTCTATGTCACTTACCTTGAAACCTGTCAACAGGTTGTTGCAGGCGTCGTTCAGTCCACTCTTGGCGGTCTGAACCTTCTCAATCTCCGCGCCCATAAGGACGCGGTGCTCGTCCATAACGGAGGCGCCTCGTAGCGCCTCCATCAGGTTGTCCAGCGCCCCTGGATGGACAGGGACCACCAGCGGAAGCGGCGCACCTGTCGGTTCGGGTTCAGCGGACCCGAGGTTCGAACAGCTGGGGTGCGGCGGAGATCAACCCTCCACCGTCTCGTACCTCACCGAATCGCAGGGACCTAAACTACTAAAGAACAGCACAAGAGACACAAGATTTATACTAGTTGGGCCACCGTTGTGGTGTAATACCCTACTCTAGTTTGTGGTGTGGTGGATTGCCTCTTGGGCTGATGAGGGCGATCTGAGGAAGAACAGCCTCGCGAGGGTCATTCTTGGTGGGTGAGATGAACTGCCGGGTGGTGTCCCATCGCTCTAGCTTGAGGATCAGGTCTCTATCTCTCTCTGGATTCCAAATGCCAGATCCTTCTACTCTGAGTGCGGCTACCCCTATTTATAGGCGAAGGCCCAAGGCCTCTTCCCAAATATTGGCGGGAAGGCGCCAACAATTAGCCATTTGAAGGGAACAGCGGGTACACTTATCTGACTAAAGTTGGTCCTCGCTTTGCCAAAGGCTCACGGTGATGAGCCTGCTTGGGCTCCACGATGACTCCCTTCGGCCGTTGGGGCTGGTCTTGGTCTTGTTGCACGAAATGGATGCCTTTGCTTGATGCTCTGCTGCGCTTGCTCCTTTGCACCAAAGAGGAAAGGAGGGCGCTGCTGGCTGGCTGGCGGCCCGGGCGCCCTTGGTAAATCATGGCTTGCATCACGGGCACCTCATGAGTACCCTGCCTTGAACTCTCCGCCTCCTCATGTGCCACTGACGAGGCCATGCGAGAAGCTCTGGTCGTCCGCCCAGCAGGCTGGCCCCTGCGAGGTCTTGAGCTTGCGTTGATGAAGATGGGCCGTCTGGGCCTCCTTGAGCCACGCCGTGGGCGCGAGCGAGGCAAGTCTGGGACCCCGTTCCCGAGCGCCGACAGAGTAGCCCGGGCCTGGCGCGCCGCGAACAGCGGCGGAGGCGAAAGGGCAAGTCTGAGCGTCGCGGGCCCTAACAGCTGCGTCCTTGGGCGCCAGCGTGGCGGTTGATTGACAGCGTCGCACTTGCTTCCCCATGATGCCTCGGTAACCGCCGGATTCGACAAGTCCCTGCATGTAGAGTTGGTCATGATGATCGGTGTTCGTGGAGGCCGACGGTTGGCCTCCGCCCGGCCATAAGTCTGGAATAAGCGCGCCCTTCGATCTATCATACGCTTCTCCTCCTCCTCGTTTTCGTCTGGTTGCCATGGCTCCGATCGCGCGGTTCTCGAGTGGAAAGAAGGAAAGGCTCCTCAAGAGGATCTGACCTGCTCCCCCCAAAAGCGGCTTGCTCTCAGTGTCGGGGCAGGCGCTCGCCGAGGCGCCCATGCCCTGGTGCGTGCGGCCGCCACCAGGGTTTCCTCTTCCTTGTGCGCATAAATTGGTGGCCTGAAGGAGGCGGCGCGGGCGCCACAGCAGGCGCAGCAGACGCACGCCCAGTCACGAGGGTGTCGTCTTCCCCCGGAGTCACGCCGAGGGTTCTGCCGGGAGTTTGTGCTTGCACCGCGCCTCCTAAGTCTTGGATTCGTCTTCCTTCTTTCTTCGCCTCCGTCGTCCGGCGGGGAGCCCCAGGACTCTGGCTGCAGCCACGCCGGCTCGGCACCCTCGCGACAGGGCAGAGGTTGCGATGGTTGCCCGGCGAGTCTTCATGACTCGAGGCTGGGGCGAGGTCGCCGGTCTGCAGGCGAGGCGCCCTCACGATCCACTGAGTGCAGACGGTGCTTGGTGGTGTCCTTCAAGGTCTTCGGCGGAGGTCGCCGGCTGGAGTGCTGCCCGGGAGAGGTGGTGGGGTCTGCTGCGGTGGCGGAGGCCGACCGACCACTCCCTTGGCAGCTTCTCGAGGCGGCAGGCGCGGAGGATCAGCGACTCCGCCGAGCTCTTGCGATGCGGAGGCGGCGGCGACAGCCTCTGAGCCCCGAGCCTGCACGCTCCCGGGCAGAGGCGAGCTCGTCAGTCGTCGCCGCCCCGATCTGGATGGGGTTGGCTCCGGACGGGTGGCCCCTTGTTGATGATGGCGTCTGCCGTGGTGGTCCTTGTAGATAGGACTCCTTAGGATTCGCGTCTTTTGTTCTGCGAGGAGCCAAGAATGTACTCAGCGGGGCTTGTAAGATGTTTGTAACCGTTTGTCAATATGATCCTTATTGTGAGGCGGTCACGAGATGCTCATTCCGTTCTAGCTCAGTTTCTTCTGTCGGACCTCGTGAGGGCTTGATGCTCTGCGCCGACAGGTCCCGATCCAAAGCGGCTTCGGCCGTCGCTGGTATGCCAGTCGTGATGCCGTGGTCAAGGCCAGGAGGTGAGCGGCCCGAGGTCCGGTTAGAGCCTCTGAGTCGCGATGCTCAAGGGGTCCCCCTTGGCGCTCAAGCAGCCATCATTCGGTGAGAAAGGAGAGCGACGTTGCTAAGAAGGGGTTGCATTAAGTGTGGGGATGGTGTTGCGACGACTAGTGTGTCCGGAGGGTGACTTATCTTCGAGGGTCAGGACAATGCTTCCTGGTGCGGCGCTAGGTCCGTGCCTTGGCCGGCTAGAGATTGCGTGGAGAGGTCGTTTCGTGCCCCTTGGATGGACCCTGCAGGTTCACCAAAAAAGGAACAAGAGCTCGCCATGGCGATCGTTAGTCCTGCCGTTAGTTGCCTTGGAGAGGCGCGAGAGGCCTCGCGAGGTGTGTTGGGGCACCCGTGAGCCAGCGCGGGACTCACGAGGCCCTACCTCAAGGCGGGCTGTGCCTGGCTCTAGGCCTTATCTTGAGTGTGTTCCTGCAAAATTGGCGGATGCGGTGCTCTCGTCTTGGTCCGGCTCTCGGGCTGGTCTCAGCCGTCGTTGGCAAGCCAGGTCGCGATGCCATGGACAAGACCAGAGGTGAGGGCGGAGAGCGGTAGGAGCCACGAGTCGCGATGCTCGGGCACCCCCCTTTAACGCATAAGCTGGGTTGGATGATGAAACTCTCGTCCTCGGGTCCGGCTCTCGGGCTGGTCTCGGCCGTCATTGGCAAGCCAGGTCGCGATGCCATGGACAAGACCGGAGGTGAGGGCGGAGAGCGGTAGGAGCCACGAGTCGCGATGCTCAGGCACCCCCCTTTAACGTGCGAGATTCCGCCGCCCGGAAAAGGCACTAAATAACAAACAAGGTGGGCGAGGCATAATCCTAAGGAAAGCATAAGAAGGATACATGCAGCTGGGGTGGCCCGGCGGCTTGGGATGATGCAGCCAGGCGCCCCAACAGGATAAGCTAATGACATGAAATAAAGGGATACATGCCGCAGGGATGGACCCACGCGGCCTGGGAATAATGCGGCCCTGAAGGCGCTCCCAGCCGGAAATAAAACTTAAAGATGTCACCTGATGATGTTGGGGATGAAGGGGTGTCGGTGCAGCAGACTCGGTGGGCTGCGGGAGCCGACCCTCACGAGCCCCCAGGCTCTGGGGCCTCGGGAGGCTCCGGAGGCGCTGGTGGCTCCTCGCGGGCCATCTCCATCTCCGCCAGGGCTGCAGCGTGCTTAACCTCTTGAGCCTCCAGGATGGTCCTCATGAGACGCTGGTGCGCAACAGCCGCGTTTGGCAGGCCATAAGGCATGCGTACGTAGCTGCGGGGCGGACCCTCGCAACATCCCACTCGCGAGGGCCAGAGGCGCTCTTGAGATGCGGCTCGGTTGAGCCCTGGTATGTCGATGCAGACGCGCAGCCCACCATCCTCACCTGGATGGGGGGCCACAGCGGGTAGGCGGCGGCTGCCCCTCATGACCCTTGACTCCTGTAGCTCCTGAATGGCCTTGCTGACGAACTCTTGAGGGTTCTTCCCTCCTGGTCTTGCTCCTGCTTGCGGGAAACGTGCTTCGAAACACGCCTCCACGTGGTGCCCAAGTGCCTCCCTCGAGACCTTGGCGAGGTCGGCTGGCCCTCGAGGGAGAGCCCCGAGCCTGCTGAGGAGGCGGCGGGCGCTTTCCTATCTGCGATGGAAGGAGGCTCCCCTGGCCCGATCACGGACCACAGGGGCCTGTCTCTTGAAGAGTCGGGTCGGTCGATGTCTTCTTCTTCTTGGAGTGCGGCCTCGGGGAGGCCTCCTGCTGCTTGTAGTGCAGGTCTTCCAGTGTGCGGCTGAAAGGCTCGCTCGAGGAGCACTTCTGCGTCTCTCTCTTCACGAGGGCACCGTGATGACCCCGCCACTTCTGGCATCTTGAGGGCGTTGTAGCCATGGTGGAGTTCTGACCATGAATTTATGCCAACGCTGGGTACCCGAGGATGGCGTTGTCGGCTAGCGAATGTGGGCGACGTCGAAGTCGATGAGCTCGGTGTGGTAGTTATCGCGAGCCCCGAGGTGGGAAGGCGGACCTGCCCGATCGGGACCGTGGAGCCGTCGGTGACTCGGAGAAAGGCTTGGTTGGCTGAAGCTGACTATAAGGCACTTGAAGATTGTTGAATGTCTCCACGGACGGGGCGTTGAGCCCTGCTCCGCCCGTCGATGAGGTCTTGGTGACTAGCACATTGCTGATGATTGGGGAACAAAGCATCGGGAGAACTCGGCTGTGGCTGCGCACTTGAGCTGATCCGGCTGAGCTGAGCGTGATGGTGCACGCCGACCACCGAGAGGCGCGTGGACTCGAGCTTGGGAGGACTGCATTCACCTCGCAGGCGAACTGCTTGAAGATGCGGTGAGAGGTGGGGCTTGAGCTCGCCCAGGATGCGGCGATCGCACGCGCTTCGGAAGCCCCAGCCCCTCGTCTGATGGCGGTCTTGATTCTCCTTGGCGGCGGCGGCAGAGAGGAGGCCTGCGTTCCCTGCAGGCGATCCTCGCGAGGCTGATCCCTCCAGCCTCCCTCGCGAGGTGGGTCTTGCCAGCGGTCCTCGCGAGGTTGGTCGCGCCACCCTTGGCGCGGGCCGCGGTCTTCCCAGCGTCCTGCATTCCTTCCTCCTCCTCGGCCGTAGCCCCGGTCGCTACGCTCGGGGCGTCTGCTGACCCTTCCTTCGCGCACGGCCCGAAGCTCTTGACATTCATTGGTGTTGTGAGTGTGGAGGTCGTGGTACACGCAGTACCGGCTGCCCTTGGAGGACTCGGGCTGATCTCCGCCTCGCTTGGTGTCTGGTTCGGCTGCGAGCATGGCAGCCCCCTTGCGCTTCACGTCCTTGGCCTTGGACTTCTTCTCTTCGGGATCCGCGGCAGGCAGCTCGAGGAGGGAGAGGCGCCCCTCCTCAGCCCTGGCGCACTTGGTCGCCAAGTTGAACAGCTCCAGGGAGGTGCACAGATCTTCATGCATCGCCAGCTCCTCCTTCATCTTGGCGTCGCGCACGCCGTCGGAGAAGGCAGAGATGATGGCCTCCTCCGTTACCCTAGGGATCTTGAGGCGCGCGTTGTTGAAGCGCTGGATGCACTTTTGCAGGGTTTCCCCTGGCTGCTGCTTGATTCGACGCATGTCGCTCACGGCAGGTGGCCGGTCGCGAGTACCTTGGAAGTTGGCGATGAAGCGGATACACATCTTGGCCCAGGAAGAGATCGTGCCTGGGGCCAGATTCAGGAGCCAGGTGCGGGCCCCATCCTTGAGCGCCATGGGAAACCAATTCGCCATGACCTTTTCATCCCCATTGGCAGCCTCGATGCCCAGCTCGTAAAGCTGGAGGAACTCTGAGGGTCAGCTGTGCCGTCGTGGCGAGGAGGCAGTGCAGCTTGAACTTGGCGGGCCACGCTGACGCTGCAGCTTCGGAGGTGGTGGCGCGGCAGCCCGCCGTGGCATGCTGGGGGCCTCGGACGGCGAGAGCTTGGTCTTGTGGGCCTCCTGCGCCCGCGGCTGGGGAACGCAGGTCTTGGCGTCTTTGGGCGGGGGCGCTCGGGCAGCTTCTTGCAGGCGAGAACTTCTTGGCAGCTCTGCTCTTGCTGCACGGCGCTGGCGGAGCAGGTTCCGCCAGGGCTGCGCGCTGGGGCCAGGCGCCGTCTTGAGGAGGAGGAGGCTAAGGCGCCCGGAGCTTCATCGCCCGCCCGGGCGGTGCGGTGCTGGCGAGGCGGTCGGCGCGGGTCGCCTCCTGCAGCAGCGGACGAGCTTCGGCGACTTCGGTCGAGGCATTCTTCGAGACGTCGTCGGCGGGCGGTAGCGAGAGCTCGTTAGCGCGATGAGTGCAGCTCGGGCCTCCATGGCAGCGTGGCTTGGGACGAAGAACCAGCGGGTGGCGAAAGCGTGGCGGTGCGGTCGTCCCGCCTCATGGGCGGGTCATGGGGCGATGCTTGCTGCTCGTTCCCGCCGGGCGGTGGCGGCGTTGACAGCAGGTGACGGGAACAGCGAGGGCGCCCGCCGACGGGAGCTGTCTGGCGACATGGGAGGCGAGGTGACTCGCCGCGGGCCGACAGGCGTCGAACATGATTGCGGTGGTCGAGGAAGAACGAGGCGATTTAAAGGCAGATTCCGGCGCACCTACCGGCGCGCCAAATGTCGGATTTCGGGTTCCGGCAGACCGTTGAGGTTCGAACACTTGGGTGCGCGCGGAGATCTAACCCTCCACCGTCTCGTACCTCACCGAATCGCAGGGACCTAAACTACTAAACAGAACAGCACAAGAGACACAAGATTTATACTAGTTCGGGCCACCGTTGTGGTGTAATACCCTACTCTAGTTTGTGGTGTGGTGGATTGCCTCTTGGGCTGATGAGGAACAGTACAGGGAAGAACAGCCTCGCGAGGGTCTGTTCTTGGTGGGTGTGATGAACTGCTGGGTGGTGTCCCGTCGCTCTAGCTTAAGGATAGGGTCTCTATCTCTCTCTCTGGATTCCAAATGCCAGATCCTTCTACTCTGAGTGTGGCTACCCCTATTTATAGGCGAAGGCCCTGGGCCTCTTCCCAAATATTGAGCGGGAAGGGCGCCAACAATTGGCCATTTTGAAGGGGAACAGCGGGTACACTTATCGACTAAAGTTGGTCCTCGCTTTGCCAAAGGCTCTGGTGATGGCCTGCTTGGGCTCCACGATGACTCCCTTCCAGCCGTTGGGGCTGGTCTTGGTCTTGTTGCACGAAGCGGATGCCTTTGCTTGATGCTCTCGCTGCGCTTGCTCCCTTTGCACCAAAGAGGAAAGGAGGGCGCTGCTGCGGGCTGGCGCCGATGGCGCCCTTGGTAAATCATGGCTTGCGTCACGGGCACCTCGCGAGTACCTGCCTTGAACTCTCCGCCTCCTCATGAGCCGCCTGGCGAGGCCATGCACGAGAAGCTCCTGGTAATCCGCCCATGAGCGTCTTGAGCTGCGTTGATGAAGATGGGCCGTCTGGGCCTCCTTGAGCCACGCCGCGGGCATGAGCGAGCAAGTCTCGGGACCCCGTTCCCGAACGCCGACACCCCCCTCCTTCAAAGGGCGCTTCGCCCGACTCCGGAGCCATCTGGTCTCGGAATCGTATCGGTGAGGGCAAACTGATACTGCCCTCTTCGCCAGTCTTCATGGGGATCGTCTCCTCCATGTGTCCGGCAGTGGAGGCTTCGCCTCATGGCGCCTCCCGGACAGCGTCCTGGGCTCCTACCCGGTTCGGATCGACCCTCCGGGATAGCACTTCGGTGTCGTCCCTGGCCCCAGGGGAGTAAGCGGGCAGTGGCGACTGGCTCACCATCTCCGACCGAGCCAACGAACCTTTAGATGAGGATCGCTGGACAAGGTCACGGGCCGGACGGCAATAGTACAGTTAAACTATGTCAAAGATAAATGGAGAGAAAGGGCTGGATGCATGCACGAGCAAGCCACATCACTTACGATGCGGCCTGGGGCTTAGTAAGGGGGCGTTGTTCCGGACTACTATCAACATCCCATGCGGTGTTGACCGCTGGGGCGCCTTTCCCCTTCTTGGGCGTCTCCGCCTCCAGACGCGCCGAAGCCGCCCTCTTCTTCTTCTTCTCCTAGGGGGGAGGGTTGTTCTCCTCCTCCTCCTCCTCTTCCTCGTCATTGTCCTCAGGGACAGAGGAATGAGCTTCTTCGTCTTCGGACGTCACGTCCGGAGTGCCCTTGCGACGGGGGCCACTCCTGGCCCCCTTGGCCTTCTTCTCCGGCGCCTTATATGGCGCCGCACTCCTATCTTCGCCCGGTAGCGGGATGACAGGTTCTTGAGCAGCGGGGCGGACCTTTGGATCCGCCTCACCCTCTCCATCCAGTCTTGAAAGAGCAATAATAAAAACTTAGATATCATCCTCGAAACATTTAAGTCGGGGATACGTCAGAAAAAATAAACCTCGCTGGCGGGGTGTTTACAATTGTGACCACGGTCTGAGTCCGTGGCCAGTGGCTTCTCGTTTCCCTTAAAGAGCAACTTCTAGGCCCCTTCGTGAGAAGTCTCAAAGAGCCTTCTCAAGGTCTGGTGCTTCTTCGAATTGAACTCCCACAAAGGGCAGCTTCGGCACTGGCACGGAAGAATCCGGCGGACCAGCATCACCTGGATGACGTCAACGAGCTTGACGTTCTTGGTCACCATGCTTTGAACGCGCGTCTGCAGCACTATTAGTTCGTGAGGTGAACACCAGTCCGGACTCTTCTCGACGCAGGAGGTGAGTCGCATGGGAGCACCGGAGTGGAACTCGGCAGCTGCGGCCTTGGTGGTGCCGCGAGGTTCTGTGATGTAGAACCACTGCTTCTGCCATTCCTTTACTGTCTCCACGAAAGTGCCTTTAGGCCAGGAGACGTTGGAGAGCTTGCTCACCATGGCTCCTCCGCACTCCGCGTGCTGGCCATCCACCACCTTCGGCTTCACGTTGAAGACTTTGAGCCACAGCCCGAAGTGAGGATGGATGCGGAGGAAGGCCTCACACACGATGATAAACGACGAGATGTTGAGGAAGGAATTAGGGGACAAATCATGGAAATCTATCCCGTAATAATACATCAGCCCGCGGACGAAAGGGTGGAGTGGAAACCCTAGCCCGCGGAAGAAATGAGGGATGAATACTACCCTCTCTGTAGGCTCCGGCGTGGGAACGACTTGTCCCTCGGCCGACGGGGCGATGGGCGATCTCCTTCGCCAAATATCCGGCCGCCGGAGCTCGAATGTCCTCCTCCTTGATGGAGAGACCATCCACTGCCACGACACGGATCCGGACATGGTTGCTTGAGTGGAAAGGAAATGAGAACTTGGGCTGGAGCTTGAGATCGGAAAGGCGGAGATGGAGAGAGGCGTGAGAAGAGGAAGGGGAATCCATATCCCTTATAAAGGCAGCAAATATTAACGCCTCCTCACTCGCCTTAGGATTCGCTTTGTTCCCAAGGGTTGTATAAACGGCACGGTTGAGTTACCCATGCCCGCATTGATGAGAATCCCGCAATAAGGGGACACGATCTCTGTTTCGACAAGACGTGCCAATAGCAACCGCGTCTCAAAACATGGGATGGCAGAAGACAAACGGTTCGAAATTATGACCGGACAAGCGCAATGTCGCGTTGTAAAGAAGCTGTCAACAGATCAGATTCGTGCAAATATTATATTCTCTCTGCGATTGTGTATGGTGTGTGTAACAGGTCCGGATACAATCGTTGCATCCGAAGACTATCTTGGAGTTTGGAAAAAGGGGAACCCGCCTTGCAATGCCGAAAACAATCTGCGCGTCGGACTCCTCGTCATTGAAGCCGAGGTTAGGGGCTCTTGAGGAGTCTGGACTAAAGGGTCCTCGGGCGTCTACCTGTTATCCATGGGCGGATGATGGGCTGTGAAGACATGAAGACCGAAGACCATACTCGTGTCCGCATTGGACTTTACTTGGCGTGGAAGGCAAGCTAGGTGACCACCTATGAAGATTCCTTCTTATGTAACCGACTCCATGTAACCCTAGATCTCTCTGGTGTCTAGATAAACCAGAGAGCATAGTCCGGATAGGCGACATTCATTACCATATACACATAGGCTAGACTTCTAGGGTTTAGCCACTACGATCTCGTGGTAGATCAACTCTTGTAACATTCATATTCATCAAGATCAATCAAGCAGGAAGTAGGGTATTACCTCCATAGAGAAGACCCAAACTTGGGTAAACATCATGTCCCCCGTCTCCTGTTACCATTGATCCTAGATGCCTGATTCAGAACCCCTACCGAGATCCGCGGTTTGACACGGCGGTGGGCGCCCCCTCCCACCCTCGTGGGCAGGCAGGGGCTCTTATGGCCCAACTCTTTTACTCCATGGCCTTCTTCTGGTCCAAAAATAAGTTCCATGAAGTTTCAGGTCAATTGGACTCCGTTTGGTTTTCCTTTTCTGTGATACTCAAAAACAAGGAAAAAGCAGAAGCGGCTTGGGCTCTAGGTTAATAGGTTAGTCCCAAAAATCATATAAAATAGCATATAAATGCATATAAAACATCCTAGATGGATAATATAATAGCATGGAACAATAAAAAATTATAGATACGTTGGAGACATATCAGCATCCCCAAGGTTAATTCCTGCTCGTCCTCGAGTAGGTAAATGATAAAAACAGAATTTTTGATGTGGAAGGCTACCTAACATATTTATCAATGTAATCTTCTTTATTGTGACAAGAATATTCAGATCCATAAGATTCAAAACAAAAGTTTAATATTGACATGAAAACAATAATACTTCAAGCATACTAACAAATCAATCACGTCTTCTCAAAATAACATGGCCAAAGCAAGTTATCCCTACAAAATCATATAGTCTGGCTATGCTCTATCTTCATCACACAAAATATTAAATCATGCACAACCCCGATGACAAGCCAAGCAATTGTTTCATACTTTTGATGTTCTCAAACTTTTTCAATCTTCACGCAATACATGAGCGTGAGCCATGGATATAGCACTATAGGTGGAATAGAATGGTGGTTATGGAGAAGATAGTCTCACATAAACTAGGTGACGGAAATATGCCCTAGAGGCAATAATAAAGTTGTTATTTATATTTCCTTATATCATGATAAATGTCTATTATTCATGCTAGAATTGTATTAACCGGAAACTTAGTACGTGTGTGAATACATAGATAAACAGAGTGTCACTAGTATGCCTCTACTTGAGTAGCTCGTTGAATCAAAATGGTTAAGTTTCCTAGCCATAGACATGAGTTGTCATTTGATTAACGGGATCACATCATTAGAGAATGATGTGATTGACTTGACTCATTCCGTTAGCTTAGCATTTGATCGTTTAATATATTGCTATTGCTTTCTTCATGACCTATAGATGTTCCTATGACTATGAGATTATGCAACTCCCGAATACCGGAGGAACACTTTGTGTGCTACCAAACATCACAACGTAACTGGGTGATTATAAAGGTGCTCTACAGGTGTCTCTGAAGGTACTTGTTGAGTTGACATAGATCGAGATTAGGATTTCTCACTCTGATTGTCGGAGAGGTCCTCTCTGTAATGCACATCACTATAAGCCTTGCAAACATTGTAACTAATGAGTTAGTTGCCAGATGATGTATTACGGAACGAGTAAAGAGACTTGCCGGTAACGAGATTGAACTAGGTATTGAGATACCGACGATCGAATCTCGGGCAAGTAACATACTGATGACAAAGGGAATAATGTATGTTGTCATGCGGTTTGACCGATAAAGATCTTCGTAGAATATGTAGGAGTCAATATGAGCATCCAGGTTCCGCTATTGGTTATTGACCAGAGATGTTTCTCGGTCATGTCTACATAGTTCTCGAACCCGTGGGTCTGCACGCTTAACGTTCAGTGACGATCGGTATTATGAGTTTATGTGTTTTGATGTACCGAAGGTAGTTCGGAGTCCCATATGAGATCGGGGACATGACGAGAAGTCTCTAAATGGTCGAGACGTAAAGATCGATATATTGGACGACTATATTCGGACATCGGAAAGGTTCCGAGTGATTCGGGTATTTTTCGGAGTACCGAAGAGTTACGGGAACTCGCTGGGGAGTATATGGGCCTTATTGGACTTTAGAGAAAAGAGAGAGGGGAGGCTGCGCCCCCCCCCCCAAGGCTTAGTCCGAATTGTACTAGGGGGAGGGGCGGCGCCCCCTCCTTCCTTATCTTCGCTTTTCCCTTTCCTTCTCTCCTACTCCTACTATTTGGAACGGGTCCTACTTCTACTAGGAAAGGGGGAATCCTACTCCCGGTGGGAGTAGGACTCCCCTAGGGCATGCCATAGAGAGGGCCGGCCCTCCCCCTCCTCCACTCCTTTATATACGGGGGAGGGGGCACCCATGGACACAACAATTAATCATTGATCTCTTAGCCGTGTGCGGTGCCCCCCTCCACCATAATCCACCTCGATCATATTGTAGAGGTGCTTAGGCGAAGCCCTGCGTCAGTAGCATCATCATCACCGTCATCAAGCCGTCGCGATGACGGAACTCTCCCTCGAAGCTCTGCTGGATCAGAGTTCGTGGGACGTCATCAAGCTGAACGTGTGCTAAACTCGGAGGTGCTGTGCATTCGGTACTTGGATCAGTCGGATCGTGAAGACGTACGACTACATCAACCGCGTTGTTCTAACGCTTCCGCTTTCGGTCTATGAGGGTACGTGGAAAACACTCTCCCCTCTCGTTGCTATGCATCACCATGATCTTGAAATTACAAGGTGTGAAATTGAGTAAGACTCAATGCCCGACCACTGCAGAAGATAGAAAGAGAATGAAAGTCATTCCCTATGCCTCAGCCATAGGTTCTATAAAGTATGCCATGTTGTGTACCAGATCTATTGTATACCCTACACTAAGTTTGGCAAGGGAGTAGAATAGTGATCTAGGAGTAGATCACTGAACAGTGGTAAAAATTATCCTTAGTGGAATAAGGATATGTTTCTCAATTATGGAGGTGACAAAAGGTTCGTCGTAAAGAGTTACGTCGATGCAAGTTTTGACACTAATCCAGATGACTCTAAGTCTCAATCTGGATACATATTTAAAGTAGGAGCAATTAGCTAAAGTAGCGCCGTGCAGAGCATTGTAGACATAGAAATTTGCAAAATACATACAGATCTGAATGTGGCAGACCCGTTGACTAATTTTTTCTCACAAGCAAAATATGATCACACCTTAGTACTCTTTGGGTGTTAATTACATAGCGATGTGAACTAGATTGTTGACTCTAGTAAACTCTTTGGGTGTTGGTCACATGACGATGTGAACTATGGGCATTAATCACATGTTGATGTGAACTATTGATGTTAAATCACATGGCGATGTGATCTAGATTATTGACTCTAGTGCAAGTGGGAGACTTAAGCAAATATGCCCTAGAGGCAATAATAAAGTTGTTATTTATATTTCCTTATATCATGATAAATGTTTATTATTCATGCTAGAATTGTATTAACCGAAAACTTAGTACATGTGTGAATACATAGACAAACAGAGTGTCACTAGTATGCCTCTACTTGACTAGCTCGTTGAATCAAAGATGGTTACGTTTCCTAGCCATAGACATGAGTTGTCATTTGATTAACGGGATCATGATGTGATTGACTTGACCCATTCCGTTAGCTTAGCATTTGATCGTTTAGTATATTGCTATTGCTTTCTTCATGACCTATACATGTTCCTATGACTATGAGATTATGCAACTCCCGAATACCGGAGGAACACTTTGTGTGCTACAAACGTCACAATGTAACTGGGTGATTATAAAGGTGCTCTACAGGTGTCTCCGAAGGTACTTGTTGAGTTGACATAGATTGAGATTAGGATTTTTCACTCCGATTGTCGGAGAGGTATCTCTGAGCCCTCTCGGTAATGCACATCACTATAAGCCTTGCAAGCATTGTAACTAATGAGTTAGTTGCGGGATGATGTATTACAGAACGAGTAAGGAGACTTGCCGGTAACGAGATTGAACTAGGTATTGAGATACCGACGATCGAATCTCGGACAAGTAACATACCGATGACAAAGGGAACAACGTATGTTGTTATGCGGTTTGACCGATAAAGATCTCCGTAGAATATGTAGGAGCCAATATGAGCATCCAGGTTCCGCTATTGGTTATTGACCGGAGACGTGTCTCGGTCATGTCTACATAGTTCTCGAACCCGTAGGGTCCGCACACTTAACGTTCGGTGACAATCGGTATTATGAGTTTATGTGTTTTGATGTACCAAAGGTAGTTCGAAGTCCCGGATGAGATCGGGGACATGACGAGGAGTCTCGAAATGGTCAACACGTTAAGATCGATATATTGGACGACTATATTCGGACATCGGAAAGGTTTCGAGTGATTCGGGTATTTTTCGGAGTACCGGAGAGTTTTGGGAATTCGCCGGGTAGTATATGGGCCTTATTGGGCTTTAGGGAAAAGAGAGAGGGGAAGCTGCGCCCCCCCAAGGCTTAGTCCGGGTGGACTAGGGGAGGCGGCGCCCTCCTCCTTCTCTTCTCTTTTCCCTTTCCTTCTCTCCTACTCCTGCTACTTGGAAGGGCTCCTACTTCTACTAGGAAAGGGGGAATCCTACTCCTAGTGGGAGTAGGACTCCCCTAGGGCGCGCCATAGAGAGGGCCGGCCCTCCCCCTCCTCCACTCCTTTATATACGGGGGAGGGGGCACCCCATGGACACAACAATTGATCATTGATCTCTTAGCCGTGTGCGGTTCCCCCCTCCACCATAATCCACCTCGATCATATCGTAGCAGTGCTTAGGCAAAGCCCTGCGTCGGTAGCATCATCATCACCGTCATCATGCCGTCGTGCTGACGGAACTCTCCCTCGAAGCTCTGCTGGATCGGAGTTCGTGTGACGTCATCAAGATGAACGTGTGCTAAACTTGGAGGTGCCATGCGTTCGGTACTTGGATCGGTCGGATCGTGAAGACGTACGACTACATCAACCGCGTTGTTCCAATGATTCCGCTTTCGGTCTACGAGGGTACGTGGACAACACTCTCCCCTCCCGTTGCTATGCATCACCATGATCTTGCGTGTGCACATGATTTTTTTTTTGAAATTACTATGTTCCCCAACAGTGGCATCCGAGCCAGGTTTACGCGTAGATGTTATATGCACGAGTAGAACACAAGTGAGTTGTGGGTGATATAAGTCATAATTCTTAACAGCATGTCACACTTTGGTTCCGCGGTATTGTTGGATGAAGCGGCCCGGACCGACATTACGCGTATGCTTATGCGAGACTGGTTTTACCGCCGTGCTTTGCACACAGGTGATTAGCGGGTGCCAGTTTCTCCAACTTTAGTTGAATCGAGTGTGGCTACGCCCGGTCCTTGAGAAGGTTAAAACAACACTAACTTGACAAACTATCGTTGTGGTTTTGATGCGTTGGTAAGAAAACGGTTCTTGCTCAGCCCGTAGCAGCCACGTAAAACTTGCAACAACAAAGTAGAGGACGTCTAACTTGTTTTTGCAGGGCATGTTGTGATGTGATATGGTCAAGACATGATGCTAAATTTTATTGTATGAGATGATCATGTTTTGTAACAGAGTTATCGGCAACTGGAAGGAGCCATATGGTTGTCGCTTTATTGTATGCAATGCAATCGCCCTGTAATTGCTTTACTTTATCACTAAGCGGTAGCGATAGTCGTAGAAGCAATAGTTGGCGAGATGACAATGGTGCTACGATGGAGATCAAGGTGTCGCGCCGGTGACGATGGTGATCATGACGGTGCTTTGGAGATGGAGATCACAGGCACAAGATGATGATGGCCATATCATATCACTTATATTGATTGCATGTGATGTTTATCCTTTATGCATCTTATTTTGCTTAGATCGACGGTAGCATTATATGATGATGCCTCACTAAATTTCAAGGTACAAGTGTTCTCCCTGAGTATGCACCATTGCGAAAGTTCATCGTGCCGAGACACCACGTGATGATCGGGTGTGATCAGCTCTACATTCACATACAACGGGTGCAAGCCAGTTTTGCACATGCAGAATACTCGGGTTAAACTTGACGAGCCTAGCATATGCAGATATGGCCTCGGAACACTGAGACCGAAAGGTTGAGTGTGAATCATATAGTAGATATGATCAACATAGTGATGTTCACCATTGAAAACTACTCCATCTCACGTGATGATCGGACATGGTTTAGTTGATATGGATCACGTGATCACTTAGATGATTAGAGGGATGTCTATCTAAGTGGGAGTTCTTAAGTAATTTGATTAATTGAATTTTAATTTATCATGAACTTAGTCCTGGTAGTATTAGCATATCTATGTTGTAGATCAATAGCTCGCGTTTAGCTCCCCTGTTTTATTTTTGATATGTTCCTAGAGAAAACTAAGTTGAAAGATGTTAGTAGCAATGATATGAATTGGATCCGTGATCTGAGGATTATCCTCATTGCTGCACAGAAGAATTATGTCCTTGATGCACCGCTAGGTGACAGACCGATTGCAGGAGCAGATGGAGACGTTGTGAACGTTTGGCAAGCTCGGTATGATGACTACTTGATAGTTTAGTGCACCATGCTTTACGACTTAGAATCGGGGCTTCAAAGACGTTTTGAACGCCACAGAACATATGAGATGTTCCAAGAGTTGAAATTAGTATTTCAGACTCATGCCCATGTCAAAAAGTATGAGACCTTTGACAAGTACTTTGCCTACAAGATGGAGGAGAATAGCTCAGCTAGTGAGCATATGCTCAGAATGTCTGAGTACTACAATCACTTGAATCAAGTGGGAGTTAATCTTCCAGATAAGATAGTGATTGACAGAGTTCTGTAGTCACTATCACCAAGTTACTAGAACTTTGTGATGAACTATAATATGCAAGGGATAACGGAAACGATTCCCAAGCTCTTCGTGATGCTGAAATCGACGAAGGTAGAAATCAAGAAAAGCATCAAGTGTTGATGGTTGACAAGACCACTAGTTTCAAGAATAGGGCAAAGGGAAGAAGGGGAACTTCAAAAAGAACGGCAAGCAAGTTGCTGCTCCCGTGAGGAAGCCCATAGCTAGACCCAAGCCTCAAACTGAGTGCTTCTTGATACGTCCATTTTGCATCATGCTTTTATATCAATATTATTGTATTATGGGCTGTTATTACATATTATATCTCAATACTTATGGCTATTCTCCCTTATTTTACAAGGTTTACCATGAAGAGGGGAATCTGGCACTGGAATTCATTTGGAAAAGGAGCAAGCGTTGAAACCTATTCTGCACATCTCCAAAAGTCCTGAAACTCCCCGAAACAACTTTTTGGAATTTATAAGGAATTATGAGCAAAAGAAATAGGCCAGGGGGCCCACACCCTGTCCAGGAGACAGGGGGTGCGCCCCCTATCTCCTGGGCCCCCTGGTGGGCCTCCGGCAACCATCTTTGCCGGGGACACTTCCCTCCGGGAGGGGGAAATCATCGTCATCATCATCACCAACGCTCCTCTCATCGGGAGAGGGCAATCTCCATCAACATCTTCACCAGCACCATCTCATCTCCAAACCCTAGTTCATCTCTTGTATCCAATTCTTGTCTCTAAGTCCGGATTGGTGCTAGTAGGTTGCTAGTAGTGTTGATTACTCCTTGTAGTTGATGCTAGTTGGTTTATTTGGTGGAAGATCATATGTTCAGATCCTTTATGCATATTATTACCCCTCTGATTATGAACATGAATATGCTTTGTGAGTAGTTACGTTTGTTCACGAGGACAAGGAGAAGTCTTGCTATTAGTAGTCATGTGAATTTGGTATTAGATTCGATATTTTGATGAGATGTATGTTGTCTAGCCTCTAGTGGTGTTATGTGAGCGTCGACTACATAACACTTCACCATTATTGGGCCTAGAGGAAGGAATTGGGAAGTAATAAGTAGATGATGGGTTGCTAGAGTGATGAAGCTTAAACCCTAGTTTATCGTTGCCATCAAGGGCTGATTTGGATCCATATGTTTCATGTTATGGTTAGATTTACCTTAATACTTTTTTGTTGTAGTTGCGGATGCTTGCGATAGAGGTTAATCATAAGTGGGATGTTTGTTCAAGTAAGAACAGCACCCAAGCACCGGTCCACCCACATATCAAATTATCAAAGTAACGAATGCGAATCATATGAACGTGATGAAAACTAGCTTGATGATATTCCCTTGTGTCCTCGGGAGCGTTTTTCCTATTATATGAATTTGTCCAGGCTTGTCCTTTACTACAAAAAGGTTTGGGCCACCTTGCTGCATGCTATTTACTTTATTTACTTTTTGCTCGTTACTATTTATCTTATCACAAAACTATCTGTCACCTACTATTTCAGTGCTTGCAGAGAAAACCTTACTGAATACCGCTTGTCATTTCCTTCTGCTCCTCGTTGGGTTCGACACTCTTACTTATCAAAAGGACTATGATAGATCCCATATACTTGTGGGTCATCAAGACTCTTTTCTGGCGCCATTGCCGGGGAGTGTAGCGCTTTTGGTGAGTGGAACTTGGTAAGGAAACATTTATATAGTGTGCTGAAATTTTTTGTTACTTGTCACTATGGAACTTAATCCTTTGAGGGGCTTGTTTGGGGTATCTTCACCCCAACCAGAAGAGCAAAGAGATGCTCCTCAACCTACTGAACTTTATGAAAATATTCACTTTGAGATTCCTTCAGGTATGATAGAAAAACTACTAGCTAATCCTTTTGCAGGAAACATTACATTGCATCCCGACTTACACCTTATCTTTGTGGATGAAGTTTGTGGATTATTTAAGATTGCAGGTATCCCCGATGATGTTGTCAAAAGGAAGGTCTTCCCCTTATCTTTAAAGGAAGATGCATTGACATGGTATAGGCTATGTGATGATACGGGATCTTGGAATTATAAGCGATTGAAGTTGGAATTTCACCAGAAGTTCTATCCTATGCATCTTGTTCATCGTGATCGTAATTACATATATAATTTCTGGCCTCGCAAAGGAGAAAGCATCGCTCAAGCTTGGGGGAGGCTTAAGTCAATGTTGTATTCATGCCCCAATCATGAGCTCTCTTGGGAAATGATTATTCAGAATTTTTATGCTCGGCTTTCTCTTAATAATCGCAACCTGCTTGATACTTCCTGTGCTGGTTCTTATATGCTGAAGACTATTGATTTCAAATGGGACTTATTGGAAAGAATTAAACGCAACACTGAAGATTGGGGTTCCGACGATGGTAAGGAGTCAGGTATGACACCTAAGTTCGATTGTGTTAATCTTTTATGGATACCGATGTTTTTCGTGGATTTAGCGCTAAGTATGGACTTGACTCTGAGATAGTAGCTACTTTTTGTGAATATTTTGCTACTCATGTTGATCTCCCTAAAGAGAAGTGGTTTAAATATAATCCTCCTGTTGAAGTGAAAGTAGTTGCACCTATTACAGTCGAAGAAAAAACTATTACATATAGTGATCCTATTGTTCCTACTGCTTATGTTGAAAAACCTCCTTTTCCTGTTAGGATAAAAGAACATGTTAAAGCTTCGACTGTTGTTCGTAAGAGTAATACTAGGACTTATACACCTCCTGAGAAAATTAAGGTTGAACCTGGTATTGATATGATTAAAGATCTCTTGGATGAGGATTTAGATGGGCATGTTATCTCTTTTGTGGGTGAAACTGCTAATATTGCTAGACCCGATACTAAGACACGTAGACCTGTCGTAGGCATGCCTGTTATTTCTGTTAAAATAGGAGATTGAAAGCACAAGTGCTCCCTAGGTGGTTTTGGTAATTAATGTCAACATATCTCTTATTGGACTAACACTTTTATCTAGTATGTTTCAGATAAGTTCAACAATGGAGTGGCATGGACTAAGGGATGTGGGAACTCCTTCAAGATGCTAAGGACAAAGGATTGCCTCAAGCTTCAAGCTCAAGACTCTTCATTTTACATTTTAGTGATACAAGATCACATTGAGTCTATAGGAAAAGCCAATACTATCAAGGAGGGATGAGGTGTTGCTTAATGAACCTCTTGCTTCATGTGCTTAGTGATATGCTCCAAAACCCTCAACTACTTTCCCACTTCCACACATATGACCTAAACCAAAAGTCAAACTCGGCCCTACCGATTCTTTCTATCCGGCGCCACCGAGTTCAGATGTCTTAGCCACTGCCACAAACCCTAGGCAAATCGGTTTCACCGATAGGGATCTCGGTCTCACCGAGATGGGATTGTAATCTCTCTGTGTATGTCCATCACCAGATTCGGTCTCACCGAGTTTGTGTAATCGGTACTACCGAGATTACAATGCAAACTCTCTGGTTAGCTAATTACCAAAATCGGTCTCACCGAGTTTGCCTGACCAACTCTCTGGTTAGCTAATTACCAAAATCGGTCTCACCGAGTTTGTGTAATCTGTCTCACCGAGATTAGTTATGCCCTAACCCTAACCATATCGGTCCTACCGAGTTGCATTCCGGTCCCACCGAAAACCCTAACGGTCACTAGGTTTACTAAATCGGTCCGGCCGAGTTTGATGATTCGGTTCCACCGAGTTTGGTAAACTGTGTGTAACGGTTAGATTTTGTGTGGAGGCTATATATACCCCTCCACCTCCTCTTCATTCGTGGAGAGAGCCATCAGAACAAGCCTACACTTCCAGCATCCTATTTCTGAGAGAGAACTACCTACTCATGTGTTGAGGCCAAGATATTCCATTCCAACCATATGAATCTTGATCTCTAGCCTTCCCAAGTTGCTTTCCACTCAAATCTTCTTTCCACCAGATCCAAATCCTATGAGAGAGAGTTGAGTGTTGGGGAGACTATCATTTGAAGCACGAGAGCAAGGAGTTCATCATCAACACACCATTTGTTACTTCTTGGAGAGTGGTGTCTCGTAGATTGGCTAGGTGTCACTTGGGAGCCTCCGACAAGATTGTGGAGTTGAACCAAGGAGTTTGTAAGGGCAAGGAGATCGCCTACTTCGTGAAGATCTACCGCTAGTGAGGCAAGTCCTTCGTGGGCGTCGGCCATGGTGGGATAGACAAGGTTGCTTCTTCGTGGACCCTTCATGGGTGGAGCCCTCCATGGACTCGCGCAACCATTACCCTACGTGGGTTGAAGTCTCCATCAACGTGGATGTACGATAGCACCACCTATCGGAACCACGACAAAAACATCCGTGTCTCCAATTGCGTTTGAATTCTCCAAACCCTTCCCTTTACATTCTTGCAAGTTGCATGCTTTATTTTCCGCTGCCTATATACTCTTTGCATGCTTGCTTGTTATGTATTGAGAATGTTAAACTTGTACCTAAACTCCACTTAAACCTAAAAGAAGTTAAAAATTGCAACTTTGGTACTTAGTGTCTAATCACCCCCCCTCTAGACACCTCTTCTCAAGATCCTACAAGTGGTACCAGAGCTTTGGTCTCCATTGCCTTGGTTTAATCACCATTGGAGGAAGATGGATGAGTCTACTTCGGGGAGTCTTAGTCATAGAGTGCCTATTCTTGATGGAGAGTATTTTCATGAGTGGAAAAATGAGATGCTTGTAATTTTCAATCAATATCATTTGAACAAGTACATTGCTAGTCCTTGTGCACCTCATGTTGATCCTATGCATCCTACCGTTGTTGAATCTATTGACATGACTAGAAATCTTAGAACTGTTAATCTTATCACTAGAGGCTTGCCTAGAAACTTAATTAGAATCTTGCCTACTTTTGAATGTGCCTACACTATATGGAAATTTCTTGAGGAACGCTTTCCAAATTATTCCTTGAAAAATCTAGATGAAATTCTCTATAAGTCTATTGCCTTGAATAAGATGAACACTAGTGACCCTATGTTTGGTCATCGTCTATTTGAACTTACCGACCTTATGCGTGCCAAAGGAGATGTTGGTATTATTGGTGATATTATTTCCGAAGCTATAAGAATTCATAAGCAAGATCATTGTCAAGCTCAGTCTAACGAATTACCCTCTCTAGGACTTGATCCACCACATAACGATGTTGAACATGGATACTATGATGAGGATGATGATAGTGACTTCGATCTTGATGATGCAATGAGACATTTTGGTCTTATGGCAAACCTTCGGGGATATGTGTCAGGAGGAAAGGAATGGGTTCTTGACAGTGGATGTACCGATCACATGACCAGAGATAAAGACATGTTTCGTGAGCTCGCTGAAAATGATAGTCCTCGAAAGTATGTCACTTTCGGTGACAACTCAAAGGGTAAGGTGGTTGGCCTTGGTAAGGTGGCCATCTCACATGATAGCTCCATTCAAAATGGCATGCTCATTGAATCTCTTGGCTACAACCTACTGTCAGTATCTAGACTTGCTGATTTCGGTTTCAATGTCCTATTCACTGAAGTAGATTGTCAAGTGTTTCGTCGAGACAACCATAAAATGGTCTTTACTGGTATACGTAGAGGTGATCTTTACATTGTTGATTTCTCTAAAAAGGCACAACCTAAAACTTGCTTAATTGCTAAATCCTCAAAAGGCTAGTTATGGCATAGACGACTAGGTCACGTTGGCATGAGAAATCTTGACAAGCTTATTAAAGGAAATCATATCCTTGGAGTTAACGATGTGATATTTGATAAGGATAGACTGTGTAGTGCTTGTCAAGCAGGTAAACAGGTTGGAGGAAGGCATCCCGTGAAGAACATCATGACCACAAGGAGGCCACTCGAGCTACTTCATATGGATCTCTTTGGTCCCAACGCTTACAAAAGCCTCGGTGGAAATTGTTTTGGTCTAGTTATAGTTGATGATTTTTCAAGATTTACGTGGGTGTTCTTTCTCGATGATAAATCGCAGGTCCAAAAGATCTTCAAAAACTTTGCTAGGAAGGCCCAAAATCAATTTGAAGTGAAGATCAAGAAGGTTCGCAGCGACAACGGAACGGAGTTCAAGAACGCAAATGTGGACACCTTTCTTGACGAAGAAGGGATTTCACACGAGTTCTCGGCTACGTACACACCTCAACAAAATGGAGTTGTTGCGAGGAAGAACCGGACGCTCATCGAAATGGCGAGAACGATGCTTGATGAGTACAAGACGCCGAAACACTTTTGGGCAGAAGCGGTTGAGACGGCTTGTCATGCAACAAATCACTTGTATCTTCACAAGCTACTCGGCAAGACGGCATACGAGCTCCTCACCGGTAACAAACCCCAAGTTGGATACTTTCGAGTATTCGGTTCAAAGTGCTACATTCTTGATAAGCATCATCGTTCAAAGTTTGCTCCTAAGTCTCATGAAGGTTTCCTACTAGGTTATGGCTCAAACTCTCACACTTACCGTGTCTACAACAATTTCACCCGAAAGGTTGAAGAGACGGTAGATGTGAAGTTTGATGAATCTGACGGCTCGCAAGTAGAGCAATTGCCAATTGATGTAGGAGACAAAGACCCTTCGGAAGCAATTCAAGACTTGTCTATTGGCAAGATCCTTCCAACGGAGGTGAAGGAGAGTACCTCGTCTGTTCAAGTGGAAGCTTCTACTTCACGACAAGGTGAACCAAGAGTTGATACGGAAGCATCCACAAGTGGAACACACCAAGATGAAGAAAACGAGGAAGAACATCACGAACGTCAACAACCTCCTTCTCCACCACGACAAGAAAACGACAACACCAACAATGAAGATGATCAAGAATAATAAGAAGAACAAGAGGAAGAAGATGTTCAACCGAGACCCAAGCAAAATCTTTCACGAGTTCAAGCAAGAGTTGCTAAAGACCATCCTGTCGAGCAAATCTACAATGTATTAAAACCGAGAGAATCACTCGCTCTAAAACTCGTTTAGCTAACTTTAGAGAAAACTATTCTTTCATCTCTAGCATTGAACCTATGAAGGTCGAAGAAGCATTGGAAGATCCGGATTGGATAAATGCTATGCATGAAGAGCTACACAACTTTGAGAGAAACCAAGTTTGGACATTGGTTGAGAAGCCCGACAACAACCACAACATCATCGGTACCAAATGGGTGTTTCGCAACAAGCAAGATGAAGATGGACAAGTAGTTCGCAACAAAGCACGTCTCGTCGCCCAAGGCTACACACAAGTCGAAGGTATGGACTATGGTGAGACTTATGCTCCCATTTCTAGACTTGAGTCCATTCACATCTTACTTGCCTATGCTAATCACCATAATATCACCTTGTACCAAATGAACATTAAAAGTGCTTTTGTAAATGGTGAAATAGAGGAGGAAGTTTATGTTAAACAACCTCCCAGCTTTGTCAATCCTAAGAAACCAAATCATGTTTACAAACTTCATAAAGCCCTTTATGGTCTTAAACAAGCTCCTAGAGCATGGTATAAATGCTTGACCAAGTTTCTTCTTGAAAAAGGCTTTGAAATTGGGAAAATTGATTCCACACTTTTTACTAAAAGGGTTAATGGAGAATTATTTGTATGCCAAATTTATGTTCATGATATATTTGGATCAACTAACCCTCATTTTAGTGAAAAGTTTGGGAAGCTAATGTCGGAGAAGTTTGAGATGTCAATGATGAGTGAACTCAAATTCTTTCTTGGGTTGCAAATCAAGCAAACTAAGGAAGGTACTTTTGTCTCTCAAACGAAGTACACTAAGGACTTATTCAAGAAGTTCAATATGCAAGAGTGCAAAGGTATGTCTACACCCATGCCTACTAGTGGACATCTTGATTTGACCAAAGATGGTAAACCGGTTGATCAAAAGGTTTATCGCTCTATGATTGGATCATTGTTATACCTATGTGCTTCACGTCCTGATATTATGCTAAGTGTGTGCATGTATGCAAGATATCAAGCTGCTCCTAAAGAATGTCATCTTAAGGCCGTGAAAAGGATAGTGAGATACTTAATTCATACGCCAAATTTTGGCATTTGGTATCCTAAGAGGGCCTCTTTCGATCTTGTTGGCTACTCCGACTCGGACTATGCCGGAGACAAGGTTGATAGAAAGTCCACTTCGGGTACTTGTCAATTTCTTGGTAGATCTCTTGTGTCTTGGTCCTCCAAGAAACAAAACTCGGTATCCTTATCTACCGCTGAAGCGGAGTACATTGCCGCTGGTTCATGTTGTGCTCAATTACTTTGGATGACCCAAACTCTTAAAGATTATGGGATATATGTGAAACATGTTCCATTGCTTTGTGACAATGAAAGTGCTATCAAAATTGGTCATAATCCCATTCAACATTCTCGAACTAAGCATATTGAAGTTCGTCATCACTTCATTCGAGATCATGTTGCTAAGGGTGACATTGATCTTAAGCATGTTCGCACCGGAAAGCAATTAGCTGATATATTTACTAAACCTCTTGATGAGAAAGTGTTTTGCAGGTTGAGAGGAGAATTGAACATCATAGATGCTTCAAACTTGGAGTAGATACTCCATTGGATACATGCAAGACATGAACTTATGACTAATCCATGATATCTCTCTTATGTTGAAAATATAATATCTTGGATATATTTGCATCTTGCATGTTATGTAACCCATGTAGGTACTTGGTGGAATCAAATTCCATGAGATTATAATCTACTCACATCTTGAGCAATCTCTACATCACCAAGTCTCTACACTATGGTGGCTGAATACAAGGAAGCACGGAATCATTCAAACATATCCTTTGACAAACTCCGTGTTGAGCTTCATGATTATCATTTTTGGATATACAAGTGCTCTTCCTTGCAAAAACTAACCCGTGTAGGTAGATGGACTCAAATTCCAAGTGGTGCTCCCAACTCCTTATGAGCTACATCAAGCTTGAGCAACCCACACAAGTTCAACTACATGGTCAACACCACCAACCAAGGTATGTTATTCCATCTTAGAGAAGCTTTACTCCGAGACATGAGCTAAAGCAACTCGACAAGATGTGAATACATCAAAATACTTAAACGAAAAATGGTAACCCCATTTTGAGCTTAAACGATGAGTATGACCTATGATCAAGTGATCTCACTTGACTCCTAAGTCAATATACTCTAACATAGGTGACTTTGTCACCGACCCTCTCTAGATGAAGTTCTCTCGTGTTCTTTTTTGAGTTTCTGCATTTGTCTCATGCATATCTGTTTCCCCTTTCAAAAAAAATTCATCTAGATTTCATTCTTTTCTTTCTGTTTGCTTTGCATTTCTGCATCCAATTCATTGCATATCATTCAGTTAATTCCTTGCAAATCTTTGTGAGATCTTTCTAGCCTAGTGAGCTGAGGTGACAACAGTTCTCTCTGTGATGAACTCGGTTTCACCGATTTGTTGTTTATTCGGTACAACCGAAGCATACCACTCGGTGCCACCGACTTCACAACAGGAAAAACAGTTTGCCACTTATTCTGTGTTTCTTCTGATCCAGCTCCACTCAATGAATCTTGTCCTCTACAAGCATCACAATTTTATCCAGTGCTTTGTGTTGTGACTCAAGGACCAAACCCATTCACAACAAATTCCAGAAGACCCTTCTTGGAAATTGATGTCAAAGGGGGAAAGAGAGATCACATCAAAGCTTATCACTTAGAGAGATCACATCAGAGAAAGAGATCTCCAGGGGGAGAGAATACTCAAATAGAAAGTATTTCTCAAGGATCCCAGATGCTTGGTGTTCAAGAGGAGAGATGCCACATGTCTTTTTGGGGGAAAGACATGTTCATGTGTGCTTATTTCCATTAAGCTATGTTCATTTATATCTTTCAGCCCTGATTTTCTGTTCCCTATCTTCTCCCTGTATCCCATGCTAGATTCAGGGGGAGCAATACATCAAAGGGAAAGGAATCATTTAAATTCATTGCATATCTTTACTCTTGGGGACATGTCTAATCCAATGTGGTACTTAGTACTCACTCTCTACATGTCATCCCAGTCTTGGTATTCTTGTGGTTTCTTCGGTTTGCTCTGGCTAGTAGATGTACCTGTGTTGTCTAACCTTGTTTGTGCAGGTTCATTTCACCCTAATCCAACTCAAGACTACAAGGTAAGTATATGCATCACACTCATGTGTATGAGAAATTCTTGCTGATGTACATACTGTTTGCAAGAAGGACTCATGAAGGTATTTTCTTTAATATTCTTTGCTCTGATGCATATGGCCAAGATACATGTAACACATTGCCTACTCTATCATGGTTATGCTCTCACATGCTTCTCTATTCCATATTCACATGATTGCATACATATAGGGGGAGCCTATGCTTGTTACATGTCTTTCCGAAGGTTTACTTGCTATTCTTTATATCCTTATCTAAAGCTTTGATGTATGTTGCCATCAATTACCAAAAAGGGGGAGATTGAAAGCACAAGTGCTCCCTAGGTGGTTTTGGTAATTAATGTCAACATATCTCTTGTTGGACTAACACTTTTATCTAGTATGTTTCAGATAAGTTCAACAATGGAGTGGCATGGACTAAAGGATGTGGGAACTCCTTCAAAATGCTAAGGACGAAGGATTGGCTCAAGCTTCAAGCTCAAGACTCTTCATTTTACATTTTAGTGATCCAAGATCACATTGAGTCTATAGGAAAAGCCAATACTATCAAGGAGGGATGAGGTGTTGCTTAATGAACCTCTTGCTTCATGTGCTTAGTGATATGCTCCAAAACCCTCAACTACTTTCCCACTTCCACACATATGACCTAAACCAAAAGTCAAAATCGGCCCTACCGATTCTTTCTATCCGGCGCCACCGAGTTCAGATGTCTTAGCCACTGCCACAAACCCTAGGCAAATCGGTTTCACCGATAGGGATCTCGGTCTCACCGAGATGGGATTGTAATCTCTCTGTGTATGTCCATCACCAGATTCAGTCTCACCGAGTTTGTGTAATCGGTACTACCGAGATTACAATGCAAACTCTCTGGTTAGCTAATTACCAAAATCGGTCTCACCAAGTTTGTGTAATCAGTCTCACCGAGTTTGCCTGACCAACTCTCTGGTTAGCTAATTACCAAAATCGGTCTCACTGAGTTTGTGTAATCGGTCCCACCGAGATTACGTTATGCCCTAACTCTAACCATATCGGTCCTACCGAGTTGCATTCTGGTCCCACCGAAAACCCTAACGGTCACTAGGTTTACTAAATCGGTCCGACCGAGTTTGATGATTCGGTTCCACCGAGTTTGGTAAACTGTGTGTAACTGTTAGATTTTGTGTGGAGGCTATATATACCCCTCCACCTCCTCTTCATTCGTGGAGAGAGCCATCAGAACAAGCCTACACTTTCCAGCATCCTATTTCTGAGAGAGAACTACCTACTCATGTGTTGAGGCCAAGATATTCCATTCCAACCATATGAATCTTGATCTCTAGCCTTCCCCAAGTTGCTTTACACTCAAATCTTCTTTCCACCAGATCCAAATCCTATGAGAGAGAGTTGAGTGTTGGGGAGACTATCATTTGAAGCACAAGAGCAAGGAGTTCATCATCAACACACCATTTGTTACTTCTTGGAGAGTGGTGTCTCCTAGATTGGCTAGGTGTCACTTGGGAGCCTCCGACAAGATTGTGGAGTTGAACCAAGGAGTTTGTAAGGGCAAGGAGATCGCCTACTTCGTGAAGATCCACCACTAGTGAGGCAAGACCTTCGTGGGCGACGGCCATGGTGGGATAGACAAGGTTGCTTCTTCGTGGACCCTTCGTGGGTGGAGCCCTCCGTGGACTCGCGCAACCGTTACCCTACGTGGGTTGAAGTCTCCATCAACGTGGATATACGATAGCACCACCTATCGGAACCACGACAAAAACATCCGTGTCTCCAATTGCGTTTGAATTCTCCAAACCCTTCCCTTTACATTCTTGCAAGTTGCATGCTTTATTTTCCGCTGCCTATATACTCTTTGCATGCTTGCTTGTTATGTATTGAGAATGTTAAACTTGTGCCTAAACTCCACTTAAACCTAAAAGAAGTTAAAAACTGCAACTTTGCTACTTAGTGTCTAATCACCCCCCCCCCCCCTCTAGACACCTCTTCTCAAGATCCTACAGAGATCATTGTTATCATGGCTTATGCGATATGGGTGCTAGTGCTAGTGCTATACCCTATGATCTATATAAAGAAATTATGCATGACATTGCACCTGTTGAATTGGAAGACATTGATGTTACTATTAATTTTGCTAATAGGGACACCATTAAACCTATTGGGATTTTTAGAGATGTTGAAGTCTTGTGTGGGAAGATTAAATACCCTGCTGATTTTCTTGTTCTTGCTTCCCCACAAGATGATTTTTGTCCCATTATTTTTGGTAGACCTTTCTTAAATACTGCTAGTGCTAAGATTAATTGTAAAAGGAAGGTAGTCACTGTTGGCCTAGATGGTATGTCTCATGAGTTCAATTTTGCCAAGTTTAATAGACAACACCGTGAAGAGGAATCACCTAGTAAGGATGAAATTATTGGTCTTGCTTCCATTGCTGTTCCTCCAGCGGATCCATTAGAACATTATTTGTTAGACCATGAAAATGATATGTTTATGAAGGAGAGGGAAGAAATAGATAAAGTGTTCCTTAAGCAAGAACCTGTACTGAAACATAACCTTCCCGTTGAAATTCTTAGGGATCCCCCTCCACCCAAGGGTGATCCCGTGTTTGAACTCAAACCTTTACCTGATAATCTTAAGTATGCTTATCTTGATGAAAAAGAAATATATCATGTTATTATTAGTGCTAAGCTTTCAGAGAAAGAAGAAGAAAGATTATTGAATACTCAGAAGAAGCACCGGGATGCTATTGGATATACTCTGGATGATCTTAAGGGCATTAGTCCCACATTATGTCAACACAAAATTTCAGTGGAGAAAGATGCCAAACCAGTTAGAGATCCTCAAAGACGATTAAATCCCAAAATGAAGGAAGTGGTAAGAAAGGAGATTCTAAAACTCCTTGATGCAGGTATTATTTATCCCGTTGCTGATAGTGAATGGGTAAGCCCTGTCCATTGTGTCCCCCAAAAGGGAGGTATTACCGTTGTTCCTAATGATAAAGATGAATTGATTCTGCAAAGAATTATTACAGGTTATAGGATGGTAATAGATTTTCGTAAGTTATATAAAGCTACTAAGAAAGATCATTACCCCTTACCTTTTATTGATCAAATGCTAGAAAGGCTATCCAAACACACACACTTTTGCTTTCTAGATGGTTATTCTGGTTTCTCTCAAATACCTGTGTCAGCAGAGGATCGATCTAAAACTACTTTTACTTGCCCTTTTGGTAATTTTGCTTATAGATGTATGCCTTTTGGTTTATGTAATGCACCTGCTACCTTTCAAAGATGCATGATGGCTATATTCTCTGATTTTTGTGAAAAGATTTGTGAGGTATTCATGGATGATTTCTCCGTCTATGGATCCTCTTTTGATGATTGTTTGAGCAACCTTGATCGAGTTTTGCAGAGATGCGAAGACACTAGTCTCATTCTGAATTGGGAAAAGTGACACTTTATGGTTAATGAAGGCATTGTTTTGGGGCAAAAGATCTCCGAGAGAGGTACTGAAGTTGATAAAGCCAAAGTTGACGCTATTGAAAAGATGCCATGTCCCAAGGACATAAAAGGTATAAGAAGTTTCCTTGGTCATGCCGGTTTTTATAAGAGGTTCATTAAGGACTTCTCTAAAATCTCTAGGCCTCTGACTAATTTATTGCAAAAAGATATTCCTTTTGTCTTTGATGATGATTGTGTACAAGCATTTGAAACACTTAAGAAAGCTTTGATCACTGCACCTGTTGTTCAGCCACCTGATTGGAATTTGCCTTTTGAAATTATGTGCGATGCTAGTGATTATGCTGTAGGTGCTGTTTTAGGACAAAGAGTCGATAAGAAATTGAATGTTATCTAGTATGCTAGTAAGACTCTTGATGCTGCCCAGAGAAAATATGCTACTACTGAAAAAGAATTCTTAGCAGTTGTGTTTGCATGTGATAAGTTTAGACCTTATATTGTTGATTCCAAAGTCGCTATTCACACTGATCACGCTGCTATTAAATATCTTATGGAAAAGAAAGATGCTAAGCCTAGACTCATTAGATGGGTTCTCTTGCTCCAAGAATTTGATTTGCATATTATTGATAGAAAAGGAGCTGAGAACCCGCTGCTGCATAACTTGTCCAGGTTAGAGAATGTTCTTGATGACCCACCGCCTATTAATGATAGTTTTCCGATGAACAATTAGCGGTTGTCAATGCTTCTCGATTGCTCCTTGGTATGCTGATTATGCTAATTACATTGTTGCTAAATACAAACCGCCTAGTTTCACATACCAGCAAAAGAAAAGTTCTTTTATGATTTAAGACATTACTCGGGATGATCCACACCTTTATAAAGAAGGAGTAGATGGTATTATTAGACGTTGTGTGCCTGAGCATGAACAGGAACAAATCCTACGCAAGTGTCACTCCGAATCCTATGGAGGACACCACGCTGGAGATAGAACTGCACACAAGGTACTTCAATCTGGTTTTTATTGGCCTACTCTTTTCAAAGATGCTCGTAAGTTTGTCTTATCTTGTGATGAATGTCAAAGAATAGGTAACATTAGTAGACATCAAGAAATGCCTATGAATTATTCCCTTGTTATTGAACTGTTTGATGTTTGGGGCTTTGATTATATGGGACCTTTTCCTGCCTCCAATGGTTATACACATATTTTAGTTGTTGTTGATTACGTTACTAAGTGGGTAGAAGCTATTCCAACTAGTAGTGCTGATCATAATACTTCTATTAAAATGCTTAAAGAAGTTATTTTTCCGAGGTTTGGAGTCCCTAGATATCTTATGACTGATGGTGGTTCACACTTTATTCATGGTGCTTTCCGTAAGATGCTTGCTAAGTATGATGTCAATCATAGAATCGCATCTCCCTATCACCCACAGTCTAGTGGTCAAGTAGAGTTGAGCAATAGAGAGCTCAAATTAATTTTGCAAAAGACTGTCAATAGGTCTAGAAAGAATTGGTCCAAGAAACTTGATGATGCATTATGGGCCTATAGAACTGCATACAAAAATCCTATGGGTATGTCTCCATATAAAATGGTTTATGGAAAAGCATGTAATTTACCTCTCGAACTTGAACATAAGGCATACTGGGCTATTAAAGAGCTCAACTATGATTTCAAACTTGCCGATGAGAAGAGGTTGTTTGATATTAGCTCTCTTGATGAATGGAGAACCCAAGCATATGAGAATGCTAAGCTTTTCAAAGAAAAAGTCAAACGCTGGCATGATAAGAGGATACAAAAGCGTGAGTTTAAAGTAGGAGATTATGTGTTATTATTCAACTCTCGTTTAAGATTTTTTGCAGGAAAACTTCTCTCAAAATGGGAAGGTCCCTACGTTATCGAAGAGGTCTATCGTTCTGGTGCTATAAAAATCAACAACTTCGAAGGCACAAATCCGAGGGTGGTAAACGGTCAAAGAATTAAACATTATATTTCAGGTAATCCTATCAACGTTGAAACTAATATTATTGAAACCATAACCCCTGAGGAATACATAAGAGACACTTTCCAGAACGTCCCAGACTCCGAAAAGGCATAGGTACGTGGTACGGTAAGTAAACCGACTCCAAAAGAACTCTAATGGCAATTTTTATCAGTTTTGGATTATTTAAGAATTTTAGGAAGAAAGAAGTAGTCCGAAAGGGACACGAGGCTCCCACGAGAGGAGCCCCCCTGAGGGCGCGCCTGCCTCCGGGCACCTCGTGTGCCTCCCGGACTCCGTTTTCTTGTATGTTACGTATTTTGGTCGGTAAAAATTCATTATATATACTCCCGAAGGTTTTGACCACCGTATCACGCAAATATCCCATGTTTTTGTTTCGAGCTGTTTCTGTTGCAGATTTGGAACAAGATGTCGTCCCAAGATTCGGAGGGAGAGAGCTACATGGCTGATTATATTGCAAAACCAAAAGTATATGGGGATGTGGAACATTATGGCTGGACCACAGAGGAAGAGGAAGACTATGATCCAAAGAGGAAGGAGGAGACAAGCTCCGATGAAGAAGACGATCTGCTACCTCAACCTGGTGATATTCATGTGGAGTTCAAGAAGTCAAGCTTCCCTAAGGTCCAATCTATCCCACCATGTTTTTTGCAGGACAACAAGGCAGCACTATGCAAAAAGAGAATGAAACTTGACCTCGAGAATGAGGATCTGAGGGAGGAAAATTTTAGCCTCAGACGCAAGCTAGAGAAGAAAAATTCAACAACTCCTACTCCATCACCTCCGAAGAAATAATTACATGGGTATGGGCAATCCCCTTGGCAACTACCAAGCTTGGGGGAGGTGCCCCGGTATCGTATCACCATCACACTCCTATCTTTACCGCTTTATTTAGTTCGATCCTTTTAGTAGTATCTTGATCTAGTAGATTGAAGTTTTGATATCAAGTAGTTTTGAGTTTTGCTTTGCGATCTCTTTATGTAAGCGAGTCCGTGTGCTATCTATAATAAAGATTAGTGTTGAGTCAAGGGCTTTGCTTTATTGCTATGATCTTGAGAAAGTACAAAGAAAAAGAGTTCATATTGATCTTATGGATAGTGATAACTTCACATATAGAAAGTATGCGGCATAAAAATTGTTGAGAGTTGATGAACGTAGGTCATCGTTGCAATTAATAGGAAGTGATAAGGAAAGAGGGGTTCACATATAAATATATTATCTTGGACATCTTTTATGATTATGAAGCACTCATTAAGTATGACATGCTAAAAGAGTTGATGTTGGACAAGGAAGACAACGTAATGGTTTATGTTTTCCGACATCTCAGTTAAAATATATTGTCATTGATCTTCCAAACATGTTGAGCTTGCCTTTCCCCCTCATGCTAGCCAAATTCCTTGCACTAAGTAGAGATACTACTTGTGCTTCCAAATATCCCTAAACCCAGCTTTGCCATGAGAGTCCATCATACCTACCTATGGATTGAATAAGATCCTTCAAGTAAGTTGTCATCGGTGCAAGCAATAAAAATTGCTCTCTAAATATGTATGACTTATTAGTGCAGAGAAAATAAGCTTTGTACGAACTTGTTGTGGAAGTAATAAAAGCAACGGACTGCATAATAAAGGTCCACATACAAGGGGCAATATAAAGTGACGTTCTTTTGCACTAAGATTTTATGCATCAACCCTAAACGCGCATGACAACCTCTGCTTCCCTCTGCGAAGGGCATATCTTTTACTTTATGCTTTACTTTATGCTTGAGTCAAGGTGATGCTCACCTTTCCCTTTTTATTTTTGAACTTTGGCAAGCTCCTCGTGTTTGAAAGATCATGATACATATATCCAACTGGATGTAAGTTGGCATAGGCTATTATTGTTGAGATCACCTAAAGGTGAATACGTTGGGAGGCAACACAATAAGCCCCTATCTTTCTCAGTGTCCGGCTGAGACTCTATAACCACAAGTATTGCGTGAGTGTTAATAATTATAGGGGACTACGAGATAGTTGAGTATGTGAGCTTGCTGAAAAGCTCTATTATTGACTCTTTCCGATGTTACTATAAATTGCAATTGCTTCAATGACTAAGATTATAGTTTGTTAGTTCCCAATGAAGTTTTTGAACCATACTTGATATTGTGAATTGCTTGTTACTTGAGCATAGGAAATCATATGACAAAATCCATATATGTTGCTGTTATTAGAATGATCATGATGCCCTCATGTCCGTATTTTATTTTTTATCGACACCTCTATCTCTAAACATGTGGACATATTTTTTGATTTCGGCTTCCGCTTGAGGACAAGCGAGGTCTAAGCTTCGGGGAGTTGATACGTCCATTTTGCATCATGCTTTTATATCAATATTTATTGCATTATGGGTTGTTATTACATATTATATTTCAATACTTATGGCTATTCTCCTTATTTTACAAGGTTTACCATGAAGAGGGGAATGCTTGCAAATGGAATTCTGGTGGAAAAGGAGCAAACGTTGAAACCTATTCGCACATCTCCAAAAGTCCTGAAACTCCCCGAAACAACTTTTTGGAATTTATAAGGAATTGTGAGCAAAAGAAATAGGCCCGGGGGCCCACACCCTGTCCAGGAGACACGGCGCCCCTGCTGTGGCACCCCTATCTCCTGGGCCCCCTGGTGGGCCTCCGGCAACCATCTTCTGCTATATCATCACTTTTACCCTGGAAAAAATCATGGGTAAGCTTACGAGACGAAACTCCGCCGCCACGAGGCGGAACCTTGGCGGAATCAATCTAGGGCTCTGGCGGAGCTGTTCTGCCGGGGACACTTCCCGGGGGGGAAATCATCGTCATCATCATCACCAACGCTCCTCTCATCGGGAGAGGGCAATCTCCATCAACATCTTCACCAGCACCATCTCACCTCCAAACCCTAGTTCATCTCTTGTATCCAATTCTTGTCTACGAGTCCGGATTGGTGCTAGTAGGTTGCTAGTAGTGTTGATTACTCCTTGTAGTTGATGCTAGTTGGTTTATTTGGTGGAAGATCATATGTTCAGATCCTTTATGCATATTATTACCCTCTGATTATGAACATGAATATGCTTTGTGAGTAGTTACATTTGTTCACGAGGACAAGGGAGAAGTCTTGCTATTAGTAGTCATGTGAATTTGGTATTCGATTCGATATTTTGATGAGATGTATGTTGTCTAGCCTCTAGTGGTGTTATGTGAACATCGACTACATAACACTTCACCATTATTTGGGCCTAGAGGAAGGCATTGGGAAGTAATAAGTAGATGATGGGTTGCTAGAGTGATGAAGCTTAAACCCTAGTTTATGCGTTGTTTCGTAAGGGGCTGATTTGGATCCATATGTTTCATGCTATGGTTAGGTTTACCTTAATACTTTTGTTGTAGTTGTGGATGCTTGCAGTAGAGATTAATCATGTTTGTTCAAGTAAGAACAACACCCAAGCACCGGTCCACCCACATATCAAATTATCAAAGTAACAAATGCGAATCATATGAACGTGATGAAAACTAGCTTGATGATATTCCCATGTGTCCTCAGGAGCGTTTTTCCTATTATAAGAATTTGTCCAGGCTTGTCCTTTGCAACAAAAAGGATTGGGCCACCTTGCTGCATGTTATTTACTTTATTTACTTTTTGCTTGTTACTATTTATCTTATCACAAAACTATCTGTCACCTACTATTTCAGTGCTTGCGGAGAAAACCTTACTGAAAACCGCTTATCATTTCCTTCTGCTCCTCGTTGGGTTCGACACTCTTACTTATCGAAAGGACTACGATAGATCCCCTATACTTGTGGGTCATCACTTCTACTGCAAAGGAAATGGTCACTGGAAGTGGAACTGCCCTAGATACTTGGCAGATAACAGGTATGGCAAAGTGAACAAAGGTATATTGGATATACATGTTATTGATGTGTACTTTACTAGTGTTTATAGCAACCCCTCGGCATTTGATACTGGTTCAGTTGCTAAGAGTAGTAACTCAAAACGGGAGTTGCAGAATGAACAGAAACTAGTTAAAGGCGAGGTGACGGTGTGTGTTGGAAGTAGTTCCAAGATTGATATGGTCATCATCGCACACTCCCTATAATTTCGAGATTAGTGTTGAACCTAAATAAGTGTTATTTGGTGTTTGCGTTGAGCATGAATATGATTTGATCATGTTTATTGCAATATGGTTATTCATTTAAGTTAAAGAATAATTGTTGTTCTGTTTATATGAATAAAAACCTTCTATGGTCATACACCCAATGAAAATGGTTTGTTGGATCTTGATCGTAGTGATACACATATTCATAATATTGAAACCAAAAGATGCAAAGTTAATAATGATAATGCAACTTATTTGTGGCACTGCCGTTTAGGTCATATTGGTGTAAAGCGCATGAAGAAACTCCATGCTGATGGAATTTTGAAATCACTTGATTACGAATCACTTGATACTTGCGAACCATGCCTTATGGGCAAGATGACTAAGACTCCGTTCTCCGGAATAATGGAGCGAGCAACTGACTTATTGAGAATAATACATACTAATGTATGCGATCCGACGAGTGTTGAGGCTCGCAGTGGGTATCATTATTTTCTGACCTTCACAGATGATTTGAGAAGATATGGGTATATCTACTTCATGAAACATAAGTCTGAAACATTTGAAAAGTTCATATAATTTCAGAGTGAAGTGGAAAATCATTGTAACAAGAAAATAAAGTTTCTACGGTCTGATCGTGGAGGAGAATATTTGAGTTACGAGTTTGGTATTCATTTCAAACAATGCGGAATAGTTTCGCAACTCACGCCACCTGGAACACCACAGCGTAATGGTGTGTCCAAACATCGTAACCGTACTTTACTAGATATGGTGCAATCTATGATGTCTCTTACCAATTTACCACTATCGTTTTGGGGTTATGCATTATAGACAACTACATTCACGTTAAATAGGGCACCATCTAAATCCGTTGAGACGACACCATATGAACTGTGGTTTGGCAAGAAAGAAAAGTTGTCGTTTCTTAAAGTTTGGGGTTGCGATGCTTATGTGAAAAAGTTTCATCCTGATAAGCTCAAACCCAAATCGGAGAAATGAGTCTTCATAGAATACCCAAAGGAGACAGTTGGGTACACCTTCTATCACAGATCCGAAGGCAAGACATTCATTGCTAAGAATGGATTCTTTCTAGAGAAGGAGTTTCTCTCAAAAGAAGTGAGTGGGAGGAAAGTAGAACTTGATGATGTAACTGTACCTGCTCCCTTTTTGGAAAGTAGTTCATCACAGAAATCAGTTCCTGTGACTCCTACACCAATTAGTAAGGAAGCTAATGATGATGATCATGTAACTTCAGATGAAGTTACTACCAAACCTCGTAGGTCAGCCAGAGTAAGGTCCGCACCAGAGTGGTACGGTAATCCTGTTCTGGAGGTCATGTTACTTGACCATGACGAACCTATGAACTATGAGGAAGCGATGATGAGCCCAGATTCCGCGAAATGGCTTGAGGCCATGAAATCTGAGATGGGGTCCATGTATGAGAACAAAGTGTAGACTTTGGTTGACTTGCCCGATGAACGGCAAGCCATAGAAAATAAATGGATCTTCAAGAGGAAGACGGACGCTGATAGTAGTGTTACTATCTACAAAGCTAGACTTGTCGAAAAAGGTTTTTGACAAAGTTCAAGGTGTTGACTACGATGAGATTTTCTCACTCGTAGTGATGCTTAAGTCTGTCCGAATCATGTTAGCAAATTGCCACATTTTATGAAATTTGGCAAATGGATGTCAAAACTACATTCCTTAATGGATTTCTTAAACAAGAGTTGTATATGATGCAACCTGAAGGTTTTATCGATCCAAAGGGTGCTAATAAAGTATGCAAGCTCCAGCGATCCATTTATGGACTGGTGCAAGCCTCTCGGAGTTGGAATAAACGTTTTGATAGTGTGATCAAAGCATATAGTTTTATACATAGTTTTGAACGTGTCTCGGTCATGTCTACATAGTTCTCGAACCCGTAGGGTCCGCACGCTTAATGTTCGGTGACGATCGGTATTATGAGTTTATGTGTTTTGATGTACCGAAGGTAGTTCGGAGTCCCGAATGAGATCGGGGACATGACTAGGAGTCTCGAAATGATTGAGACGTAAAGATCGATATATTGGACAACTATATTCGGACATCGGAAAGGTTCCGAGTGATTCGGGTATTTTTCGGAGTACCGGAGAGTTACAGGAATTCGCTGGGGAGCATATGGGCCTTATTGGGCTTTAGGGAAAAGAGGGAGGGGAGCCTGCATGCCCCCCCCCCAGGCTTAGTCCGAGTTGGACTAGGGGGGGGGGCGCCCCTCCTTCCTTCTCTTCTCTTTTCCCTTTCCTTCTCTCCTACTCCTACTACTTGGAAGGGCTCCTACTTCTACTAGGAAAGGGGGAATCCTACTCCCGGTGGGAGTAGGACTCCCCTAGGGCGCGCCATAGAGAGGGCCGGCCCTCCCCCTCCTCCACTCCTTTATATACGGGGGAGGGGGGCACCCCATGGACACAACAATTGATTATTGATCTCTTAGCCGTGTGCGGTGCCCCCCTCCACCATAATCCACCTCGATCATATCATAGCGGTACTTAGGCGAAGCCCTACGTCGGTAGCATCATCATCACCGTCATCGTGTCGTCGTGCTGACGGAACTCTCCCTCGAAGCTCTACTGGATCGGAGTTCGTGGGACATCATCGAGCTGAACGTGTGCCAAAACTCGGGGGTGTCGTGCGTTCGGTACTTGGATCGGTCGGATCGTGAAGACGTACGACTACATCAACCGCGTTGTTCTACGAGGGTACGTGGACAACACTCTCCCCTCTCGTTGGTATGCATCACCATGATCTTGCGTGTGCGTAGGAATTTTTTTGAAATTACTACGTTCCCCAACACTAGGCGTATCAAAGGGCTATGGAGATGCCCATCAATAGATATCAATGTGAGTGAGTAAGGATTTGTTGGAAATATGCCCTAGAGGCAATAATAAATTAGTTATTATTATATTTCCTTGTTCATGATAATCGTTTATTATCCATGCTATAATTGTATTGAAAGGAAACTCAGATACATGTTGAATTATCGTTGCTGGTTTCTCCATAGATAGATCTTGGTGACACGTAGGAAAATTTTGAATTTCTGCTACGTTCCCCAACAGTGGCATCATGAGCTAGGTCTATTGCGTAGATTCTTTGCACGAGTAGAACACAAAGTAGTTGTGGGCGTTGATTTTGTTCAATATGCTTACCGTTACTAGTCCAATCTTGTTTTGACGGTATTGTGGGATGAAGCGGCCCGGACCGACCTTACAGGTACTCTGACGTGAGACAGGTTCCACCGACTGACATGCACTTGGTGCATAAGGTGGCTTGCGGGTGCCAGTCTCTCCCACTTTAGTCGGAACAGATTCGATGAAAAGGGTCCTTATGAAGGGTAAATAGCAATTGGCATATCACGTTGTGGTTTTGCGTAGGTAAGAAACGTTCTTGCTAGAAACCCATAGCAGCCACGTAAAACATGCAAACAACAATTAGAGGACGTCTAACTTGTTTTTGCAGGGTATGCTATGTGATGTGATATGGCCAAGAAGAATGTGATGAATGATATGTGATGTATGAGATTGATCATGTTCTTGTAATAGGAATCACGACTTGCATGTCGATGAGTATGACAACCGGCAGGAGCCATAGGAGTTATCTTTATTTATTGTATGACCTGCGTGTCTTTAAACAACGCCATGTAATTACTTTACTTTATTGCTAACCGGTAGCCATAGTAGTAGAAGTAATAGTTGGCGATACAACTTCATGAAGACACGATGATGGAGATCATGGTGTCATGCCGGTGACGATGATGATCATGGAGCCCCAAAGATGGAGATCAATGGAGCTATATGATATTGGCCATATCATGTCACTACTATATAATTGCATGTGATGTTTATTATGTTTATGCATCTTGTTTACTTAGAACGACGGTAGTAAATAAGATGATCCTTACAACAATTTCAAGAAGTGTTCTCCCTAAGCGTGCACCGTTGCTAAAGTTCGTCGCTTCTAAGCACCACGTGATGATCGGGTGTGATGGATTCTTACGTTCACATGCAACGGGTGTAAGACAGATTTACACACGCGAAACACTTAGGGTTAACTTGACGAGCCTAGCATGTACAGACATGGCCTCGGAACACAGAGACCGAAAGGTCGAGCATGAGTCGTATAGTAGATACGATCAACATGAAGATGTTCACCGATGATGACTAGTCCGTCTCACGTGATGATCGGACACGGCCTAGTTGACTCGGATCGTGTAATCACTTAGATGACTAGAGGGATGTCTATCGAGTGGGAGTTCATAAGATGAACTTAATTATCTGAACATAGTCAAAACCCTTTGCAAATTATGTCATAGCTCACGCTTTAGTTCTACTGTTTAGATATGTTCCTAGAGAAAATATAGTTGAAAGTTTACGGTAGAAATTATGCGGTCGAGAAAGCTTATGTCCTTAATGCACCGCTCGGTGTTTGGACCTCGAGCGTGGTGCGTGGATGTTGCGAACATCGACACACACGTTTTGATGACTACGTGATAGTTCGGTAATGTTAAACGGCTTAGAATTAAGGCACCAAAGACGTTTTGAAACGTCACGGAACACGTGAGATGTTCTGAGGGCTGAAATTGGGATTTCAGGCTCGTGCTCACGTCAAGAGGTATGAGACCTCCGACGAGTTTTCTAGCCTACAAACTAAGGGAGAAGATCTCAATCGTTGAGCTTGTGCTCAGATTTTCTGAGTGCAACAATCACTTGAATCGAGTGGGAGTTGATCTTCCATATGAGATAGTGATGTTTCTCCAAAGTCATTGCCACCAAGCTACTAGAGCTTCGTGATGAACTATAACATATCAGGGATAGATATGATGATCCTTGAAGTGTTCACGATGTTTGACACCGCGAAAGTAGAAGTCAAGTAGGAGCATCAATTGTTGATGGTTGGTAAAACCACTAGTTTCAAGAAGGGCAAGGGCAACAAGGGATACTTCATGAAACAGCAAAACAGTTGCTGCTCTAGTGAAGAAACCCAAGGTTGAACCCAAACCCGAGACTAAGTGCTTCTGTAATGAGGGAGCGGACAACGAAGCAGAACTACCCCAGATACTTGGTAGATGAGAAGGCTGGCAAGGTCGATAGAAGTATATTGGATATACGTTATGTTAATGTGTACTTTACTAGTACTCCTAGTAGCACCAGGGTATTGAGATACCGGTTCGGTTGCTAAGTGTTAGTAACTCGAAATAAAAGAGCTACGGAATAAACGGAGACTAGCTAAAGGTGAGCTGACGATATGTGTTGGAAGTGTTTCCAAGTTTGATGTGATCAAACATCGCACGCTCCCTCTACCATCAATATTAGTATTAAACCTGAATAATTGTCATTTGGTGTTTGCGTTGAGCATAGACATGATTGGATTATGTCTGTTGCAATATGGTTATTCATTTAAGGAGAATAATGGTTACTCTATTTATGTGAATAATACCTTCAGTGGTCTTGCACCTAAAGGAATCGTTTATTGAATCTCGATCGTAGTGATACACATTTTCATGCCAAAAGATATAAGATAGTAATGATAGTACCACTTACTTGTGGCACTTCCATGTAAGTCATATTGGTATGAAACGCATGAAGAAGCTCCATGTTGATGGATCTTTGGACTCACTCGTTTTTGAAAAGTTTGAGGCTTGCAAACCATGTCTATTGGTGTATGCGCATGAAGAAACTCCATGCAGATGGATCGTTTGGACTCACTTGATTTTGAATCACTTGAGACATGCAAATCATACCACATGGGCAAGATGACTGAAAGCCTCGTTTTCAGTAAGATGGAACAAGATAGCAACTTGTTGGAAGTAACACATTTTGATGTGTGCAGTCCAATGAGTCTTGAGGCATCTGATGAATATCGTTATGTTCTTACTTCACAGATGATTCGAGTAGATGTTGAGTATATTTACTTGATGAAACACAAGTCTGAATTATTGAATGGTTCAAGTAATTTCAGAGTGAAGTTGAAGATCATCGTGACAAGAGGATAAAATGCCTATGATATGATCATAGAGATGAATATCTGAGTTATGAGTTTTGGCACACAATTAAGACATTGTGGAAATTGTTTCACAATTAATACCGCCTGGAACACCATAGTGTGATGGTGTGTCTGAACATCATAAGTAGCACCCTATTGGATATGGTGCGTACCTTGATGTCTCTTATCGAATTACCACTATTGTTCATGGGTTAGGCATTAGAGACAACCGCACTCACTTTAATAGGGTACCACGTAATTCCGTTGAGACGACACCGGTTGGAGAAACCTAAGTTGTCGTTTCTTAAAGGTTTGGGGCTGCGACGCTTATGTGAAAAAGTTTCAGGTTGATAAGCTCGAACCCAAAGCGGATAAAATGCATCTTCATAGGACACCCAAAATAGTTGGGTAAACCTCCTAATTCAGATCCGAAAGCAATAGGGATTGTTTCTTGAATCGGGTCCTTTTTCGAGGAAAAGTTTGTCTCGAAGAATTGAGTGGGAGGATGGTGGAGACTTGATGAGGTTATTGAACCGTCACTTCAACTAGTGTGTAGCACGGCATAGGAAGTTGTTCCTGTGGCACCTACACCAATTGAAGTAGAAGCTTATGATAGTGATCATGAAGTTTTGGATCAAGTCACTACCGTATTTCGTAGGGTGACAAGGATGCGTACCACTTCAGAGTGGCACAGTAATCCTGTCTTGAAGGTCATGTTGCTAGACAACAATGAACGTACGAGCTATGGAGAAGCGATGGTGGGCCTGGATTCCAACAAATGGTTAGAAGCCATGAAATCCGAGATAGGATCCATGTATCAGAACAAAGCATGGACTTTGGTGGACTTGCCCGTTGATCGGCAAGCCATTGAGATAAATGGATCTTTAAGAAGAAGACGGACGTGGACGGTAATGTCACCGTCTATGAAGCTCGACTTGTGGCAAAGAGTTTTTCACAAGTTCAAGGAGTTGACTACGATGAGATTTTCTCATCCGTAGTGATGCTTAAGTCCATCGAAATCATGTTAGCATTAGCTACATTTATGAAATCTGGCAGATGGATGTCAAAACGAGTTTCCTTACCAGTCTTCGTAAGGAAAGGTTGTATGCGATACAATCAGAAAGTTTTTGTCGATCCTAAGGATGCTAAAAGGTGTGCTAGCTCCAGTGATCCTTCCATGGACTGGAGTAAGCATCTCGGAGTTGGAATGTACTCTTTGATAAGATGATCAAAGATTTTGGGTTTATACAAATTTTATGAGAAACTTGTATTTCCAAAGAAGTGAGTGGTAGCACTATAGAATTTCTGATGAGTATATGTTGTTGACATATTGATGATCAGAAATGATGTAGAATTTCTAGAAAGCATATAGGGTTGTTTGAAAAGTGTTTTTCAATGGAAAACCTGGATTAGGCTACTTGAACAATAAGCATCAAGATCTATAAGATAGATCAAAATGTTTAATGATACTTTCAAATTAGCACATACCTTGACATAATCTTGAAAGTGTTCAAGATGGATCAGTCAAAGAAGGAGTTCTTGCCTGAGTTGTAAGGTATGAAGTTAAGAGTTAAAGCTCGACCATGGCAGAAAAGAGAGAAAGGACGAAGGTCGTCCCCTATGCTTCAGACGTAGGCTCTATAGTATGCTATGTTGTGTACCGCACCGGAAGTGTGCCTTGCCATGAGTCAGTCAAGGGGTACAAGAATGATCCCGGAATGGATCATTGGACAGCGGTCAAAATTGTCCTTGGCATAAATAAGGACATGTTTCTCGATTATGGAGGTGATAAAGAGTTCGACATAAAGGGTTACGTCGATGCAAGCTTTAACACCTATCCGAGTGACTCTAAGTAGCAAACCGGATGCGTATAGTGGAGCAACCATTTGGAATAGCTCCAAGTGGAGCGTGGAAGCAGCATTTACAGTATGACATAGAGATTTGTGAAGTACATACGGATCTGAATATTGCAGACCCGTTGACTAAAACCTCTCTCAAGCAAAACATGATCAAACCCCAGAACTCATTGAGTCTAAATCACATAATGATGTGAACTAGTTTAATGACACTAGTAAACTCTTTGGATGTTGGTCACATGACGATGTGACGTGTGAGTGTTAATCACATGACGATGTGAACTAGATTATTGACTCTAGTGCAAGTGGGAGACTATTGGAAATATGCCCTAGAGGCAATAATAAATTAGTTATTATTATATTTCCTTGTTCATGATAATCGTTTATTATCCATGCTATAATTGTATTGAAAGGAAACTCAGATACATGTGTGGATACATAGACAACACCATGTCCCTAGTAAGCCTCTAGTTGACTAGCTCGTTAATCAATAGATGGTTACGGTTTCTTGACCATGGACATTGGATGTCGTTGATAACGGGATCACATCATTAGGAGAATGATGTGATGGACAAGACCCAATCCTAAGCCTAGCACAAAGATCGTAGTTCGTATGCTAAAGCTTTTCTAATGTCAAGTATCATTTCCTTAGACCATGAGATTGTGCAACTCCCGGATACCGTAGGAATGCTTTGGGTGTACCAAGCGTCACAACGTAACGGGTGGCTATAAAGGTGCATTACAGGTATCTCCGAAAGTGTCTCATTGGGTTGGCACGAATCGAGATGGATTTGTCACTCCGTGTGACGGAGAGGTATCTCTGGGCCCACTCGGTAGGACATCATCATAATGTGCACAATGTGATCAAGGAGTTGATCACGGGATGATGTGTTACGGAACGAGTAAAGAGACTTGCCGGTAACGAGATTGAACAAGGTATCGGATACCGACGATCGAATCTGGGGCAAGTACAATACCGCTAGACAAAGGGAATTGTATACGGGATTGATTGAGTCCTTGACATCGTGGTTCATCCGATGAGATCATCGTGGAACATGTGGGAGCCAACATGGGTATCTAGATCCCGCTGTTGGTTATTGACCGGAGAACGTCTCGATCATGTCTGCATGGTTCCCGAACCCGTAGGGTCTACACATAAGGTTCGATGGCGCTAGGGTTATAAAGGAAGTTTGTATGTGGTTACCGAATGTTGTTGAGTCCGGATGAGATCCCGGACGTCACGAGGAGTTCGGAATGGTCCGGAGGTAAAGATTTATATATAGGAAGTCTTATTTTGGTCATTGGAAAAGTTTCTCGCATTATCGGTATTGTACCGGAGTGCGAAAGGGGTCCGGGGTCCACTGGGGTCCGCCTGCCCCAGGGGCCACATGGGCTGTAGGGGTGCGCCTTGGCCCATATGGGCCAAGGGCACTAGCCCCAAGAGGCCCATGCGCCAAGAAGACTTGGGAGGAAGAGTCCAAAAGGGGAAGGCACTTAGAGGTGCCTTGGGAGGATGGACTCCTCCCCCTCTTGGCCGCACCCCTTCCTTGGAGGAAGGGGCAGGCTCGCCTCCCCCTCTCCCTTGCCCCTATATATAGTGGAGGGAGGAGGCAGCCACACACGAAGCCCTGGCGCCTCCCTTCCTCCCGTGACACCTCCTCCTCTCCCGCAGGTGCTTGGCGAAGCCCTGCAGGATTGCCACGCTCCTCCACCACCACCACGCCGTTGTGCTGCTGCTGGATGGAGTCTTCCTCAACCTCTCCTCTCTCCTTGCTGGATCAAGGCGTGGGAGGCGCCACCGGGCTGTACGTGTGTTGAACGCGGAGGTGCCGTCCGTTCGGCACTAGGATCATCGGTGATTTGGATCACGACGAGTACGACTCCATCAACCCCGTTCTATTGAACGCTTCCGCTTAGCGATCTACAAGGGTATGTAGATGCACTCTCCTTCCCCTCGTTGCTGGTTTCTCCATAGATAGATCTTGGTGACACGTAGGAAAATTTTGAATTTCTTCTACGTTCCCCAACAGGATTGCCATGCAACGTATGCACTAGAGCTATAAGTGTATAAAAGCTCAACAAAAAAAAACTAAGTGGGTGTGCATCCAACTTGCTTGCTCACGAAGACCTAGGGCATTTAGAGGAAGCCCATCATTGGAATATACAAGCCAAGTTCTATAATGAAAAAAGTCCCACTAGTATATGAAAGTGACAACATAGGAGACTCTCTACCATGAAGATCATGGTGCTACTTTGAAGCACAAGTGTGGTAAAAGGATAGTAGCATTGCCCCTTCTCTCTTTTTCTCTTATTTTTTTATTTTTTTTATTTTTTTATTTGGGACTTTTCTCTTTTTTATGGCCTCTTTTTTTCGTCCAAAGTCTCATCCCAGCTTGTGGGGGAATCATAGTCTCCATCATCCTTTTCTCACTTGAGACAATGCTCTAATAATGATGATCATCACACTTTTATTTACTTACAACTCAAGAATTACAACTCGATACTTAGAACAAAATATAACTCTATATGAATGCCTCCGGCGGTGTACCGGTATGTGCAATGAATCAAGAGTGACATGTATGAAAGAATTATGAACGGTGGCTTTGCCACAAATACGATGTCAACTACATGATCATGCAAAGCAATATGACAATGATGGAGCGTGTCATAATAAACGGAACGGTGGTAAGTTGCATGGCAATATATCTCGGAATGGCTATGGAAATGCCATAATAGCTAGGTATGGTGGCTGTTTTGAGGAAGGTATATGGTGGGTATATGATACCGGCGAAGGATGCGCGATATTAGAGAGGCTAGCAATGGTGGAAGGGTGAGAGTGCGTGTAATCCATGGACTCAACATTAGTCATAAAGAACTCACATACTTATTGCAAAATCTATTAGTTATCAAAACGAAGTACTACGCGCATGCTCCTAGGGGGATAGATTGGTAGGAAAAGACCATTGCTCGTCCCCTACCGCCACTCATAAGGAAGACAATCAAAAAATAAAGCATGCTCTGACTTCATCACATAACGGTTCACCATACGTGCATGCTATGGGAATCACAAACTTTAACACAAGTATCTCTCAAATTCACAACTACTCCACTAGCATGACTATAATATCACGATCTTCATATCTCAAAACAATCATAACGAATCAAACTTCACATAGTATTCAATGCACTTTATATGAAAGTTTTTATTATATCCCTCTTGGATGCCTATCATATTAGGAGTAAATTCATAACCAAAGCAAATTACCATGCTGTTTAAGACTCTCAAAATAATATAAGTGAATCATGAGAGTTCGTCTATTTCTTCAAAATAAAACCAATGTTGTGCTCTAAAAGATATAAGTGAAGCACTAGAGCAAACGACAAACTACTCCGAAAGATATAAGTGAAGATCAATGAGTAGTTGAATAATTATGCAACTATGTGAAGACTCTCTAACATTTAAGAATTTCAGATCTTGGTACTTTATTTAAAAAGCAAGCAAAACAAAAGAAAATAAAATGACGCTCCAAGCAAAATACATATCATGTGGTGCAGTGGCGGTGCCAGGATCGGAAGCCTGTGATGTCATTTCAAATAAGTGATGTCAAGTACATGTGTTTTCACCAATTTTGTACTCCCTCCGTCCCAAATTTTTTGTCTTAGGTTTGTCTAAATACGGATATATCAAGTCACATTTTAGTATTAGATACATCCGTATCTGGACAAATCTAAGACAAGAATTTTGAGATGGAGGGAGTATAAAAAATGACATGATTTCTACTTGTGTACAAAGGAATTACCGAAATCGTGTGTAGTCAATTGACCACATTCCTCTCAACGTGGCTTCGCCACTGATGTGGTGAATAAAAACATAGCTCCAAGTAAGGTTACCAATGAACGAAGACGAAAGAGGGGATGCCTTCCGGGGCATCCCCAAGCTTAGACTCTTGGTTGTCCTTGAATATTAACTTGGGGTGCTTTGGGCATCCCCAAGCTTAGGCTCTTTCCACTCCTTATTCCATAGTCCATCGAATCTTTATCCAAAACTTGAAAACTTCACAACACAAAACTTAACAGAAAACTCGTAAGCTACGTTAGTATAAGGAAATAAGATCACCACTGTTGGTACTGTTGTGAACTCATTCGTTATTTATATTGGTGTAATATCTACTGTATTCCAACTTCTTTATGGTTCATACCCTCCGATACTACTCATAGATTCATCAAAATAAGCAAACAACACATAGAAAACAAAATTCTTCTCAATCGGAATAGTGGGAGTATCATAAGAGACTCAAATACTATAAATTGTTTCCACGTTAAAAGAGTAATGTTCAGAAAAAGGGTAATCATAATCATGACAAGTTTTATAAATATAATCATCACTAGTTTTTATAGCATAAGTGTCATCACAATAATCATCATAAGTAGCAACTTTGTTCTCATCATAATCAATTGAAACCTCTTCCGAAATAGTGGATTCATCACTAAATAAAGTCATGACCTCTCCAAATCCACTTTCATAATTATCACAATAAGACTCAACACCCTCCAAAATAGAGGGATCATTACTTCCTAAAGTTGACACTCTTTCAAACCCACTTTCATCAATATAATCATCATAAATAGGAGGCATGCTATCATCATAATAAATTTGCATATCAAAACTTGGGAGACTAAAAATATCATCTTCATTAAACATAGCATCCCCAAGCTTGGGACAAACATTAATTGCAGTAAATATATTTTCAAACTTGTCATTCTCATCAAACATAGCATCCCCAAGCTTGGGCCTTTTCATATCATAAGCATAATCACTCTCATCATTAATAGTATGGATAGGACCAATAGTATAGCAATTATCATCATCACAATGAGTAATAGGAGCAACATCATTTGGGAGGGACACCTTTCTACCTTTGCTTCTCCGTCTTTTCTTTTTCTTCTTCACATCGTGTGTGGGTTTAACCCTCTTTTTTGAGCTCCTTGTTAATGAGATTGGTTGAATAGAAAGCTCCTCCTCGTTACCTGATTCATCATAAGAAATAATAGGAGGATATTGGGAAGTCTCTTCTCTTTCATTAGTATTCTATTCATCTTCTATTTGTTTTCTTGTCCTTATGTAATTGGCAATATAAAGATTTTCAATGCAATTCACCGCACAATACATAAAAATTTCTTCTAGATCAAAATCAAGAAATCTATCAAGATTAAATTTGGGAATACCCTCAATTATACGTTTCATTTCTTCATACCCCAAAAGAAGACTAAGCTCTTTATGATGCTCAAGGGTAATCAAGTTATCACAATTTTTGGACATGATTTGATCATGAAACAAATAGCATTGGAGCTTTAAATGACTATGTTCATTGCAAAGTTCACAAGGATGGCGATAAATATTGAATCTTTCAACACAATCATCTAGCCTTTCTTGCAACCATTCAGTTTCCAAATACTTATGCCTCTTGCAAAATCTATCTTCCCTATTTGGTGTGTACTTGCAAGCTCTATGTATTCCACAAAAGTTGACATGCTTATAAGAGACATTTTCATCATGACTAGTGTAATCATCATTAGTACTATGGATATTCAAAGAATTCATACTAACAACATTGCAATCATGATCATCATTCAAATATTTAGTGCCAAACATCCTAATGCATTCTTCCTCTAGCAATTGAGCACAATTATCGGAATCCTTATTTTCATGAAAGATATTAAAAAGATGAAGCATATGAGGCACCCTCAATTCCATTGTTTTCTAGTTTTCTTTTATAAACTAAACTAGTGATAAAACAAGAAACTAAAAGATTCGATTGCAAGATCTAAAGATATACCTTCAAGCACTCACCTCCCTGGCAACGGCGCCAGAAACTGCTTGATGTCTACTACACAACCTTCTTCTTGTAGACGTTGTTGGGCCTCCAAGTGCTGAGGTTTGTAGGACAGTAGCAAATTTCCCTCAAGTGGATGAACTAAGGTTTATCAATCCGTGGGAGGCGTAGGATGAAGATGGTCTCTCTCAAGCAACCCTGCAACCAAATAACAAAGAGTCTCTTGTGTCCCCAACACACCCAATACAATGGTAAATTGTATAGGTGCACTAGTTCGGCGAAGAGATGGTGATACAAGTGCAATATGGATGGTAGCTATAGGTTTTTGTAATATGAAAATATAAAAACAGCAAGGTAACTAATGATAAAAGTGAGCACAAACGGTATTGTAATGCGTTGAAACAAGGCCAGGGTTCATACTTTCACTAGTGCAAGTTCTCTCAACAATAATAACATAATTGGATCATATAACTATCCCTCAACATGCAACAAAGAGTCACTCAAAAGTCACTAATAGCGGAGAACAAACGAAGAAATTATGGTAGGTTACGAAACCACCTCAAAGTTATCCTTTCTGATCGATCTATTCAAGAGTCCGTAGTAAAATAACACGAAGCTATTCTTTTCGTTCGATCTATCATAGAGTCCGTACTAGAATAACACCTTAAGACACAAATCAACCAAAACCCTAATGTCACCTAGATACTCCAATATCACCTCAAGTATCCGTGGGTATGATTATACGATATGCATCACACAATCTCAGATTCATCTATTCAACCAACACAAAGTACTTCAAAGAGTGCCCCAAAGTTTCTACCGGAGAGTCAAGATGAAAACGTGTGCCAACCCCTATGCATAAGTTCACGAGGTCACGGAACCCGCAAGTTGATCACGAAAACATACATCAAGTAGATCACGTGAATACCCCATTGTCACCACAGATAAGCACATGCAAGACATACATAAAGTGTTCTCAAATCCTTAAAGACTCAATCCGATAAGATAACTTCAAAGGGAAAACTCAATCCATTACAAGAGAGTAGAGGGGGAGAGACATCATAAGATCCAACTATAATAGCAAAGCTCGCGATACATCAAGATTGTGCCAAATCAAGAACACGAGAGAGAGAGAGAGAGAGAGAGAGAGAGAGAGAGAGAGAGAGAGAGAGAGAGAGAGAGAGAGAGATCAAACACATAGCTACTGGTACATACACTCAGCCCCGAGGTGAACTACTCCCTCCTCGTCATGGAGAGCGCCAGGATGATGAAGATGGCCACCGGTGAGAGATCCCCCCTCCGGCAGGGTGCCGGAACGGGTCTAAATTGGTTTTCGGTGGCTACAGAGGCTTGTGGCGGCGGAACTCCCGATCTAGATTATGTTCTGGAAGTTTGGGTATATATAAGAGGTTTTGGCGTCGAGAACAAGTCAGGGGGTCTCCGGGCTGTCCACGAGGTAGGGAGGCACGCCCAGGGGGGTGGGCGCGCCCCCCACCCTCGTTGGCAGCCCGGGACTCTTCTGGCCCAACTCTTTTACTCCGTGGCCTTCTTCTGGTCCAAAAATAAGTTCCTTGAAGTTTCAAGTCAATTGGACTCCGTTTGATTTTCCTTTTCTGCGATACTCAAAAATAAGGAAAAAACAAAAACCGGCACTCGGCTCTAGGTTAATAGGTTAGTCCCAAAAATCATATAAAATAGCATATAAATACATACAAAACATCCTAGATAGATAATATAATAGCATGGAACAATTAAAAATTATAGATACGTTGGAGACGTATCAGCTGGCCTCGACGTTGAGGTCGCAACACCGAGCCAACTGCTTGAGCTTGCCCCGGGTCAGAGGACGAGGGGTTCCAGAGAGGGGCAGCTCCAGGAGCCCAGCGACCGCCTCAATCTTCGCCTTCTTGCGACGGCTGCCGGACGAGCCGAAACGGCGAGCAGCTACACCTTCAGAGCTGACGTCGGACACCAACGCCTTGCACTTGGATGCACGCTCCACAGAGCCGACACGCTCCCCGTCATACCTCTGCATGATGCGGGAGCTGCGGCGCGGGGAGGTGGGCACCATGGCCGGCTCGAGCTCGCTTGGGGCGAGGCTGTTGAGATCAGCTAGGGGCAGCACCTCCGCCTGACACCCCGCAACCTGCAACGGGGAAGCGTGGCCCGAAGCAGGGGCCACGTCGGCATGGCCGGCCAGCGGCGATGGCGGGGAACCACAGCGGCCAGCACGGGCGGAGGAGCCACGAAAGCTAGCTAGGAGGTAAGCGCACACCCCGTCGCCCGCCGCTCCCGCGCCGGCGGCCACAACACACGCCGCATTCCACTTGGGTACGACGTCCACCCACTCGACTAGCTAGCTAGGATGTAAGCGCACACCCCGCCGCCTGCCGCCGGCGGCCATGACACACGCCGCATTCCACTTGGGTACGGTGTCCACCCACTCGTCGTATGCTAGCCCAGCTGCGACGACCACCACCAGCCGGTGTGCCTTGCCGTGTCGCGGGAGTTAGGTCACGACCAGTTACGGCCGCTTTTCCTTTGCCACCCTATATCGGTAACACCTATCTTGAGTTTTCTCTGGTTTTCAGGTTTGCAGTAGCCCGTTGCTTCGATGCATGCTGTGTTTCTTCTCCCCTTGATGCATTCCTGGTAGCTCGCATTGTCTCTTCCTTTTTCCGTCTGCTCAGTAGCCAGGGTCGTTCGTGTCAGCCCCATGGAAGGGCTACGTTTCCAAGATGCTATGCTTGAGAAGTATGGCTGCACCACCGTTGAAGCATCATGTCCAAAATGTCTACATTCCACAAAAAGGTTTTGCCCCGGCATATCGATTTTCTTAATAATCCAGGAGTTGGCGGCAAAGCTTGTTTGCAACTAAAGTTTACACAATGTTGATAAGTGCCAAATGCCCAGGTATGGTTAGTAATTTTCCTTTTTGACCCTTCAGTATGTGTACCACCTTTTTAGTTAGTGGTTGTTTTCTGAATCGAGGGGGAGTCCCACCTGTATATTGATCTCAATTCAAAAGAAATGGAGCCATTTTATGTGAGAAATTGGGTCAAAAACCATGATTTAGCTTATGAGAGAAACTAGATCAAATACCTTAACAACCCCCGGGGCAATACATCTTGCTGAAGTAAGATCATCGGAAAAAATGCAAGTACAAAATTCAACACCATGCAAAGATCACCATGTTGTACATCAGATGAATCAAGGAGGTCGTTGTTGCAGCAAAGGTGATGTCATAAGCACGTACATGGCACCACTAGCTTCAGAGAGGGGTCCGTCGAGGCAACACATCATACTAGAAGACAACAAGGAGCAAACTTCAAAGTAGACACAGACGAGCTTCGCTAAGTTACCATTGTAGCAACCGAGAGGGTGAGACCATAAATATTGATGTCAAGGAGTTGTCCCATCACCTAGCATGTCCATCCAACACTCAAGGAAAAGGTGAAATTACCCATGACATATTAAAAAAAACTCAAGTTTGAAAAAAATGTTTGTGTAGTGTTGAAAATGTTGGTGCAACTTTTAAAAAATGTTGATAGCATTTGAAACAATGTTTCAAGATGTATTTTAAAAAAATTCAACGCATATTAAAACAACAATGTTCAAACAAATGTGATTGAAAAATTGTTAATCATGAATTTTAAAAATGTTAAATGCGTATGAATTCTAATGTATAAGAAAAATGTACGTGTATGAAAAAAAGTAGACATCGAAACATACATATGAAAAATATTTATCGTATATTTACCAAATGTTAAACGTGTATAGAAAAATGTTTCTGATGTATAAATAATGTACAAGGTGTATGGAAACAGGTAGACATCAGAAGTATATACTAAAATGTGAATCATACATTTAAAAATGTTAACACTATATATAAAAGATGTTCCCGATGTATAATAAAATGTACAACGTGTTGAAAAATTGACATAAAAATATTTGAAAAAATATTAATCATGTATTTAAAAAATATTGAGCGTGTGTTAAAAATTGTTTTACATGTATACCAAAAATGTAGGATGTGTATAAAAGGAAAATAGGCATCAAAACATATATTTTAAAATGTTAAACATGTACTAAAATGTACATGATCTATCTGAAAAAGGGACTTATGTATTTGAACTTTTTTGTCATGTATTCTAAAACGTGTTCAAAACATGTATTGAAAGAAAAATGTACCTCATGTATTTGAGGAATGTTCAACGTGTATCAAAACAATGTCTCACGTGCACACTGAAATTGTATATTGTGTACTAATGAAAAGTAGACATGTGTTAAAAAACCCACTGAAACCAAACGAAGAAACAAAGAAAGCGAACAAACCCGAAAAAACAGAGAAAAACACAAAACGAAAACCAAGAAAGAAAACCTCTGAAAAAATGGAAACCAAGAAAGAAACTAAGAAAACCAATGAAAAAACAAGGAAAACATTAAAACTGAAGAGAACCAGTGAAAAAACAAAAAGAAAAAGAGAAAAAAAAACTAAAAACACAGCTACATGTTGGGTTGGGGGGGCATCCTTCAGCAAGACGGGAGAGACACTTGTGTTGAGCAAGATATAGTCTTTCATTGTTAGATCAGTGGCGGAGTAGTAAAGGTCAACCTGGGTTGTCACCCTCCAGCCTAGGAGATCTACTTTGTGTATCCTTAATATATAGCCTATGTAACTAGTGAAAATTAGCACAAATCTTGCTATCGCCGTCCCCCAAGTCCATTTGCCCCTCCAAGAATTTGGCCAAGCTCCACCACTGTGTTAAATGGTTGTAGGGGAGAGGCATGAACTTAGTTTGTGCTTGTGGACTAGAGCGCGAGCTTGCCATCAACATTGCACTCACACACATAGAAGCAAGAAAGATGCACTCGGCTTCAAACTGTTGTATAAACGCCGACCTAAACAATTCCAAAATCATTCGCACACACCTACATATTCACATTTATATCTTCCAACATCGATCACATCACATCACTACTGAGTGAGGAGGAGCCCGGTGGATGGCCTCTCCGGGGAGGAATTGCCGGTTCTGGCGCTCCTCATGTGGTTCTTGTCCATGCCACGGGTACCGTTGCTGCTCCTCATCCGCGCCCTGAAGCCCCTGCATGACTGCATGTGCAAGTGCAAATCCTGCGGCTTGAACTCCTTCCCGCACTGCCTGCAAGGGGTTAAGATCATTGCACGTGGTCAGTACCCCCAGTCTTACCATCAGCGTTCAAAAATTAATTTACTCGCAAAATAAATCTTTTGAACTGAAAAAGAAACTAATTTCTTGGAAGCTAACGATCGTGACAGGAATACATCAAGTGGCCCTGCGGGCTGTACAAATTCGGGCTCAACGTTTCGTTCGCCTGGACCACGCCTTTCGAAGTTAGTAGTTTGGACCCTGTCTCGGGCTAGTGTGTGGCCAACCTACCTAAACCAGAAAGGTGTTCCGTTTAGGCCTAGCTAGGCGAGCTTTTGAGGCTGGCCCAAGAAGGACAAAAGGGCCCACACAAAATCCGACGGGCTAACCTTAATGACCAAGTCCACTAATTCTCAGAAAAAATAGACCAAGTCCACTCATTTTTTCCCTTGTCATGGCCGTCGCAGGCGAACACTGCACAAGTACCAAGCCGTACCAGGCCCGCATCTCAAAAGAAAAAGAAAAACCGTACCAGGCCCAATCCAAGACAGAACGACCGCAGCGAACTTAACCGACGTGCACACGACCCGGTCAGTCGTCGAGAGAACCGATCATCGGGCGAGTCTACCCTACGACCAACGGAAGAGGAAGGAGTAGCGCTTACGAGCAGAGCGGCAGGCTCGCCGGCTTGTGCGCGGCCGCGCCGGCGCCGGGACGCTTCCTTCCCTCCGGCTTCGCCTTGTCTTTCCCGCCTCGCCGCAGCCTCACCTTCCTATTCATGCTGCCAACGTCCAGAATCATTAACAAAACTCTACATCGTCTGATTAAATCGAATTCAAAACTGCACTCACTGGATGCCGCAGCCGTCCATGCCGGGGCACACGGGCGTCGTGTCCCGCCAGCCGTCCTCGTCGTCGTCTGAGCCACCTCTCGCCCGAGGCAGCGCGACGGGCTGGAGCGCGGCGGCGTCCACGGAGTCGGCCGCGCCGCACGTCAGGATGCTGTGGAGCACCCGCGCCACGCGCATCCTCCGCGCACTCCCCACGGCCGGCTGCTGCTTCCTGCCGCCCGGCGCCGCCGCCCGCACCACCAACGCCTGCTGCTCTGTTGTGACCGCACTCCTCGCGGCTTCCTGCTGCCGCCGCTTTCGCTCCTGAAGGTCCAGCGGCAGGACGATCCTGAAATGCGCCGCCTCGCCCTCGCTGCTCGGCGAGTCCTGGTCGATCGGCGGCGGCGGCTTCGGGGAGCTCTCGTCGGAGTCTGGCGCCACCTGGAGCTCCTCCTCGGCCTGCTTCCGGCCCTTCTCTTCCGTCCGGTGCAGCTTCTTCTCGTCTGCCAAGGAAGAATGCTTTGGCGCGTCGGCGCAGGGAGCAGGAGGGGTTCCTCGCACGTCGCAGCCCTTGAGCACGTACTCGTTGTCGGAGATGGGCGTGATGAGGTCATCGTCCATTAGGTCCTGCCATACGTACCCAGCCTTGTACTTCCTGCACTCCAACAGGCGATTATTAATAGCGAGAATCGATTAACGGAAGGAGTATAAGGAAACAGCTAATCAAATCAATTGGGACATAAAACATTTCCTAAATAAAAAGTCAGAATGATTGCACCCCAAGAATTAACGGAATTGTTTACCTTTTGTAAGCCCAGGAGAAGTTCTCCGGCATGTCCTTGCCGCGGACCTCCGAGAGCCACCTCTTCACATCTGAATTATAATCGACGGCGACACGCCATTGCCGTTAGCTGCATGGAAAATGGATCGATGCATCTGTCGAACCAGAAGAAGAAGAGGAGGAGGCAGTGGGTACGTACCCCGGAGGCGCACGCCGGAGCGGTGGAGGTGGTTGACGCGGAAGAGGTGGGGGTGGTCCGTCCTGCCGCCGCGGCTGAGGAAATACACCACGTTGATCCTCCTTACCTCGCCGGCGCCACCCGACTTGTAGGAGTCCATGCGCTTCTCCATCGACGACGACAACGCAAAAGGAACAAGGAGAGCGCGGTGGCACCAAAGCTACAGCTGCGATCTATTTAAAACGTACGCCGTGTGGATCTTTGGCTGACAGTTGTTATGTGCAGGCCGGCAGTGGGAGGGAGGACGGCCGCCGGCGTGCGACGATCGGTTCGAGAATCAAGAGAAGCTTGTGTGGCTCAAGATGGCCCCTGACTGATCGAGTCGCAGGCCTGACTCCTGAGGTAGATAGTTTAGGTTCGGGAATCTGTTGCGACCGAGGAATGGATTAGAATACGGCGATGGTTCGGATGGGGTAAACCAGTATTTATATGGAGGAGAGGCTGGCTCTAGACCTTCGTCTGGTGATCGATGTGATGGCCCACCTCGTAGGTCGTTATGGAGAGGAATAATCGCCTTTCAAGACCGTGCCACATTCCTAGAATAATGTATTTCCTTCACAGGTAAAGTTGGAGTTTAATACTCCATCTTGTCCTTGCATTTCCTTTTTCTCAAATAAGGATAAAGATATGCATTATATTAAAAACTTCGGGTGATAGAATACATTTAAAAAACAAGCAAATTACAATTAGGTTATCCCAAAAGCAAACAAACTCAAGCTTCAGTACGAGCCGAAGGCGCGTCACTGTTGTCACTCTATCATCAAAGCCGGCCTGACATTGTAACATGCGGTCGGAAAGTCGTCGTGCTAGGGTCCAGTTGGACCAACGCCTCAGAGAAGAAGTTGCCATCATAGAAGCCTTATGTAGATCAAACATCTCAGAGCCGAACCATCTCCTAAACAAAACTTCTGCCAACTCGGCCAGAACAGCTAAAAGAACATTGTTGCAATGAAGAGGGAGCATAAAAGACACCCACGGGGGAAAAGGATACCACGGTCTCATCGCTGTTGGATAAACGACGGGGGGATATCACCCCCAGTCCCCAAGGGCTAGCCTTTCGGTGTTGGAGCCGCTAGTTGTTCGCAACACCGCTATCACGAAGAGCAGAAAAGAAGACCATTACAACACAAAGACAAAAGCAAGAAGCAGACCACCGCCGTGTCAAAGCAATCGGTGAAGGCGAGGGAACCCCGGCGACGCGCAGTTTAGGGCGCATGTCCCTTGCCTTTGGCGGGTAGGACACGCTTTGGGGAAGGGGATTTAGCTGTGGATATGTGACTCTTTTGTTGGTTAACCATCACATATTGTCACGTGATATGTTGTGGTTGAATTAACCAAGTTTCTTTTCATACATTTTCAAAATGTTTATCTCTACTATTAAAGGAAAGTTTTTTGGTGTTGCTTTCACCCTTCTCATCGATGCATGCCCCTTCCCATCAATTTTTTTTTCAAACTAGACGGTGGCCCCCTTTTTTTTCAAACTGACCCCACCTCCATGTTTATGGTAAAGAAACAAAACAATCAATAGAAATCAAATAAATCGTCAATAGCAAGAAATCTCTTGCAAACAAACAACAAATCAGCTCACGTAGTTATACATACACAATCTCAATCACATCATTTTTATTTACCTTTGGCTAGCTATGGATTCTCTTCCCCCAAACATATCTCAATCTCAAACCAATCAAAAATTTCCTAGTAAAATAAAGTTATCTCGGTTGAAATGCACGGGTATTTAGCTAGTTTTCAACAAATGAGAAGATCAATGTGGACACTCGCGCAAAAAATATAAATAAAATGTGGCCGCGGCCCACAAATATAATTGAGAGAATAGCCAAAATACCACTAGTAAAAACCGAACATGCGAAAATACCACTACTATCACCATTGGCAACGGTGCGAAGACCCCTTTTTGGGACTCACCATGACTTCATGGGCGCAAGCCAAAAGACATTGCCCCGCTCATTCACAAAGCGACAAAGAGAAAGAATTGGAAGGTTCAGGAGGCCCTCTCACACAATGCATGGATCCTCAAGATCAAACCGCCCACCATCATCTCCGCGGAGCACATCACGCAGTTCTTCACCCTATGGGCGTTTTTGCAGGAGGTCCAACTCGATGATCTCACCGAGGATGACATTGTGTGGAAGCATACGGCTAGTGGAACCTACTCGGCGGCATCCGCATACAAGGCACAATTCTTAGGGATGGTTCTTACACCCTTGGGCAAAATGGTTTGAAAGACATGGGCTCCCCCAGAAGTCAAGTTCTTCGCTTGATTAGCGCTACAAGACAGAATTTGGACTGCCGATCATTTGGCAAAACGTGGGTGGCCCAACTGTGATCTCTGTCCTCTCTGCATGAGAGTGCAGGAATGTGGGCCTCATCTTTTCTACAAATGTCGCTACACACGGAGGCTCTCGTCTTTGATCATTGACAAATTCCACATTCTCGGTCTTGACACCACCGGTTGGCCCCTGTTCGACTCGATTGAGGCTTGGTGGGCAAGTACCTGCGACACCGCCACGCCAAACCGCCAAGCCAAGGCGTCCCTCACCAAGCTTGTTTCGTGGACTGTCTGGAACAAGCGAAACGCAAGGGTCTTCAAGCAGAGGAGTGCTCCTCCAACTATATTGCTTGCCTCTATAGAGACCGAGGCCAACCTTTGGGTCATCGCCGGTGCCAAAAAATTAGAGTTCATTATTTTGCGAGAGTGACCTCATGCCGTGTATTGAGTGACTTGTAACAAACTCTATTCTCTTTTATTTAATGGATGAGGCAAAGCTTTTGCCTTCGTTTCAAAAGAAAAAAGGAAGCACTACAAACATAGTTTTTCATGCAGCCTCTTCACGGCGTGCTGTTTCATGACTTTATCTACTTCCTCTCTTCCTTGACTCCAGGGTAAACCCAACTTCGTAAATTCCAAAGCACTGCGGCAGTGACCTGACGAGTGATGATGACCACGGCAAGTTCAGCACAAAAACGTGGTCTTTCTTAACAGCATCTAGCGAGCATCACAGTTATGTTCAGTATGATAATTCTTCTTCTTAAAGATAGCCTCTGTATTCCCCTGACAAATTGAGAGTTGCACCTTCTTCTGAACTGTGGGCGCTTCTGCGGCCTCTGCTGCCGACAGTTTTTGGAAGGCAGTAACTCGGTCGTAACAACTCGTAATCCTGCCATTTGTCGACTACTTTTCGACCTAGCAACCTGGTCAAACCCAAAGGAAAAACTATCTGGCCGCTTGTCGCACGGCAGAGTTGTTTCTGTTATATTCCCGCAGGCATGCCACGGCACGCATTTCCAGCATAAACCAAAGTCTGAACTCGTTTCTTATTGGTTGTTTGTAATAATGCTGGGCTTAACCTAAGGTGTTGTTGGTACGTTACGTACATGTCGATGCCGACGGTTGCAACAGCTTTACGGTGCACTGCACCGTCGCTTTCTAGCTTCTTTTAAGAACTCTATCTACTCCATGTAGGAGGAGCCCAGGCTAAGCCGAGGCAGCGAAATGGATTTTGGAGTTTATTGAGTACCCATTTGCAGGGACTATACAGAGGAAGAATAATGCCTTGATAATTGCTGTTGCACGAGACCGGTGACAGACAGGTCTCCTCGGTATTAACCACCCGTAGCAACATTTTGTCATGTGTAAACCGTTCCCGCTCCTCTGCCGTGGATTTTGATGATTAAAATATAGTAACAGTATTGCTATTCTTTTGGGCGATTCTCCCATAATCTTGAGAATTGACCTCTTTTCTCCTAAGAATCTTGGATCTATATATTTTTACAATCCTAACTATTCACATCCTAACTAGCTAGGATTGTAAAAAAATACGGTTCAAGATTCCAGGAGTTCTAGTGAAAATCGATTCTCAAGATTCTTATAATCGCCAAAAAAACTAAACCTTATTGTGACGTTGTGAGCAAAACTTTGACTGTCAATTTTACCGAAAGTCTCTTCGAAAAATTAAACCAATAAAATATAAATTATATTCTATTATAAATTTATTTTGAATGTGAATCCAGTGATATGCATATTGTGACATGTAGCTTATTTTTATTGATTAACTCAAAGCGGGCTCGAAGGAACGTAGCTTTGGATCAAAATTTACATGCTCGCAGTACAAACTTAACAATGTGTCGAGGCATTTTTTTCCTCTAAAGAAAACTTAACAACGTGTATCACTCGAAATATGCTTTTGGTCACCCTCAGGAAAAAAAAAGCCCCCACCAAAAAAAAGAAAAAAAAATGCTTTCGGTAGCAAAACAGTTCTTTTCTTCTAGTTTTTCCTTCCTCAAAACAATTACCCAAGCTGAGGCACCGAATGCACCAAGTCCACATCCTACTTTTTGATCCAGTCGAGGAGCAACAGAACAGTTCTTTTCTTCTAGTCGACCTTTGTTCGTCGCAACTGGATAAAACTAGGCCGTGATAGCCTAGACTACGCCAAAAGGTCTAGCCTTAATCTACGTTTTTTTTTATCATAAAATTTTCTACATATTTCTTAAGCTTTGTCTAAAAATACATTTTTAAGCATTTAATGTACTGTGAACCAACATGTGGTTAGATGGTTAGGTGATGACTGATATCCAGCCCACCAGGTTTCAAGTCCTGGTGCGAGCATTTATCCTGAATTTATTTCAGGATTTCCGGCGATGTGTGTTTAGTGGAAAGAGACGTTCCCGTTGACTACGAGGCGCCTGCGATGACTTCGTAAAATCTCAATATGATATACTTGCTCAGTCACTCGGAGGTGCTCACAGGGGATAATGTGTGCGTGTGTGCGTTCATAGAGGTGAGTATATACGTATATATATGAGCGCTTGCTTCTATACTGTGTTAAATAAAAGCACTTAATGTACTTAGAACAACTCCAATAATTTTGTATGCGGAAAAAACACTATTTACCAGAAGTTAAGACAAAAATAGCTCATGTAAACTTGATCTTTTTTCACAGAATACTGTACAATTTCCTCCAACTCTTCTCACATCTACAAGAAGCCCTTCTCGTATAGTATGACGCTCAAAAACCCGCCTGCAAGGTCACTGGAGAAACCCTCATGCAGCCCCTGCTCCGGCGCCATCGTTGCCGGCTCGCGCCACTGCAGGCCCGCGCCGCCCGGCCTCCTCTCCCGCCTAACCGTGTCACCCTGTCGTCCCGTCTCCTGAAACGTCTCCAACGTATCTATAATTTTTTATTGTTCCATCCTATATTATATTCTGTTTTGGACATTATTGGGCTTTATTATACACTTTTATATTATTTTTGGGACTAACCTATTAACCGGAGGCCCAGCCCAGAATTGCTGTTTTTTTGCCTATTTCAGAGTTTCGCAGAAAAAGAATATCAAACAGAGTCTAAACGGAATGAAACCTTCGGGAACTTGATTTTCGGAACGAACATGATCCAGAGGACTTGGACCCTACGTCAAGACATCAACCAGGAGGGCACGAGGTAGGGGGGCGTGCCCTCGACCCTCATGGGCCCCATGTTGCTCCACCGACATACTTCTTCCTCCTATATATACCTACGTACCCCCAAACTACCAGATATAGAGCCAAAAACCTAATTCCACCGCCGCAACCTTCTGTACCCGTGAGATCCCATCTTGGGGCCTTTTAGAGCTCGCGGAGGGGGCATCGATCACGGAGGGCTTCTACATCAACACCGTAGCCTCTCCGATGATGTGTGAGTAGTTTACCTCGGACCTTTGGGTCCATAGTTATTAGCTAGATGGCTTCTTCTCTCTTTTTGGATCTCAATACAATGTTCTCCCCCTCTCTTGTGGAGATCTATTCGATGTAATCTTCTTTTGCGGTGTGTTTGTTGAGACCGATGAATTGTGGGTTTACGATCAAGTTTATCTATGAACAATATTTGAATCTTCTCTAAATTCTTTTATGTATGATTGGTTATCTTTGCAAGTCTCTTTGAATTATCAGTTTGGTTTGGCCTACTAGATTGATCTTTCTTGTAATGGGAGAAGTACTTAGCTTTGGGTTCAATCTTGCGGTGTCCTTTCCCAGTGACAGTAGGGGCAGCAAGGCACGTATTGTATTGTTGCCATCGAGGATAAAAAGATGGGGTTTATATCATATTGCATGAGTTTATCCATCTACATCATGTCATCTTGCTTAAAGCGTTACTCTGTTCTTATGAACTTAATACTCTATATGCATGCTGGATAGCGGTCGATGTTTGGAGTAATAGTAGTAGATGCAGGCAGGAGTCGGTCTACTTGTTTCGGACGTGATGCCTATATACATGATCACACCTAGATATTCTCATAACTATGCTCAATTCTGTCAATTGCTCAACAGTAATTTGTTCATCCATCGTAATACTTATGCTCTCGAGAGAAGCCTCTAGTGAAACCTATGGCCCCCGGGTCTATTTTCTATCATATTAATTTTCCAACACTTAGTTATTTTTATTGCCTTTTATTTTATTTTGCATCTTTATCATAAAAATACCAAAAATATTATCTTATCATATATTATCAGATCTCACTCTCGTAAGTGACCGTGAAGGGATTGATAACCCCTTTATTGCGTTGGTTGTGATGATTTATTTGTTTGTGTAGGTGCGAGGGACTCGTGCGTGGCCTTCTACTGGATTGATACCTTGGTTCTCAACAACTGAGGGAAATACTTACGCTACTTTACCGCATCACCCTTTCCTCTTCAAGGGAAAACCAACGCAGTGCTCAAGAGGTAGCATCTCCCCACGTTGCCATGCCGTCGCGCCTCCCCGCACCGCCACGCGCCACCGCCGCTATGAGCTCACAGTCGGTCAGCTAGCTCGCATGGCCATGGTGACGGGCAACATCTCCCGTGACACTGACTTGCGGACCCTGGGCTTGTTTAATGGAAATAAAAAAAATGAATTTTAGGGAAAGAAATTTACAGGAATTGATAAAATACCTCATTAGACAACTTTCCTAAATTATACAGACTTCCCGCAAAACCACTTTTACGAGAGAAGGTGTTTATAGGAGCTATTGGAGTTGCTCTTAAGGGCATCTCAACCGTCATAAGATAGATGTGTTGGGGAACGTAGCAGAATTTTAAAATTTTCTATGCATCACCAAGATCAATCTATGGAGTTATCTAGCAATGAGGGGGAAAGGAGTGCATCTACATACCCTTGTAGATCGCGAGGGGAAGCGTTCAAGAGAACGGGGTTGATGGAGTCGTACTCGTCATGATCCAAATCACCGATGACCGAGCGCCGAACGGACGGCACCTCCGCGTTCAACACACGTACGGTTGGGGAAGACGTCTCCTCCTTCTTGATCCAACAAGGGGGAAGGGGAGGTTGATGGAGATCCAGCAGCATGACGACGTGGTGGTGGAAGCAGCGGGGATCTCGGCAGGGCTTCGCCAAGCTCAGCGAGAGGGAGAGATGTCACGGGAGGGAGAGGGAGGCGCCAGGGGCTAGGTGCGGTTGCCTCCCTCCCCCACTATATATAGGCCCCTGAAGTGCCGCCCTAGGAGATCCAATCTCCAAGGGGAGGCGGCGGCCAAGGGGGCGGCTTGCCCCCCAAGCCAAGTGGGGCGCCCCACCCCTGTGGTTTCAACCCTAGCCGCAGGGAGGCCCAAGGCGCACCAGCCCACGAGGCTGGTTCCTTCCCACTTCAGCCCATGGGGCCCTCCGGGATAGGTGGCCCCACCCGGTGGACCCCCGGGACCCTTCCGGTGGTCCCGGTACAATACCGATTACCCCCGAAACTTTCCCGATGGCCGAAACTGGACTTCCTATATAAATTCTTCACCTCCGGACCATTCCGGAACTCCTCGTGACGTCCGAGATATCATACGGGACTCCGAACAACTTTTGGGTTACCGCATACTAATATCTCAACAACCCTAGCGTCACCGAACCTTAAGTGTGTAGACCCTACGGGTTCGGGAGACATGCAGACATGACCGAGATGACTCTCCGATCAATAACCAACATCGGGATCTGGATACCCATGTTGGCTCCCACATGCTCCTCAATGATCTCATCGGATGAACCACGATGTCGAGGATTCAATCAATCCCGTATACAATTCCCTTTGTCAATCGGTACGTTACTTGCCCGAGACTCGATCGTCGGTATCCCAATACCTCGTTCAATCTCGTTACCGGCAAGTCACTTTACTCGTACCGTAACGCATGATACTGTGATCAACCACTTGGTCACATTGAGCTCATTATGATGATGCATTACCGAGTGGGCCCAGAGATACCTCTCCGTCATACGGAGTGACAAATCCCAGTCTCGATTCGTGCCAACCCAACAGACACTTTTGGAGATACCCGTAGTGCACCTTTATAGCCACCCAGTTACGTTGTGACGTTTGGCACACCCAAAGCACTCCTACGGTATCCGGGAGTTGCACAATCTCATGGTCTAAGGAAATGATACTTGACATTTGAAAATGCTCTAGCAAACAAACTACACGATCTTGTGCTATGCTTAGGATTGGGTCTTGTCCATCACATCATTCTCCTAATGATGTGATCCCGTTATCAATGACATCCAATGTCCATAGTCAGGAAACCATGACTATCTGTTGATCAATGAGCTAGTCAACTAGAGGCTCACTAGGGACATGTTGTGGTCTATGTATTCACACATGTATTACGATTTCCGTATAACACAATTATAGCATGAACAATAGACAATTATCATGAACAAAGAAATATAATAATAACAATTTTATTATTGCCTCTAGGGCATATTTCCAACAGTCTCCCACTTGCACTAGAGTCAATAGTCTAGTTACATTGTGATGAATCGAACACCCATAGAGTTCTGGTGTTGATCATGTTTTGCTCTAGGGAGAGGTTTAGTCAACGGATCTGCTACATTCAGGTCCGTATGTACTTTACAAATATCTATGTCTCCATTTTGAACACTTTCACGAATGGAGTTGAAGCGACGCTTGATATGCCTGGTCTTCCTGTGAAACCTGGGCTCCTTGGCAAGGGAAATAGCTCCAGTGTTGTCACAGAAGAGAGTCATCGGGCCCGACGCATTGGGAATGACTCCTAGGTCGGTAATGAACTCCTTCACCCAGATTGCTTCTTGTGCTGCATCCGAGGCTGCCATGTATTCCGCTTCACATGTAGATCCCGCCACAACGCTTTGCTTGCAACTGCACCAGCTGACTGCCCCACCATTCAAAATATACATGTATCCGGTTTGTGACTTAGAGTCATCCAGATCTGTGTCGAAGCTAGCATCGACGTAACCCTTTACGACGAGCTCTTCGTCACCTCCATAAATGAGAAACATGTCCTTAGTCCTTTTCAGGTACTTCAGGATATTCTTGACCGCTCTCCAGTGTTCCATGCCGGGATTACTTTGGTACCTTCCTACCAAACTTACGGCAAGGTTTACATCAGGTCTGGTACACAGCATGGCATACATAATAGACCCTATGGTCGAGGCATAGGGGACGACGCTCATCTTTTCTCTATCTTCTGCTGTGGTCGGACATTGAGCCGTGCTCAATCGCACACCTTGCAATACAGACAAGAACCCCTTCTTGGACTGATCCATATTGAACTTCTTCAATATCTTGTCAAGGTACGTACTTTGTGAAAGACCAATGAGGCGTCTCAATCTATCTCTATAGATCTTGATGCCTAATATATAAGCAGCTTCACCAAGGTCCTTCATTGAAAAACACTTGTTCAAGCAGGCCTTTATGCTTTCCAAGAATTCTATATCATTTCCCATCAACAGTATGTCATCCACATATAATATGAGAAATGCTACGGAGCTCCCACTCACTTTCTTGTAAACACAGGCTTCTCCATAAGTCTGTGTAAACCCAAACGCTTTGATCATCTCATCAAATCGAACGTTCCAACTCCGAGATGCTTGCACCAGCCCATAGATTGAGCGTTGGAGCTTGCACACCTTGTTAGCATTCTCAGGATCGACAAAACCTTCCGGCTGCATCATATACAATTCTTCCTTAAGAAAGCCATTAAGGAATGTCGTTTTGACGTCCATTTGCCATATCTCATAATCATAGAATGCGGCAATTGCTAACATGATTCGGACGGACTTCAGCTTCGCTACGGGTGAGAAAGTCTCATCGTAGTCAACCCCTTGAACTTGTCGATAACCCTTAGCGACAAGTCGAGCCTTATAGATGGTCACATTACCATCCGCGTCTGTCTTCTTCTTAAAGATCCATTTATTTTCTATGGCTCGCCGATCATCGGGCAAGTCAGTCAAAGTCCATACTTCGTTTTCATACATGGATCCTATCTCGGATTTCATGGCTTCTAGCCATTTGTCGGAATCTGGGCCCGCCATCGCTTCTTCATAGTTCGAAGGTTCACCGTTGTCTAACAACATGATTTCCAAGACAGGGTTGCCGTACCACTCTGGTGCGGAACGTGTCCTTGTGGACCTACAAAGTTCAGTAGGAGCTTGATCTGAAGTACCTTGATCATCATCATTAACCTCCTCTCTAGTCGGTGCAGGCACCACAGGAACATCTTCCTGAGCTGCGCTACTTTCCGTTTCAAGAGGTAGTACTTCATCAAGCTCTACTTTCCTCCCACTTACTTCTTTCGAGAGAAACTCTTTCTCCAGAAAGGATCCGTTCTTAGCAACGAAGATCTTGCCTTCGGACTTGAGGTAGAAGGTATATCCAATGGTTTCCTTAGGGTATCCTATGAAGACGCATTTTTCCGACTTGGGTTCGAGCTTTTCAGGTTGAAGTTTCTTGACATAAGCATCGCATCCCCAAACTTTTAGAAACGACAGCTTAGGTTTCTTCCCAAACCATAATTCATACGGTGTCGTCTCAACGGATTTCGACGGAGCCCTATTTAAAGTGAATGCGGCAGTCTCTAAAGCATAGCCCCAAAATGAGAGCGGTAGATCGGTAAGAGACATCATAGATCGCACCATATCTAATAGAGTGCGATTACGACGTTCGGACACACCATTTCGCTGAGGTGTTCCAGGCGGCGTGAGTTGTGAAACGATTCCACATTTCCTTAAGTGTGTACCAAATTCATGACTCAAATATTCCCCTCCACGATCTGATCGTAAGAACTTTATTTTCCTGTCACGTTGATTCTCAACCTCACTCTGAAATTCCTTGAACTTTTTAAAGGTCTCAGACTTGTGTTTCATTAAGTAGACATACCCATATCTACTCAAGTCATCGGAGAGTGAGAACATAACGATAGCCACCATGAGCCTCAACACTCATTGGACCGCACACATCGGTATGTATGATTTCCAATAAGTTGGTTGCTTGCTCCATTGTTCGGAGAACGAGTCTTGGTCATTTTACCCATGAGGCATGGTTCGACGTGTCAAATGATTCAGTAATCAAGAGACTCCAAAAGTCCATCCGCATGGAGCTTCTTCATGCGTTTGACACCTATGTGACCAAGGCGGCGATGCCACAAGTATGTGGGACTATCATTATCAACCTTACATCTTTTGGTATTCACACTATGAATATGTGTAACATTACGCTCGAGATTCATTAAGAATAAACCATTCACCAGCGGGGCATGACCATAAAACATATCTCTCATATAAATAGAACAACCATTATTCTCGGATTTAAATGAGTAGCCATCTCGAATTAAACGAGATCCTGATACAATGTTCATGCTCAAAGCTGGTACTAAATAACAATTATTGAGGTTTAAAACTAATCCCGTAGGTAAATGTAGAGGCAGCGTGCCGACGGTGATCACATCGACCTTGGAACCATTCCCGACGTGCATCGTCACCTTGTCCTTCGCCAGTCTCCGCTTATTCCGCAGCTCCTGCTTTGAGTTACAAATATGAGCAACCGCACCGGTATCAAATACCCAGGAGCTACTACGAGTACTGCTAAGGTACACATCAATTACATGTATATCACATATACCTTTAGTGTTGCCGGCCTTCTTGTCCGCTAAGTATTTGGGGCAGTTCCGCTTCCAGTGACCACTTCCCTTGCAATAAAAGCGCTCAGTCTCAGGCTTGGGTCCATTCTTTGGCTTCTTCCCGGCAACTGGCTTACCGGGCACGGCAACTCCCTTGTCGTCCTTCTTGAAGTTCTTCTTACCCTTGCCTTTCTTGAACTTAGTGGTTTTATTCACCATCAACACTTGATGTTCCTTTTTGATCTCCACCTCCGCTGATTTCAGCATTGAATATACATCGGGAATGGTCTTTTCCATCCCCTGCATATTGAAGTTCATCACAAAGCTCTTGTAGCTCGGTGGAAGCGACTGAAGGATCATGTCAATGACCGTCTCATCTGGGAGATTAACTCCCAGCTGAGTCAAGCGGTTGTGCAACCCAGACATTTTGAGTATGTGCTCACTGACAGAACTATTTTCCTCCATCTTACAACTGAAGAACTTGTCGGATACTTCATATCTCTCGACCTGGGCATGAGCTTGGAAAACCATTTTCAGCTCTTAGAACATCTCATATGCTCCGTGTTGCTCAAAACGCTTTTGGAGCCCCGGTTCTAAGCTGTAAAGCATGCCGAACTGAACGAGGGAGTAATCATCAGCACGCGACTACCAAGCGTTCATAACGTCTTGGTTCTCTGGGATGGGTGCTTCACCTAGCGGTGCTTCTAGGACATAATCTTTCTTGGCAGCTATGAGGATGATCCTCAGGTTCCGGACCCAGTCCGTATAGTTGCTGCCATCATCTTTCAGCTTGGTTTTCTATAGGAACGCGTGGAAGTTGAGGGCAACATTAGCGTGGGCAATTTGATCTACAAGAAATATTGTAAATATTTTAGACTAAGTTCATGATAATTAAGTTCATCTAATCAAATTATTCAATGAACTCCCACTCAGATAGACATCCCTCTTATCATCTAAGTGAAACATGATCCGAGTCAAATAGGCCGTGTCCGATCATCATGTGAGACGGACTAGTCAACGTCGGTGAACATCTTCATGTTGATCGTATCTTCTATACGAATAATGCTCGACCTTTCGGTCTTCCGTGTTCCGAGGCCATGTCTGTACATGCTAGGCTCGTCAAGTCAACCTAAGTGTATTGCGTGTGTAAATCTGGCTTACACCCGTTGTATTCGAACGTTAGAATCTATCACACCCGATCATCACGTGGTGCTTCGAAACAACGAACCTTCGCAATGGTGCACAGTTAGGGGGGACACTTTCTTGAAATTATTGCGAGGGATCATCTTATTTAAGCTACCGTTGTTCTAAGCAAATAAGATGTAAAACATGATAAACATCACATGCAATCAAATAGTGACATGATATGGCCAATATCATATTGCTCCTTTGATCTCCATCTTCGGGGCGCCATGATCATCTTCGTCACCGGCATGACACCATGATCTCCATCATCGTATCTTCACGAAGTTGTCACGCCAATGATTACTTCTACTTCTATGGCTAACGCTTTAGCAATAAAGTAAAGTAATTTACATGGCGTTATTCAATGACATGCATGTCATACAAAAATTAAAGACAACTCCTATGTCTCCTGCCGGTTGTCATACTCATCGACATGCAAGTCGTGATTCCTATTACAAGAACATGATCAATATCATACATCACATATATCATTCATCACATCTTTTGGCCATATCACATCACAAGGCATATGCTGCAAAAACAAGTTAGACGTGCTCTAATTGTTGTTGCATGTTTTTACGTGGCTTCTATAGGTTTCTAGAAAGAACGTTTCTTACCTACGTAAAACCACAACATGATATGCCAATTTCTATTTACCCTTCATAAGGACCCTTTTCATCGAATCCGCTTCAACTAAAGTGGGAGAGACAGACACCCGCTAGCCACCTTATGCAACTAGTGCATGTCAGTCGGTGGAACCTGTCTCACGTAAGCGTACGTGTAAGGTCGGTCCGGGCCGCTTCATCCCACGATGCCGCCGAAGCAAGATAAGACTAGTAGTGGCAAGAAAATTGACAACATCGACGCCCACAACTGCTTCGTGTTCCACTCGTGCATAGAAACTACGCATAGACCTAGCTCATGATGCCACTGTTGGGGAACGTAGCAGAATTTTAAAATTTTCTACGGACCACCAAGATCAATCTATGGATTTATCTAGCAACAAGGGGAAAAGGAGTGCATCTACATACCCTTGTAGATCGCGAGCGGAAGTGTTCAAGAGAACGGGGTTGATGGAGTCGTACTCGTCGTGATCCAAATCACCGATGACCGAGCGCCGAACGGACGACACCTTCGTGTTCAACACACGTACGGTTGGGGAAGACGTCTCCTCCTTCTTGATCCAGCAAGGGGGAAGGAGAGGTTGATGGAGATCCAGCAGCACGACGTGGTGGTGGTGGCAGCGGGATCTCGGCAGGGCTTCGCCAAGCTCACGAGAGGAGAGGTGTCACGGGAGGGAGAGGGAGGCGCCGGGGGCTAGGGTGCGGCTGCCTCCCTCCCCCACTATATAGGCCCCTGGGGCGCGCGCCTAGGAGATCCAATCTCCATGGGGGGGGGGGGGCAGCGGCCAAGGGCGTGGCTTGCCCCCCAAGCCAAGTGAGGCGCCCCCCACCCCCAGGGTTTCCAACCCTAGGCGCAGGGGAGGCCCAAGGGGGGCGCACCAGCACACCAGAGGCTGGTTCCCTTCCCCACTTCATCCCATGGGGCCCTCCGGGATAGGTGGCCCCACCCGGTGGACCCCCGGAACCCTTCCGGTGGTCCCGGTACAATACCGATTACCCCCGAAACTTTCCCGATGGGCGATACTGGACTTTCTATATATAATTCTTCACCTCTGGACCATTTCGGAACTTCTCGTGACGTCCGGGATCTCATCCAGGACTCCGAACAACTTTCGGGTTACCGCATACTAATATCTCAACAACCCTAGCGTCACCGAACCTTAAGTGTGTAGACCCTACGAGTTCGGGAAACATGCAGACATGACCGAGACGACTCTCCGACCAATAACCAACAGCAGGATCTGGATACCCTGTTGGCTCCCACATGCTCCTCGATGATCTCATCGGATGAACCACGATGTCGAGGATTCAATCAATCCCATATACAATTCCCTTTGTCAATCGGTACGTTACTTGCCCGAGACTTGATCGTTGGTATCCCAATACCTCGTTCAATCTCGTTACCGCAAGTCACTTTACTCGCATCCGTAATGCATGATCCCATGATCAACCACTTGGTCACATTGAGCTCATTATGATGATGCATTACCGAGTGGGCCCAGAGATACCTCTCCGTCATACGGAGTGACAAATCCAGTCTCGATTCATGCCAACCCAGCAGACACTTTCGGAGATACCCGTAGTGCACCTTTATAGCCACCCGATACGTTGTGACGTTTGGCACACCCAAAGCACTCCTACGGTATCCGGAGTTGCACAATCTCATGGTCTAAGGAAATGATACTTGACATTTGAAAAGCTCTAGCAAACGAACTACGATCTTGTGCTATGCTTAGGATTGGGTCTTGTCCATCACATCATTCTCCTAATGATGTGATCCCGTTATCAATGACATCCAATGTCCATAGTCAGGAAACCATGACTATCTGTTGATCAACGAGCTAGTCAACTAGAGGCTCACTAGGGACATGTTGTGGTCTATGTATTCACACATGTATTACGATTTCCGGATAACACAATTATAGCATGAACAATAGACAATTATCATGAACAAAGAAATATAATAATAACAATTTTATTATTGCCTCTAGGGCATATTTCCAACAAGATGTTGGTAAATTTGTCGCTTTAGGACACAATAATGATGTGGTGTGTAATAAATAAGGAGAGAGTAAAGTTAATCAACAACCCTTGCTCAAGCTCGAGGGTGAAATATGGAGCAATCACATTATTTTATCACCTCCTATTAGATATTCCTTGCAATTTTATGTACAAGGCCACTGTCTCTTCTCAAGTACAATTGGTTAGTATTTTGCTTCATAAGATGGTGCTTATCAATGCAAACATTTCATGCAGCCATAGAGAAAAAGCATCGTATGCAACATGTTTAATTAGCCCGGAACATGAGAATTTTTTCACACAATTAATCGTGCTAATTTTTAGTTGGTTTGGTTTTCTTGGTATCTGAAAGATGGGATAGTAGTCTTGTATTCGAAAACGAAGAAAGTAACTTGGATACAATTCATTGGAGTGGTTGTATGACAGCTTGTTGCTTCATCACATCATTTTTACCAATAAGGCTACATACAACCTATTGAAGATGCTCTAAATAGTTTATTTCTACCACTTCTATTTATCTCAACATGCACACATGCCACCTCATCAACTCCATTATTTTTATTAGCTCAGTACACATGCATGAAAAATGCATACCTATACTAATTATCTCGACATGTGCACATCGCATTTTATCAATCCACTACTTTTATATCACTCAACATTCATGAAAACTAATACTTATATTTTACAACAACTATATAATAATCAAGTACAATAAATCATATCCCTGCTGATTGTTTTTACTTCAACAAAATAGGTTTGTTTTAATACCCAATCAATAGCATTAGATCCATCATGGAATATATTTTCATATTGTGGATGTTAATATTTTTTAACATAAATTTGGTCAAACTTCACAAAGATTCACTTAAGGAAAATCTCATACATGAAGTAAAAAAACAAAATGATGGAGTATTCATTTTTAGTTGTTGGTCACATATTCAAATTCTAGACAACCAAATCACGTCAAAAAAATAATACAAGTAATTTCCGCGTGTTTTATGAATAAGGTTCACATCTTCCACTACCATACACACAAAGCGTTTCCTCACCTTTCCCTTCGTGGCTAGGGAAAATTCACCCCTCCAGGCTTCGCTGACAAGCTCATGGATTCTCCTCTCCTCTGTCTGACACTGCGGCGGCCGGTGGAGGGGATGGGTGCTGGGGAACGTTGCATGGGAAACAAAAAATTTCCTACGCTCACCAAGATCAATCTAGGAGATGACCATCTACGAGAGGAGAGATTGCATCTACATACCCTTGTAGATTGATAAGCGAAAGCGTTAAGAAACCCGGTTGATGTAGTCGAACATCTTCGTGGTCCAATCACGATCCGTCCCGCGAACTCCTGATCCAAGTGCCGAACGGACGGCACCTCCGTGTTCAACACACGTACGGCTTGATGACGCCTTCACCTCCTCGATCCAGCGAGTGATGGTGAAGTAGTAGCTCGAGTCCTCCGGCAGCACGACAACGTGGTGGCGGCGGCGGTGGTGGAATCTCAGCAGAGCTTCGCTAAGCACTACGAACAGGAAGAGTCCTACGAGGGAGAGGGAGGGCAGCATCGTGGCATAGATGGGTACGTCTGCCCCCTCTCCCCTCCTCTATATATAGGGGGGTGGATGGAGGGAGGGGCGCCCTAGGGTTCCCATAGGGGAGGCCAGTGGCCACAAGGGGGAAACCCTAGATGGGTTTGGGCGCCTCCCCCTAGGAGACTTGACCCCCAAGGCAAATGGGGTGGCAGCCCCTAGGGGCGCCCCACCTCCTCTGGTTACGTGAGATGCGGTGAGGGGGGTGTGCACAACCCCTTAGTGGGATGGTGTGCCCCCTCCCCTTGGCCCATGAGGCCCATGAGCCCCCCTCCCCAACACTTGCCGGGGGCCCTCGAAACCCCTTTCGGTCATCCTGGCCATAACCCGGTGCCCCTGGAACACTTCCGGACTCCGATACCCTTCATCTTATATATCAATCTTCACCTCCGGACCATTCCGGAGTTCCTCGTCACGTCCGGGATCTCATCCGGGACTCCGAACAACCTTAGGTTACCACCAAAACAACTCAACTATCCTTATATCGTCACCAAACGTTAAGTGTGTAGACCCTACGGGTTCGAGAACTATGCAGACATGACCGAGATACCTCTACTGTCAATAACCAATAGCGGAACATGGATGTCCATATTGGTTCCCACATATTATACGAAGATCTTATTGGTCGAACCTCGATGTCAAGGATTCAACCAATCCCGTATATGCAGTTCCCTTTGTCTATCGGTATGTTACTTGCCCGAGATTCGATCGTCGGTATCACCATACCTAGTTCAATATCGTTCCGTAATACAAGATCTCGTGGCTAACTCTTTAGTCACATTGCTTGCAAGCTCATTGTGATGATGTATTACCGAGTGGGACCTGAGATACCTCTCTGTCACATGGCGGATTGACAAATCCCAGTCTTGATCCATGCCAACTCAAAAAACACCCTCAGAGATACCTGTAGAACACCTTTATAGTCACCCAGTTACGTTTCGACATTTGGTACACATAAGGCACTCCTCTGGTGTCAGTGAGTTGCATGATCTCATGGTCATAGGAAAATATACTTGACATGCAGAAAACGATAGCTACAAACTTGACACGATCATATGCTACGTTTATAGTTTGGGTCTTGTCCATCACATCATTCTTCTAATGATGTGATCCCGATATCAAATGACAACTTATGTTTATGGCTAGGAAACTATAGCCATCTTTTATCAACGAGCTAGTCCGGTAGAGGCTCACTAGACACATGTTGTTGTCTATGTATCCACACATACAATTGAGTTTTCGGTCAATACAATTATAGCATGGATAATAAACGATTATCATAAACAAGGAAATATAATAATTATCCCTCCATTATTGCCTCTAGGGAATATTTCCAACAATGGGAACCTGGTGTCTCCGCTCTGGCTAGTAGTTTAGGTTAGTTTTTTTAGTCCTCGCAGGTGCGGCGCTCGGATGGATGGCGATGCTTCTTTGAGTTTGTCTTCCGGAATCTCATCCTGCTTGAGTTCGTCCGTCTAGAGATAGTCGAGGAGCTCTCGTGTAGGTTCCTTCCATCTCAATAGGACGGTGAGGTTAGGGTTTCTCTTTGTGCACGCGCAATGGCGAGATTTGGTGTTCGGTGGTTTAGATTTATTCAAGAGTTCAACAGCGATGATTGCGGCTCCAGGGCGCTGGTCCTTAGGGGCACGTGCACAAAGACTTCCCAACTGCCATTGAGAAGATCAAGTCAGCTCCGGTAGGAGTGTCGCGGCGCGCCGACGACTTGTTTTGATGACACTAGTGGTTGTTCGATGATCCAGGGAGCTCGATCTAACTTTTATTATGTTTGAGATGCTTTGTTTTTCAGTCGCAAAAGAGAAAAGATGCTTTGTTTTGGTGAACTTTTATACTGAATTTGAATATTTTTCGGAACTCGTGTTTCCGACGCAAACAAGGGGTATCATCTAGTATAATCTAATGGATCACAACTTTAAGAATCTATTCTTTAGCTTATCCACCTCTATCCCTTGGCGGCTAAGGCAAACACTACCCGCCTTCAGGCTTCGCCGCCGAGCTCAAGGACACTGCCCGTCGCTCCGGCTGCTGTTGGCGAGGAGGGTAGTCCCGAGTCCCGGCACTACTGGGAAAAGGCCTGCTAGTGGCGCACCAGTTTTGCCTACTAATGGCGCACTACTGGTGCGCCACTAGCACCACACCATTAGAATTAATACTAATGGCGCACCACTGGTGCGCCATTAGTATCTGGTATACTAATGGCGCACCACGCCGTGCGTCATTAGTATAGCCCATCGTGCGCCATTAGTATGCCTCCTAGGGGGGCATATTTACCCATGTGCTTTGGCATACTAATGGCGCACTAGTGGGTGATGCGCCATTAGTGTCCTTTTTGCAGTGCGCCATTAGTGTGCTGAGTGGTGCGCCACTAGTATGAATACTAGGGATTTTTTTTCTTTTCTGATATTTTCACAGGTTACAAAATATATTATTGGACAGAATATAGACAGCACCACACAGCAACAACAGATTCATCGAATACAATAGAAGATTAGTCTCTGAATACAATTCATCATATTAGTCTCCTAATTCAAAAGACCAAACATAGAACATTACAAGTCTCGAGACCGCGAGTAGCGAGTTTGTCTTCACATTACAAGTCGATATCAATCATCTAAACTACCATCACATAGAAGAGAGCTGCGGTCATCACGATGAGCATCATCGTGATGAAACTGGTCTTCATCCGGTTCCTCCAACGCTCCCTCCTCTCTCCCGCTAGATAGCGCGCGTATCTAGATTCCGCCTCCGCCCTAGTGGTATACCCTTTGTAACTGTTACCGCTAAAATGGTGAACCTGTCTCCGGCACTCCTCCCAGTCGTCGTAGACTCCGGGAACCTTACCCTTGTACACAACATACGACGGCATCTCTATGCACTAGCCAAACAAAATGTTAGTAGCAATTCACAGACAATACATAAGCAATATATAAGTATGCAACAAAAGGACCAGAAGAGAAAAGCAAGACACTAATAGCACGATTCATGGTCCTACTAATAAATAGCATCGATTACATCTAAGTTGAACGACTGTCCAAACCAAAGAGATATACAAGTTCATTAAAGTTTAATTACAACATGAGCCAATCAATGTTTCAGAACTACACATAGCATCACTACTTTCGACTCGACTCAAGGGACCGGAGCGTGGATGAAGCCGCCGTCTCTCGTGATGGTCATGAAATCGGGCGTTGTCGCCTGCATTTGTAGCGTTGTGTCTATCTCTTTGTTGGATGGTTGATATCTGAGGTAGGACTGCCCGAGGTACGAAGGACATCTTGATGGATGATTTCCGCAAACTCCGACTGGATGCGAAAGAATTCTTGTCTGATGTCCGCGTCCTAGATTGCCGACAAGCTCGCGGCCCAATCTTTGAGATTATTTGGTAGCAGAAGGTGATTATGGTCCTGTACGATCGTCCACATGTGATGGAGGGCGTAGTAGGCATCCTTCTGACCGCCAGGCGGCTGCTTGACGCTGGAGAACGTCGTATTGTGGGCGAACACGTGCTTGCCGTACCTACAAACTGGCCTGGTGAAGGTGCCTCCAGATTTGGCATAGCCGGGGAGAACATCATCAAGAACTTTCTTGATATTTGTGTAGTCTTTCTTCGACTGACGGTCCGGGTCGGAATACGTGGCCATGGAATATTTCAGGCTTAAGAGGATGAGTGTGCAATGTGTCCTTTGCACAAAAACGGAATGTTAGAAAAAAAGAACGATCGAAATCTAAGAAATCATATGTTACGGGCGGTGAGGGATGACTTACTCGGAAAGTAAGACAGAGGAAGTTATCCTTATCGGGTTTGCGTAATGACGCCTTCGAGGTAAGAACTTCGCGACTTGTTGGTCCCCAGCGCTGCCCAAGATCTTGGCACACATGTAGAAGGGGTCGACTATCACGATGTCCGGGGTCTTGTCTCTAATGATCCGCATCTTCATACTCAGCGAAAATAGTCGAACGAAGGTGTAGTGCAGTGGATGAAGGTTAAACATAGCGAAGATGTCATCAAACCGCAGGACGATCGTACCCCCGATGGCGTTATCCACAAGGCCCTTACCCTCTGGCACCTTGGTCACGAAAACTGGGTATGCCACATCATTCTCTCTAAGACGCCGCTTCTCCAAAGAAAGAACACTGTCATGCAGACTCCGCATAGCACCGGTTGCAGCATTGAGCAGATTTGTCGGTAGCATCGGCCTACCCGCCACATGCACCCTCCTCGAGATATCCTTAGGTGAAGGTGGCCCGTCCTGAGCACGGATCGTACTCGGTGCCGGCTGGCTCGCACCCTTGTTACTCTTTCTTTTCCGTCCCTTCTTCTTCTGCTGTAATGGGACCGAGTTCTGCTCATAGACCACCTTCTTGAGTGTGTTGGGGTTGATAATATTTCGCACCTCGGCTATCTGAGGCTCGGTGAAGTTGGCAGCTGGAGGCGTCTCCTGAGAACTGAATGCCGGACGACGCCTATTCCAATTGGGTTTCTCCGCGGTACCAGCTAGATCGCGATCGTCTTTTGCAGGTTGGGTTCTTGAGAAGAAGGCCCCATGAATTCGTCATCGTACCCATGTTCGGCAAAGTATTTATCGACATTGGTAAATGTACCGTCGTCGTTGTCGTCGTCGTCCGGATCCTGTGCCATATGCATGTTCGGATCCTGTGCCATAGGGATGTCCGGCATGTCCGGTAGCGTTGCGTCGGTCTTGCCATGGCTTGGCGCCGGCACGAATGGCGGTGTTGTCTGTGGGGTGGTGTCCCCCGCCCCCAAACGAATCTGGCTCTTCGGCCAAAGCAGGGGCCAGCTTACGCATGTGCTACGTCCATTTTGCATCATGCTTTTATATCGATATTTATCTTATTATGGGCTGTTATTTCACGTTATGTCACAATACTTATGGCTATTCTCTCTTATTTTACAAGGTTTACATGAAGAGGGAGAATGCCGGCAGCTGGAATTCTGGGCTGGAAAAGGAGCAAATATTGGAGACCTATTCTGTGCAACTCCAAAACTCCTAAAACTCCACAGAATATCTTAAAATAAATAAAGAAAAATCGTCGCCAAAGATGAAGGCCAGGGGGCCCACACCCTGCTCACGAGGGTGCCCCCCGGGGCGCGCCCCCTACCTCGTGGGCCCCCTGGTGGCTCTCCGACGTCCATCTTCTCCTATATGAAGTCTTTCGATGAGAAAAAAAACATTAAGCAACCTTTCGGGACGAGACTCCGCCGCCACGAGGCGGAACCTTGGCGGAATCAATCTAGGGCTCCGGCGGAGCTGTTCTGCCGGGGACACTTCCCTCAGGGAGGGGGGAATCATCACCATCGTCATCACCAACGCTCCTCTCATCGGGAGAGGGCAATCTCCATCAACATCTTCACCAGCACCATCTCATCTCCAAACCCTAGTTCATCTCTTGTATCCAATTCTTGTCTCCAAGTCCGGGATTGGTGCTAGTAGGTTGCTAGAGTGACAGAAGCTTAAACCCTAGTTTATGTGTTGCTTCGTAACGGGCTGATTTGGATCCATATGTTTCATGCTATGGTTAGGTTTACCTTAATACTTTTGTTGTAGTTGCGGATGTTTGCAATGGAGGTTAATCATAAGTGGGATGCTTGTTCAAGTAAGAACAGCATCCAAGCACCGGTCCACCCACATATCAAACTATCAAAGTACCGAACGTGAATCATATGAGCGTGATGAAAACTAGCTTGATGATATTCCCATGTGTCCTCGGGAGCATTTTTCCTATTATAAGAGTTTGTCCAGGCTTGTCCTTTGCTACAAAAAGGATTGGGCCACCTTGCTGCACTTTATTTACTTTTGTTACTTGTTGGTTGTTACAATTTATCTTATCACAAAACTATCTGTTACCACTTGTTTCAGTACTTGTAGAGAATACCTTGCTGAAAACCGCTTATCATTTCCTTCTACTCCTCGTTGGGTTCAACACTCTTACTTATCGAAAGGACTATGATAGATCCCCTATATTTGTGGGTCATCAAGACTCTTTTCTAGCGCCGTTGCCGGGGAGTGTAGCGCCTTTGGTAGGTGGAATTTGGTAAGGAAAAATTTATATAGTGTGCTGAAATTTTCTGTCACTTGTTACTATGAAAGTAATTCTCTGAGGGGCTTGTTCGGGGTATCTTCACCCCGTCCAGTAGAGCAAAGATTTTCTCCTCAACCTACTGAACCTATTGAAAATGAAACTCCTTTTGAAATTCCTTCGGGTATGATGGAAAAACTGCTAGCTAACACTTTTACAGGAGATGGAACAAAGCATCCTGATGAATATCTACTCTATGTGGATGAAGTTTGTGGACTATTTAAGCTTGCAGGTATACCTGATGATTTTGTTAAGAAGAAGGCTTTCCCTTTATCTTTGAAGAGAGACGCATTGACATGGTACAGGCTATGTGATGATACGAGATCATGGAACTATAAAAGATTGAAATTGGAATTTCATCAAAAGTATTGCCCTATGAATCTTGTTCACTGTGATCGCAATTATATATATAATTTTTGGCCTTGCGAAGGAGAAAGCATCGCTCAAGCTTGGGGGAGGCTTAAATCAATGTTATATTCATACCCCAATCATGAGCTCCCAAGAGAAATAATTATTCAAAGTTTTTATGCTCGGCTTTCTGATAACAATCGCACCATGTTCGATACTTCTTGTTCTGGATCTTTTATGATGAAGACTATTGAATTTAAATGGAATTTATTGGATAGAATTAAATGCAACTCTGAAGATTGGGACCTCGACGAAGGTAAGGAGTCAGGTATGACACCTAAGTTTGATTGTGTTAAATCTTTTATGGATACCGATATTTTCCATAAGTTTAGCACTAAATATGGACTTGACTCTGAGATAGTAGCTTCTTTCTGTGAATGTTTTGCTACTTATGTTGATCTACGGAAGGAGAAGTGGTTTAAATATCATCCTCCCATAGAAGTAAAAGTAGCTGCACCTATTAAAGTTGAAGAAAAGACTATCACTTATAATGATCCTATTGTTCCTACCTCTTATGTTAAGAAACCACCTTTCCCTGTTAGAGTAAAGGATCATGCTAAAGCCTCAACTGTTGTTCGTAAAAGCAATATTAGAAATTATACACCTCCTGAGCAAGTCAAAGTAGAACCTAATATTGCTATTGTTAAAGATCTCTTGTCTGATAATATTGATGGGCATGTTATTCAGTTTTGCGGTGAAACTGCTAGAATTGCTAAACCATGTACTAAAGATAAACATAGACCTGTGGTAGGCGTGCCTGTTATTTCTGTTAAAATAGGAGATCATTGTTATCATGGCTTATGTGATATGGATGCTAGTGCTAGTGTAATACCCATTGACTTATACAAAGAAATTATGCATGAAATTGCACCTGCTGAGTTAGAAGATATTGATGTTACAATCAAACTTGCCAATAGAGATACTATATCTGCAATGGGAATTGTTTGAGATGTTGAAGTCTTGTGTGGGAAAACTAAATATCCTGCTGATTTTCTTGTTCTTGGTTCTCCACAAGATAGCTTTTGTCCCATTATATTTGGTAGACCCTTCTTGAACACTATTAATGCTAAGATAGATTGCGAAAAGAATGTTGTTACTATTGGCTTGGATGATATGATTCATGAGTTTAATTTCTCTAAATTTAGTAACAACATTGTGAGGAAGAATTGCCTAGTAAGGATGAAATTATTGGTCTTGCTTCTATTGCCGTACCTCCTAGTGATCCTTTAGAACACTATTTGCTAGACCATGAAAATGATATGTTCATGAATGAAAGAAGGGAAATAGATGAAGTATTCTTTAAACAGGAACCTATTCTGCAACACAATTTACTTGTTGAAATCCTAGGGGATTCCCCTCCACCCAAGGGTGATCCCGTGTTTGAGCTTAAACCGTTGCCTGATAATCTTAAATATGCTTACCTTGATGAAAAGAAAATATATCCTGCTATTATTAGTGCTAACCTTTCAGAGCATGAAGAAGAAAGATTATTGAAAACTCTGAAGAAGCACCGTGCCGCTATTGGATATACTCTTGATGATCTTAAGGGCATTAGTCCCACTCTATGTCAACACAAAATAAATTTGGAAGCGGATGCCGAACCAGTTCGTGATCCTCAACAACGTTTGAATCCTAAAATGAAAGAAGTGGTAAGAAAAGAAACACTCAAGCTTGTGGAGGCAGGTATAATTTATCCCGTTGCTGATAGTCAGCGGGTAAGCCCTGTCCATTGTGTCCCTAAGAAGGGAGGTATTACTGTTGTTCCTAATGATAAAGATGAATTGATCCCGCAAAGAATTATCACAGGTTATAGGATGGTAATTGATTTCCGCAAATTAAATAAAGCTACTAAGAAAGATCATTACCCCTTGCCTTTTATAGATCAAATGCTAGAAAGATTATGCAAACATACACATTATTGCTTTCTAGATGGTTATTCTGGTTTCTCTCAAATACCTGTGTCGGCTAAAGATCAATCAAAGACTACTTTTACATGCCCTTTTGGTACTTTTGCTTATAGACGTATGCCTTTTGGTTTATGTAATGCACCTGCTACCTTTCAAAGATGTATGATGGCTATATTCTCTGACTTTTGTGAAAAGATTTGTGAGGTTTTCATGGACGACTTTTCCGTCTATGGATCCTCTTTTGATGATTGCTTGAGCAATCTTGATCGAGTTTTCAGAGATGTGAAGAAACTAATCTTGTCTTGAATTGGGAAAAGTGTCACTTTATGGTTAATGAAGGTATTGTCTTGGGGCACAAAGTTTCTGAAAGAGGTATTGAAGTTGATAAAGCCAAGGTTGATGCTATTGAAAAGATGCCATGTCCCAAGGACATCAAAGGTATAAGAAGTTTCCTTGGTCACGCCGGATTTTATAGGAGGTTCATTAAGGACTTCTCAAAAATTTCTAGGCCTCTAAATAATTTATTACAAAAAGATGTACCATTTGTCTTCGATGATGATTGTGTAGAAGCATTTGAAATACTTAAGAAAGCATTAGTCTCTGCACCTGTTGTTCAACCACCTGATTGGAATTTACCCTTTGAAATTATGTGTGATGCTAGTGATTATGCTGTAGGTGCTGTTCTAGGGCAAAGAGTTGATAAGAAATTAAATGTTATCCATTATGCTAGTAAGACTCTAGACAATGCTCAAAGAAATTATGCTACTACCGAAAAGGAACTTTTAGCAGTTGTATTTGCTTGTGATAAATTCAGACCCTATATTGTTGATTCTAAAGTAACTATTCACACTGATCATGCTGCTATTAAATATCTTATGGAAAAGAAAGATGCTAAACCTAGACTTATTAGATGGGTTCTCCTGCTGTAAGAATTTGATTTGCATATTGTTGATAGAAAAGGAGCTGAGAACCCGTTATGCATAACTTATCTAGGTTAGAGAATGTTCTTGATGACCCACTACCTATTGATGATAGCTTTCCTGATGAACAATTAAATGTCGTAAGCACTTCTCGTAGTACTCCATGGTATGCTGATTATGCTAATTACATTGTTGCTAAATTTATACCACCTAGCTTCACATACCAGCAAAACAAAAAGTTTTTCTATGATTTGCGACAGTACTTTTGGGATGACCCACATCTTTACAAAGAAGGAGTAGATGGTGTTATTAGACGTTGTGTACCTGAGCATGAACAGGAACAGATCCTATGCAAGTGTTACTCTGAAGCTTATGGAGGACACCACGCTAGAGATAAAACTGCACATAAGGTATTGCAATCCGGTTTTTATTGGCCTACTCTCTTCAAGGATGCCCATAAGTTTGTTTTGTCTTGCGATTAATGTCAAAGAATTGGTAATATTAGTAGACGTCAAGAAATGCCTATGAATTAATCACTTGTTATTGAACCATTTGATGTTTGGGGCTTTGATTATATGGGACCATTTCCTGCCTCTAATGGATATACACATATTTTAGTTGCTGTTGATTACGTTACTAAGTGGGTAGAAGCTATCCCAACTAGTAGTGCTGATTATAACACCTCTATTAAAATGCTTAAGGAAGTTATTTTTCCGAGGTTTGGAGTCCCTAGATATTTAATGACTGATGGTGGTTCACACTTTATTCATGGTGCTTTCCGTAAAATGCTTGCTAAATATGACGTTAATCATAGGATTGCATCTCCATATCACCCGCAGTCCAGTGGACAAGTAGAATTGAGCAATAGAGAACTCAAATTAATTTTGCAAAAGACTTTTAATAGGTCCAGAAAGAATTGGTCCAAGAAACTTGATGATGCATTATGGGCCTATAGAACTGCATATAAGAATCCTATGGGTATGTCTCCGTATAAAATGGTTTATGGAAAAGCATGTCACTTCCCTCTCGAACTAGAACATATGGCGTATTGGGCTATTAAAGAGCTCAACTATGATTTCAAACTTGCCGGTGAGAAGAGGTTATTTGATATTAGCTCACTTGATGAATGGAGAACCCAAGCTTATGAAAATGCCAAGTTGTTTAAAGAAAAAGTTAAAAGATGGCATGACAAAAGGATACAAAAGCGTGAGTTTAATGTAGGTGATTATGTACTGCTTTACAACTCTCGTTTAAGATTTTTTGCAGGAAAACTTCTCTCTAAATGGGAAGGTCCCTACGTTATCGAGGAGGTCTATCGTTCGGTGCCATAAAATCAACAACTTCAAGGCACAAACCAAGGTGGTAAACGGCCAAAGGATCAAACACTACATCTCGGTAATACTATAAATGTTGAAACCAATATTATGAAACCGTAACCCGGAGGAATACATAAGGGACACTTTCCGCACTGTTGCAGACTCAAAAGGAATAGGTATGTGGTACGGTAAGTAAACCAACTCCAAAACAATTTTAAGGCAATATTTCTCCATTTTGGAATATTTATAAAATAGAAAATAAGTGGCAGTCCGGGAAGGACACGAGGGCCCCACGAGGGTGGTGGGCGCCCTACCCCGGGCGCCCCTACCTCGTGAGCACCTCGTGTGCCCTCCGGACTCCGTTTTCTTGCACGATACGTATTTTGGTCGGTAAAAATTCACTATATATTCTCTGTATCACGCAAATATCCTCTGTTTTTGTTTCGAGCTGTTGCCGCTGCAGATTAGAGCAAGATGTCTTCTCAAGAGACAGTCGGGGAGAGCCGGGTATCTAACCCGACACCGAAACCAAGGGAAAACAGCGACGCTGACCACTTTGGGCCGGCAACGGAGGAAGAGATGGAGGCTGACCTGATGAGGGTAGATGCCATGGAAGATCAAGAAGTCACCTCTCGCCTCCGAGCTGGGTTTACGATGGGGGAACTACAGAGCTCAGCTATTCCAAACTCGGTTATCCCTTTCCAATGTTAGATTTCTTTCTTATGAAAATATGAGGAGTGTCTCTTGTTCTCCCGAAGCTATGCAACACCCTTGGGTGCAAGGAGCTTTAGCCGTTACAGGAAAGCTTCGCAAGGAAATAATTGACCTCAAACAGCAAGTTAATAAGCGCGAGGAGGAGAACTGTATCTTGAGGGGAATCATCGCCAAGAATATTACACCAACCCCGAAGAAGGAGACATAATCACATGGGTATGGGCACTCCCCTTGGCAACTGCCAAGCTTGGGGGAGGTGCCCCGGTATCGTACCACAATCACAACTCCTATCTTTACCGTTTTTCTTAGTTCGATCCTTTTGGTAGTATCTTGATCTAGTAGAATAAAGTTTATGGCATGATCTAGTTTTGAGTTTTGCTTTTATGATCCCTCTATGTAATCGAGCCCGTGAGCTATATAATAAAGATTAGTGTTGAGTCAAGGGCTTGATTATTTTGCCATGATCTTGGGTGAATAAAAGAAAAAGAATAAAAAGAATCAAAGAGTTCATATTGATCTTATTGGGAGTAATGACTTCACATAGAAAGAGTATGATGATTAAAAGTTGTTGGGCGTTGGAAAATATAGCTTTGGTCATCGTTGCAATTAATAGGAAGTAATAAGGAACGAGAGGTTTCACATATAGATATATTATCATTGACATCTTTTATGATTGGGAGCACTCATTAAAATATGACATGCTAAAGAGTTGACGTTGGACAAGGAAGACAACATAATGAGTTATGTTTTCTTATATCTGAGATAAAGTATGTTGTCATGGGTCCTCTAACATGTTGAGCTTGCCTTTCCCCCTCATGCTAGCCAAATTCTCAGCACCAAGTAGAGATACTACTTGTGCTTCCAAATACCCTTAAACCAGTTTAGCCATGAGAGTCCACCATATCTACCTATGGATTGAGTAAGATCCTTCAAGTAAGTTGTCATCGGTGCAAGCAATAAAAATTGCTCTCTAAATATGCATGACTTATTAGTGCAGAGAAATAAGCTTTGTACGAACTTGTTGTGGAAGTAATAAAAGCGACGGACTGCATAATAAAGGTCCACATGCAAGGGGCAATATAAAGTGACGTTCTTTTGCATTAAGATTTTGTGCATCAACCCTAAACGCGCATGACAACCTCTGCTTCCCTCTGCGAAGGGCCTATCTTTTATTATTATCTTCTACCTTATGCAAGAGTCACGGTGATCTTCACCTTTCCTTTTTCATTTTATCCTGTTATACCTTTACGGACATGAAGACATAAATATTGCTGTTATGAAAATAATCATGATGCCTTCATGTCCGTATTTTATTTTTATCGACGCCTCTACCTCTAAACATGAGGACATATTTATTGTTATCGGCTTTTCGCTTGAGGACAAGCGAGGTCTAAGCTTGGGGAGTTGATACGTCCATTTTGCATCATGCTTTTATATCGATATTTATCGCATTATGGGCTGTTATTTCACGTTATGTCACAATACTTATGGCTATTCTCTCCTATTTTACAAGGTTTACATGAAGAGGAGAATGCCGCAGCTCGAATTCAGGCTGGAAAAGGAGCAAATATTGGAGACCTATTTCGTGCAACTCCAAAAGTCCTAAAACTCCACGGAATATCTTAAAATAAATAAAGAAAAATCGTCGCCAAAGATGAAGGCCAGGGGGCCCACACCCTGCTCATGAGGGTGGGGACCCCCCCCCCCTCGGGGCGTGCCCCCCTACCTCGTGGGCCCCCTGGTGGCTCTCCATCGTCCATCTTCTCCTATATGAAGTCTTTCGATGAGAAAAAAACATTAAGCAACCTTCCGGGACGAGACTCCGCCGCCACGAGGCGGAACCTTGGCGGAATCAATCTAGGGCTCCGTGAGCTGTTTCATTGGGACACTTCCCTCCGGAGGGGGAAATCATCACCATCGTCATCACCAACGCTCCTCTCATTGGGAGAGGGCAATCTCCATCAACATCTTCACCAGCACCATCTCATCTCCAAACCCTAGTTCATCTCTTGTATCCAATTCTTGTCTCCAAGTCCGGGATTGGTGCTAGTAGGTTGCTAGAGTGACAGAAGCTTAAACCCTAGTTTATGCGTTGCTTCGTAAGGGGCTGATTTGGATCCATATGTTTCATGCTATGGTTAGGTTTACCTTAATACTTTTGTTGTAGTTGCGGATGCTTGCAATAGAGGTTAATCATAAGTGGCATGCTTGTTCAAGTAAGAACAGCACCCAAGCACCGGTCCACCCACATATCAAACTATCAAAGTACCGAACGCGAATCATATGAGCGTGATGAAAACTATCTTGATGATATTCCCATGTGTCCTCGGGAGCGTTTTTCCTATTATAAGAGTTTGTCCAGGCTTGTCCTTTGCTACAAAAAGGATTGGGCCACCTTGCTGCACTTTATTTACTTTTGTTACTTGTTGGTCGTTACAATTTATCTTATCACAAAACTATCTGTTACCACTTGTTTCAGTACTTGCAGAGAACACCTTGCTGAAAACCGCTTATCATTTCCTTCTGCTCCTCGTTGGGTTCGACACTCTTACTAATCGAAAGGACTAAGATAGATCCCCTATACTTGTGGGTCATCAGCAGGCGCTGAGGGTCATCACATCATCTTCGTCGGCCCCGGCGGTTTGAATCAGAGGTAACAACTCGTCGCAGCCTGGCAGCACCCGAACCAGTTGAACCCTATACACGGCGGGTGGCATCGGATTACCGTGGAACACGGGGTTGCCCGGTTGAACGATTCTGCCCTTGGCGACATCGACCAACCCGTCATTCACGAAGTGCAGGAGAGTGCACGGAACATCAGCGGCGCCCAGCGAAAACATGTAGCGCGTCAGGGATGCCCAGTCAAAGGCAAGGAGATGAAGTCATCGGCCGGAGGCTTAATTAGTTACCGTGATGGCATCGAGCTCGGCTAATGTCGAGGCACCGCCAGCGGCAGGCGTGCAACTGACGGAGGGGCCGCTTGCTGGCGAGGTGCCGGCCGGCGTACATTCGGGTGCATTAAGCTCCAATGCCCGTGCCGGCGCCGGAGACACGAATACCGCCTCCGCCGGAGACACCAATGGTGCCGCCTGCGCGTTGTGCGAGTTGCTGGCCGTGAAGCTGGGAACCGGGGGCGGCCCCTGTTGGCCGCCCGCAATCCACGCCGTCAGCCCCTGAATCAAGGTAGGCACCATGGCGGTGAGCATCATTCCCAGTTGTTGTTGCACTTGCTCTTGGACAATCTCCGGAATCCGCGCCACTTGTGCCTTGAGTTCTTGAACCTCGCGCGACTGGCTTTCCGAGCTGGTCTTTTTCTCCTTTCGCCCACTAGCAGTATAGTATGACGACCATTTTGTGGACAAGCCTTTGCCGGCCACACGACTAGCCGACGACGGCTTACTGAGCCTATCCTTGTTTTTCATTACGTTCAACGCCCTATGTCGTGGAATTGTCACGGCAGATGTCCTTAGTGTGAGGACTTCGTCGCGAGGCCAACGCATCTATGTGGTAGCTTGAGAGGGGTTGAGCGGAATCGAGAGACGCAACACAAGACAAGGATTTAGACAGCTTCGGGCCCCGGGAAACATCATTTGGTAATAACCCTACATGCTGTTTGTGGCTAGATCTCATTATCATCACGAGGGAGTCACCGTAAACTGGCTCTCCTAGTTGTGTCTAGCCCTAGATATTGTTTCTTGTTGCCTGTAGCTTGTCCCTCTTTGGGGAGCGCTACCCCTCCTTATATATGTTGAAGAGGCGGGTTACATGTAGAGTCCAAGTCGGACTTAAGACTTAACTATTCTAACTTATCTTCATGGGCTTCTTAACATCTTGGGCTTCATAACGTCTTGGGATTCATAACCCCTGGCAACCCAGTTATCATTGTTTGCCGGTTTAACATTGTCTACCGGTTTAACATTGTCTGCCGGTTTAACACCAGCCGGTTTACCACCAGCCGGTTTACCGTCTGTCTTAACCATCTGTCTTGACTCTCTGTCTTAACTCTCCGCCGGTTTACCAAGTCTCAGCCGGTTTACAACTCCAGTCGGGTCATACCGCGGGGTATATCCCCGACATTAGCCCCCAGTTTAATTTGGATTTATCCATGTTAAACTGATCCTGATCCTCTTTAAATCCTTGAAATTTCCTTCCAGAAAATCCGGGTCAATAGGCCAGCTTCATAATCAATTTGCTGACATTGGTTTGTCACAGAGAAATATTGTGAAGAATAACTCCTTTGACTCAGCTCCCAATGCTTAACAAAAATATCGGTCTTTGAAATGCTCATCTGATCTTCAGCCGGTTTAAGAATGTAGAACTTTGCCGGTTTACAAATATTGATGGCACCGGATCATAACTGTTTGTTAACATCAAGCTTGAAAATATACATCCTTTGTATGCATATCACTTGTAGCCCCCAAGTCTTAAGAAGGGAGCGTAGTAACTGCTTAAGACTTGCTTCAATATGAATGTCACAAGCTTGAAGAAATCCAGGTTGTTCATCTCAATCATTAGTCAGAACTGAGTATTCCACATATGTAGCCCCCAAGTGTCGGGTTGTCATGCTTGCAGCAACCTGGGACTTGTAATTGCTTTATGCTTATGAAAACTTCAACCAGTGTAGCCCCCAAGGGCCGGGTTATTATGCAATAATGAGCAGGGACTTGAATTTTTGACAGGAGCAATTGGTAGCCCCCAAGGGCCAACTCATTTAGAATGTGATGAATCGGGTCTTCAATAAGATGAGCAAAAAATGATTTTGCATTAGCCCCCAAGTGTCATGGTGCATGCTTGCAGCAACATGAGACTTGCATATTTGATATAATCTCAATTTGAATAATGTAGCCCCCAAGTGCCGGGTCGTAAGCCTGCAGCAACTCGGGACTATTCCTTCCATTGTAGAATAAATCATATCCTCTGATAAAATAATAGCCATTGCACTAAAGCGACTTTGAAAACCTCAATAATACTGGTTATTAATAACCATAATAAAAATCCAGCCATGTTGACTATTCAAGATAATCCGGTATGAAAACCTTATTCATTCAATATCATAATGAAAATTCAGCCAAGTTTGGCTATTTGAATAATATAACCCAATGATTTATAAGCGCATGATTCCAATGGCGCAATCCAAATATATACTGGCGACTTATAGTCAAAAGCCAGGCCGGTTTAATAAACACTGGATAATTTCTCATCATATACTGGCGACTTGTCGTCTTAAAGCCAGGCCGGTTTAATAAACACCGGATAATTTATCATCATACTGGCGACATATAGTCGAAAGCCAGGCCGGTTTAATAAACACCGTGACTTATAATCATGCTTTATTCGACCTGTTTCTGCATAAAATAAGTTTAAAGTGTCCTAGCGGTTTACCGCCGGACGGGTCATAATGCAAAACATATAACCCAGGTTTATAACCAAGGCTGCACTTAAGAACAATCAAGTATGAAATATATCATACCTGTGACATTGAATCACATCGTTGGTTTACCAACTTTTTGTAGTAAGGATGATAATCCAAATCTTGAGTAATGATAACTCCTTTCATACTGTGCCGGTTTATGATAAAACCGTACCGGGTTTGTGATAAACACCGGATTAACCATATATAATACTGGTGACTTGTAGTCAAACCAAGCGTGAACTGGAGGCCAGTTTAGACCACTGCATGTTGTGACATAAAAACAATGATCCTTTTTTGGGCACTGGAATGCCTTGTAATAGGCTAGTTGATATACTTGGTCTTGGTATGCCTTCGTGCATATTTATCTTCAACTGATGCCTGTTTGAATCATATGTTTCCAAACTGTTTTCTGCAGTTAAGAAGCCTAAAAAGCCCTGCCACCATCAGGCATGATGTTAGCTGGCCAATCTTGAAGCGGGGTTGAAATCCCAAACTTTGGAGAAAACAGCTCGTGTTAATATAAGGCCAGTTTACAATGTAAACTGTTCCGGGTTATAATAAACACCGGTTTACTCCATAATAGGATGGTAACAGAAAATCAGACCGGGCAGATAGTCTCGGATTAAGATTTGACAGTGTTCTGTCAATTTGTAATTGACAGTTGAACCGGATTAACAATGTCGTTTTGAAATTGCAACAAAGAAATGTTTATCAAAAGAAAAACAGAATTCAAGCAAAGGCAAAGATAAAGCCATTGCAAATGAGGCTTTGAGCCGATCAAGAGGCATTATCATGGTCGGACAAGACCATGCCCCCAAAAGGCGTAGCTATGGTTCAAGTCAGCCAGGTCCCCAAATGATGCTTTGGCATTACGCCGATCAAGAGGTGTAGCTATGGTTGGTTCGACCAAGCCCCAAGTGATGCTATGGCACTAGGCCGATCAAGAGCGCGGATCTGGTTTAGACGTGACCAAGTCCCCAAGTGATCTTTGCCGCTTTCTCCTATCAAAATGTGTTGCTATGGTTCGGACACGACCAAAGCTCCCAAATGACAACGTGGCATTACGCCGATCAAGAGGCGTGGCTATGGTTCGGATACGACCAAGCCCCCAAGTGATGCTATGGCATTGAGCCGGTCAAGAGGTGTGACTATGGTTCAGACATGACCAAGCCCCCAAGTGATCAATAATATGATAAGCCAATAAGGCATGATACCCATGTTTGAACCGCGCATCATGGCAGCAGGTCCTTTTTGGCACCCTTTAACTTTTTGCAAGAGATAAATCCTTCTTGAACCGGATGTTTAAACCGGATATTGAGAGCTTCAAAGCTTTGTAGGAGACATCTTTCCCTTAAACCGGAATCTTTATTTTCGGCCGGAAATTTTCTGACGGCCTTTAAATTTTCATCAATATAACAGCAGCCTCCGGGATCGGGTTTCCCTTCAACATCCTGGGGCACTTGAATTTGCTGAAACTGGCAAGACTTGCTGCATCATATCATCGTAGCCCCCGAGTCTTAAGATGACTCAAGGAGTTGTCTTGAGATTCTCCGTACTTTACCATAGCAGAAGGTATATATCATCGGTGTTAATAATGCGATGTAAATCCACAGAAGGTTGAGGTGACTGCGGCTTATTATAGATGATCCCGTATGAGCCGTGTAAGCAACTCGACCAATGGTTCCTTCCAACTGGTGATTTGAAGTTTACCAAACTGTAGTGGCGACGATTTATACGCCTGCCCATTGAGCCATATAGTGCAGACGACAGTTAATAGTATATGATAATTTGCCTCCAATTTGAAAGACAACCGGGCTACCCAAGCTGTGACTTGCTCATACTCAATAAAATAGCTCATGCAGACAGGTGCGGCCTAGCGTGTTGATGTAGACCAGGTCACGAGAGACGGACGGGAAATACGTCCGCAGCATCAGAGGTGGCATAGACAGATGAGTCGGCCGCGGCATTGTAAGCCGGTGCGGACGAGCAAGTTGTCCTCCGTGTTGTAAACAGGTGCGGATGCGTGAACCGGTCGTCCGTTCATCAGGTAATATGACACGGAGAAAAACACCGTTGTAGAACGTTGCCAGCTCATGCTCCATACCGGTAGTATAAATATAATTGTCCTGCGTATAGAAAATACAACAAGGCATAGTAGTTGTTTGTGAAAAGAGATCAACATGCGCTTAACAAACAATATACATGATAAATATCACCTTATTTGTCTTTGTTGGAGAATGTAGATGCTGGTGCCATATAATACTGAATAGTATATGAACGTTGAGTACCGCTAATGTGCTATAGCATAACATCCACGACCCCTTTTTTTATATGCTCATAGCCGTCTTGTTGACAGTAATACTGCTTCTGCTGACCTCATCTTTTGAATCAGAGCAAAAGTACTGGTATTGTGTAATATTCCTTTTACTCTGCATGGGATTTTTTACCTATCCCTGTAGCCTCCACGTGATGAGTGTGCTGCTTTGAAGCGGGTTGTACTACTTTCAATCAGGCGCTCAAAGGCAAGGCCGCTCAGTAGTAAAGTCATATACGAGCTGTGACAAACAGACCGGCACGAGGCCGGTGCCGGAGATGAGACCGCTCGACGGCAACTCAGCGGCTGCCCTATCCGGTGGGTCAGCAGGGTGGTTTCAAAGCGCCCAGCGACTTGGGAGACGAGCACACGGGAACTGCGACCTGCGGTGGGTTGGAGCCCGCGGGCGAGCGGGGAGTCGAGCGGGTCAGCGAGTCCCGTCATGGGCCGGCTCACAGAGACAGAGGCGAATGGCAGTTGCGGACGAGCATCGAAATAGAGGCAGCTCGCAAGCAGGCCGTGGCTGCAGAGGCGCTTCAGCGATTTCGGATGCTGCAACGAGGGCACTCCGGCGGAACAACGAGGTGAGTCCGCGGCAGCGGCGGGTTGGAGAAGCCGGCCGTGGCCGGTTCAATCCAGCCGTGGAAGTGAGTCGCCGCAGAGGTGAGGCTCCAGCTACAGCTTGCTTTGGCGGTTTTGACGAAGCGGCGGCCGGTGGCACCCGGAGTGAGCCACGGCGAGTTACAGCAGCGGCAGTTTAGAGAGGCACGGCCGTGGCTGGTTCAGCTAGACCGGTCCGGAAGAGGGTCCGCGAGATGAGGCGAATCCAACTCGAAACGAACCATGGCAAACCGGTGGCGCTGCTCGCTGGGCCTGAGGCGGAGTAGTAGTACAACAGCACCAAAGCGGAGCCGCGTGGTGGTTTAGGAATAGGCAGCCGCAGTTGCGACTTGAATCGGTGCACGTAGAGGTGGCGGTTTACTAGTGGTCGGCGGCTCAGTACTCAGCCGTGGAGGCGGAGAGGCGCCGACGACTTAACGCAGGGCCACGGGGCGAGGCGAAGCGGGGCAGAAACAGTAGCTCAGGTGCACCGCGGCGGCCCACTCGAAAGCGGCCGGCTCGAAGGGTAGGAGCAGCGAGCTGGCGCTGGAAGGTTGGTGATATGGGCGGTTCTGTTGGGCGCGCCCGTTGCGGCAACCACATAGGGCGGAGCTTCCTGCAGCAAAGCGACTCAGGCTAAGACAAGGCCACGGCTTTGACGGAGCTGAGCCGCTTGGCGACTCGTAGACAGCTGTAGCAGACACGGCAAGCCGGTTTGGATGTGGAGGCAAACCACTACGTGGCCAGCGACTCAAGGGCGTAGACCGGAACTGTAAAAGCGCGGCTGCGGCAGAAGGAGCTTTAGAACAACTCAGAAGCGAGGTGGCTCTCGGAGGGCCACGGCGGTTCTGAAACGGTGATGGTGGCTCGACGGGGCCCACAGTAGCGAGGCAAGTTGATGGGGCGTTAAACCGGCTCAAGCACGGCTATCTCCTCACGGTGACGGCTCAGGCGGATCTTGTTCCGGGTCGTAATTTGACTAGGGAGTCTCAAAGGTGAAGACCATTCGGAGATGCAAAGGTGACCTGGAGCTGGAACAACTCGGTGTTGACTTAACATCGCGGCGGTGACTCGGGTTGAGGCCCTAATCCCATCCAAGACGTACACACACGCATAACCTTTGTTTGATTGATGCTCCATTGGTTAAATTGTTTATTAGCAGCGGGTTCCTGATCTGCCTCGTACTGACACACTGCATCGGGCAGAGGAGGCAAGACTTGGCGGCTCAAAGGTGCTGGGACTTGAATACTCCGGTGGCGGATGGCGACTTGAAGCCAAAACTGAGGCGGAGAATAGTAGAGACAGGCCGGCCCGGCGCTGGCGGCCCGGGGCGCACTCATCACGACAGCAGCGACTCGTTGGCAGGTCGACGGCGGCGGTTCAGAGGCCATACCGGCCAAGGTCAGCAGCGCAACGAGGCCGGGTCAATGTTGTATCCAGGTTGTGGTTATATCTACTTCCGGATCGTGATTGACGATTTCTTAAACCGGCAAGTACTAGTAGCAGCACCATTATTTTCTTCGGGACTTGATCCATCAATCGAATATGCGTGGAGGTGTGAAGCGGCTAGCACAACTTGACTTTGGACAGAACAACTACGATGTAGATTTCCCGTCCGTTTCGACGCAGCTTGCAATTGGTAGACCGCCGGAAACCAATGGCATGACTTTGACGGAGGCACACCAAAAAAAAAATCTGCCTTCCGGGTCGTGTGCGGCTGCACGTACGAAACCCTAACCTTTCAAATTTAAACTTGTATGATGATTCTTCTTCACCAGATGATCATGAGCTCCTCGATCCCTGGGAGAGATCCCTTCAAGAACTCAACACCACCGCGTGCAGCCCCACGGTGGGCGCCAACTGTCATGGAATTGTCACGGCAGATGTCCTTAGTGTGAGGACTTCGTCACGAGGCCAACGCATCTATGTGGTAGCTTGAGAGGGGTTGAGCGGAATCGAGAGACGCAACACAAGACAAGGATTTAGACAGCTTCGGGCCCCGGGAAACATCATCCGGTAATAACCCTACATGCTGTTTGTGGCTAGATCTCATTATCATCACGAGGGAGTCACCGTAAACCGGCTCTCCTAGTTGTGTCTAGCCCTAGATATTGTTTCTTGTTGCCTGTAGCTTGTCCCTCTTTGGGGAGCCCTACCCCTCCTTATATATGTTGAAGAGGCGGGTTACATGTAGAGTCCAACTCGGACTTAAGACTTAACTATTCTAACTTATCTTCATGGGCTTCTTAACATCTTAGGCTTCATAACGTCTTGGGCTTCATAAGCCCTGGCAACCCAGTTATCACTGTTTGCCGGTTTAACATTGTCTGCCGGTTTAACATTGTCTGTCGGTTTAACATTGTCTGCCGGTTTAACATTGTATGTCGGTCTAACATTGTCTGCCGGTTTACCACCAGTCGGTTTACCGTCTGTCTTAACCATCTGTCTTGACTCTCTGTCTTAACTCTCCGCCGGTTTACCATCCGCCGGTTTACCAAGTCCCAGCCGGTTTACAACTCCAGTCGGGTCAATACCGTGGGGTATATCCCCGACACCCTATTTAGAGTGCTATCCCAAGGGGAGCTCTGAGCCGACCCCGCGCTACTGCTTTCAGTCTCCTGTGGAAGGAATGTGAACCATTTAGAAATTTGGCTTCATTAATTAGAATGCAACCATATGGAGCTAATTACGCGGGGGTGTATTCCTTACCAGAATAAGCTCAAGCGCCCTGGTCTTCGGATCTGTGGTAAGCTCCTTTGTTACCGGGTCCTCCTTGTACCGAGCCCTGACATAGTTCCTGGTCTGCTTGTCACGGTATTTCTCGAAGCGGGGCGGTAGGCCTTGCTCGGCACGCTCCGCGTCCTCCTTGTCCCATATAGGCTCCGCCACTCAGAACCGCCGGACCGAGTTGGTGGACCCCTAAGTTCAACTCCGCATTTCTTTCCCCATCGACTTGATTCGAGGTTGCATTGCTCTCGCACTTGATCTTGAACTCCTTGTAGTAATCTTCGCTGGTCGAAGGATTTTTCGCCTTGATCTTCTCATAACTATCACCTTTGTCAATCATTCTCTTCATCGCGCTTCTCCAAGTAGACAGGGTCGTGCTCATCCTCGTGAGGGCGGCACAGTTCACTTTATTCCCTGAGAGGCGTGTGTTTTCAAATTCAGCGGGGAACTTGTATCGTTCATGCAGCTTCGTGAAGAGGAGGTTGCGCAAATTCCCTCGGCCCTTATGCCTTAGGTTCTTGGTGTTGATCGAGACGGTGCTCCGGAGAATGCACCCGAGCTGAACCGAGTACCCCTTGACTATTTCTTTGGGCGTCGTTGGATGCCCGTCGGAGTTCACTTCAATAAATTCCTCCTTGACGGTGCCGAGCACGTTCGGCCGCCGGTCCTTCCGTCGCCTCTTCAGTTGGCTGCCATCTGTGCGTGCGCCGCCATCATAAGTGGTGGCATCCTCAGCGGCACCATTAGTGGTGTCATCCCTGACGCCACTAGGGTTTGTGTAGTCAGGATCGGTGTCTTCCGCGGCGTCCTCATAGCGCTGAGGTTGTTCCTCCATCTCCTGGGACAGCTCCCAGAATGCCTTGCCGCCCAACCATGACCTCATCGTTGTGGGCCATGTTTCGCTCTAAATAGGAAAAAGTTTGGTCAAAAAGTTGGTTATTGTCAAGGAAAAAGATCATGGTCTCATCATTTAGGGTTTGTCGACACCGAGGCAACCTAAAAGCTAAGCTTTTATCATTTAGGGTTTGTCGACGCCGAGGCACCCTAAAAGCCTAAGTTTCATCATTTAGGTTTTTATCGACACCGAGACACCCTAAAAGCCAAGGTTTTATAATTTATGGTTTGTCGACACCGAGGCATCCTAAAAGCTAAGCTGGGAAGGAGAATTCTAAGTTGGGCCTAATCACTTAGCTCCATTGCCACCTATGGTTTAATGCAGCAAGAATTGTTGGGGAACGTAGCAGAAATTCAAAATTTTCTACGCAACACCAAGATCAATCTATGGAGTAATCTAGCAACGAGGGGAAGGAGAGTGCATCTACATACCCTTGTAGATCGCTAAGCGAAGCGTTATAAGAACGCTGGATGAAGGAGTCGACTGCAGCGATTGAGATCGCGGTTGATTCCGATCTAAGCACCGAACAATGGTGCCTCGCGCTCAACACACGACAGCCCGGGACGTCTCCTCCTTCTTGATCCAGCAAGGGGACAGGAGAAGTTGAGGAGAACTCCGACAAGACGACGACAAGGTGGTGATGGAGCTCGTGGTTCTCCAAACAGGCTTCGCCAAGCACCACGAAGGAGGAGGAGGTGTTGGAGGAGGGAGAGGGCTGCGCCCGGGAAGGTGCGGCTGCCCCTCTCTCTCTCACTATATATAGGGGAAGGGAGGAGGGGAGGCGCCTAGGGTTCCCTAGGGAGGGCGGCGGCCATAGGGGAAACCCTAGATGGGTTTTGGCGCCCCACCCCTAGGAAACTTGCCCCCAAGCCGGGAGGGGTGGCTGCCCTAGGGGTGGCGCCCCACCTCTCCGTGTTACGTGAGATGGGGTGGGAGGGCGCTCAGCCCCTTAGTGGGCTGATGTGCCCTCTCCCTTGGCCCATAAGGCCCCCCAAAGCTTGTCGGGCCTCCAAACCCCTTTCGACACGCTGGTCATCACCCGTACCCGGAACAATTCAGCACTCCAATACCCTTTGTCCAATATACCAATCTTCACCTCTCGACCATTCAGGAACTCCTCGTCATGTCTGGGATCTCATCCAGACTCGAACAACCTTCGTAACCACATACTATTTCCCATAACAACTCTAGCGCCACCGAACCTTATGTGTAGACCCTACGGGTTCGGGAACCATGCGAACATGACCGAGACGTTCTCCGTCAATAACCAACAGCGGGATCTGGATACCCATGTTGGCTCTACATGTTCCACGATGATCTCATCGGATGAACAACGATGTCAAGGATTCAAGCAATCCCGTATGCAATTCCCTTTGTCTAGCGGTATTGTACTTGCCCGAGATTCGATCGTCGGTATCCCGATACCTTGTTCAATCTCGTTACCGGCAAGTCTCTTTACTCGTTCCATAACACATCATCCCGTGATCAACCCCTTGGTCACATTGTGCACATTATGATGATGTCCTACCGAGTGGGCCCAGAGATACCTCTCCGTCACACGGAGTGACAAATCCCAGTCTCGATTCGTGCCAACCCAACAGATACTTTCAGATAGCCACCCAGTTATGTTGTGACATTTGGTACACCCAAAGCATTCCTACGGTATCCGGGAGTTGCACAATCTCATGGTCTAAGGAAATGATACTTGACATTAGAAAAGCTTTAGCATACGAACTACACGATCTTTGTGCTAGGCTTAGGATTGGGTCTTGTCCATCACATCATTCTCCTAATGATGTGATCCCGTTATCAACGACATCCAATGTCCATGGTCAGGAAACCGTAACCATCTATTGATCAACGAGCTAGTCAACTAGAGGCTTACTAGGGACATGGTGTTGTCTATGTACCCACACATGTATCTGAGTTTCCTATCAATACAATTATAGCATGGATAATAAACGATTATCATGAACAAGGAAATATAATAATAATAACTAATTTATTATTACCTCTAGGGCATATTTCCAACAAGAATAAAGGGGCAGTTGATCCTACTTAATTAAGTACTAAGACCCCGGCCCATTCATTAGTCACAAGTACCCCATATGTCCTATTTTTAGCAAAGTTATGCTAAAATTCACGGAAAATTTCAGCATGACCTTTGCTGAAAATAGGACATATCGACTACCCGAATTTGCCAGAACGGAAGTTAATCGACATTCCAGCAAACTCAAGGGCCTCTCGAGGTACCTGCAAAATCATCACGACACAATGGTCGGAGACAAAACCCAGCAAACTAGCAAAGTTACTAACGTGTTTACAGAAATTGTTTTTTGTAAAAGATGATCATCATCTTTACAAGTCTTTCTCAATGTGATCACAAGTAATTCAGAGGCATCACAAGTAATTCAGAGCATCACAAGGCATTAGTAGTTCGGTACATGAACAAGTTTTACAAAGCACATCAATATGTACTGTATTTCATTATGAAGTGATGTCGGTGTCAAAACCGGCGGATCTCGGGTAGGGGGTCCCGAACTGTGCGTCTAGGCGGATGGTAACAGGAGACAAGGGACACGATGTTTTTACCCAGGTTCGGGCCCTCTCGATGGAGGTAATACCCTACTCCTGCTTGATTAATATTGATGATATGGGTAGTACAAGAGTAGATCTACCACGAGATCAAGGAGGCTAAACCCTAGAAGCTAGCCTATGGTATGATTGTTGTTCGTCCTACGGACTAAAACCCTCCGGTTTATATAGACACGGATAGGTTAGGGTTACAGAGTCGGTTACAATGGTAGGAGATCTACATATCCAGATCGCCAAGCTTGCCTTCCACGCCAAGGAAAGTCCCATCCGGACACGGGACGAAGTCTTCAATCTTGTATCTTCATAGTCTTGGAGTCCGGCCGTGATGATAGTTCGCTATCCGGACACCCCTAGTCCAGACTCCTCAAGAGCCCTGAACCAGGCTTCAATGACGACGAGTCAGGCACGCATATTGTCTTTGGCATTGCAAGGCGGGTTCCTCCTCCGAATACTTCATAGAAGGTTTTGAACACCAGGATAGTATCCGGCTCTGCAAAACAAGTTCCACATACCACCGTAGAGAGAATAACTTTTGCACAGATCTGCTGACGTATTCCGCGGCGTGACATCACACCACGGCCAGGCCTTTATATGAATCGTTTTTACTGTTTCACCTCAGCGCGTTTAGCGAGGCGGTTTCCTTGGCACGTCTTATCAAAGCATAGATCGTGCCCCCTTATTCCGGGATTCTCATCAATACGGGCGTGGGTAACCCATCTGCGCCATTGATTACGGCGCTTGGGAAATAAGCAAGTTTTACCAGTGGTGGGGACGATAGCCGTCCGTCCATATAAGGGGATAAGGATCCACCTTTTCACCTACGCCTTCTTCCTCCTTTGCTTATCCATTTCCGCGCACTCGAGCTCCAGCGCCCAAGTCCGCACATCCTACCTCAACCTTTCTCCAACCATGTGAGGAGCGGGAGGCAGGTGGATGGCCTCCTCCGTCACGGAGGGCACATCACAAGACTGCGGGAGGCGGATACTTGTCCGGCGACGCCAGCGCAAGACAGGCTGCCCGATGCGGGCAGCTTATTCCAACCCGGGCCCCATGAGAGGGTTGTGTTTCTCCCCCACTTCCTCCGCGGACTAGGTTTTCCACTTCACCCATTTGTCCGGGGGCTCATGTTCTACTACGGCCTGGACTTCCACGACCTGGCCCCAAAATTCATCCTCAAGATCTCGGCGTTTATCGTCGTGTGCGAGGCCTTCCTCTGCATCCAGCCCCACTTCGGCTTATGGCTGAAGATCTTCAACGTCCGGCCGAAGGTAGTGGGCGGCCGTCAAGCGGAGTGCGGAGGCATCATGGTTGGCAAGATGGCCAAAGTCCTATGGCTCGAGGGCGCTTTTGTGGAGACAATAAAGGGGTGGCAATCGGGGTGGTTCTACATCACCGAGCCACGCGACCCCGAATGGGTGGCGGCCCCCAAATTCAAATCTGGCTTCCCCACACGACTCTCGTCATGGAAAGAGACGGGCCTGGCGTGGGGGAATTCGGACGAGCTATCCGGACTTCAAACATGCGTCCGCAACCTGGTGGACAAGAATCTCAAGCTTGTCGACGTAATCTAGGTGATGCTCATCCGCCGGATCCTCCCATGCCAACAGCAGACTTTTAATTTGTGGGAGTTCGATCCGGCACAACACCGAACCTTGAGCCGGCTCTTCGACACTACGTACGAAGATGCCTGGAAGGTGCTGTTCAAGGGTGCCGAATCCCCCGCATCCGCTAACAAAGATCGCGGGTACAGCTCGCGGCGTCAAGCCGGCGAGGTAAGTTTATTTACCCTTTACGGGACTCTTTTTCATAGATTGACTCTATGTGGGATCTAAAACTCCCTAATCTTTGACAGATCGGCTGAAGACGTCCGGACAGATTAACCGTCCGACTCCTTTGCCGGAAGACCCGGAGGACGCCGATTGACGGGTTGCTGGCTCCGGCGCCCATGTGGTGCCGAAAAGAAGGCCAAGAAGGAGGCCACGGAACTCAAGGAGCTCCCGACGCCAGTCTTGTCCGATTCGATGCGAATCTTCTCCCGAGGACGCAGGAGGAGGAAGAAGAAGCTCCTCCCCGGGGAGGAGAAGAAAAGGAAGGCTGCCCCAACTGGGGAGGCCGGAGGGTCCAAGAAGGGAAGAACCCTTCCTCCGGACTTCTCCACCAACGTCGACGACGACGAGGAGGATTGGCCAACAAGGTCCAAGCCCCTGGCGAGATCGTAAGTGTCCGGATACCCACGGCTTTTTCATAATTGCATAGTGTTCTCTAATGCCGAACAATCATGCAGCCCGCCCAAGGGCGAGTTCACCGATTCATCAAGCGGGTCCCTGGGCTCGTCGGAAATGGAGAGTACTTCGCTTCCGACCGCCTCGCCTCACGCGCTGGACGACGCCTTGTGGTGGGGCCCTAAGGGGGCTTGGTCAAGAGGAGGTAGCGCAGGAGGTGCCACAAGGCAACCTCCGGACTCAGCGCTGGGGCAAGACCCCAGGGCTCTAAGCCCACCTCGTCCGGACTCCATGCGGAACCATCAGCGTTCAAGTCCGGCCAGCGGATCCTTCGCAAGAAAGGGTAAGACGCCGGTGTCCTCCGCCCAACCGGAGGCACCGGATAGCTCTTGAGGCGCCAACAGCACCTCCATCGAGGAGGAGCACCGACCGTTATGAGTGCGGTGATCCGATAGATTCAGATCCGCCAAGAGCGGATCGACTGAAGCTCATACTAGCCTTCTAACAGGCTTTGAGGTAAGTTTAGGATATGTAAAATTATTACCGCATAGACAGTAGCCCCTGATGTTTAGTTCGGTGTTCGGAAAGAAAAGTCGGACTAAGGATCTAAAAAGATATACGCATGAGTCTAACATAAGTATGTCAATATGGGAATGCAGGCTGCGGTCTTGGCCTCTCCGCCAGACCGATCATGGAGGTCAATGCATTGAAGCGTAACCTCGGCGGTCCGAGAACGAGCTCGGACAAGCCAAGAAGCAGCTCGAGGACAAGGAAGGTAAGTAATACCTTATTAAAGAAACACCATATAGAAAAGGTTTTGGTTGCAAAAAATAACAGGAATAACTTGGGTACTACAGGGGCTACGAACGAGGTGGCGACCCTGAAGGAAGCGATGTCTGTGGCTGAAAACAAAGCGGCTGCGGAACGCACCGAGCGAGAGAAGGGAGAGGCGCAGCTGGCCAAGGTACGGCATGAGCTCCAAGCTCTCGTGGAAAAACACGAGAGTTTGGAGCGTGACTCGAAGACTCGAGAGTCCGAGCTCGCCTCGGCTCTTGAGAGTGCCAAAGCTGCTAAGGCCGAGGCCCAAAAAGCCCTCCATGAAATTGATTCGTTAAAGAAGATAGCGGCGGGTAAGGCATTCTTTATGCAAAGCAAGCATGTGAAAGTGAATTACCTATTACTTACACGGATTCGGAGCTCTCCAGGAGCGTTCGCAAATTTGCCCCGCAGTGCGTCTGATGCTGCCACATTCTACCGCGCCAAGGAGGGGAGCTCAACGGAGAAGGTGTTCTGGTCTCAGTATGCTGAGGCCGGACATCCGGTGCCCCTGAGTGACCAGCTGAAGCAGCTGGTCGAGCTCCACAAGGTCGCCGAACAGGCCATGAAGGGCCTTATAGTTCGGTTGTGGCAATTAGAAGCCATGCCTGGGAGCTACTTCGGCCTAGTGCAGCGGCTGGTGGACGCCTGTCCACGAATTGAAGTCATCAAGCGCTCCGTCTGCATCAAAGGTGTCCGTCGGGCCCTTGCCCGTGCTAAAGTGCACTGGGGCAAGCTCGATGCGGAGAAGCTTGTGACGGACGGGCCACCGAAGGGCAAGGAGCATCGCATGCCCGAAATGTATTATGAGGGCCTCCTGAAGGGTGCCCGCCGAGTAGCGGATGAGTGCTCCAGAGATGTAATTTTTTAATAGACTCGCATTTGTTATCTTGTACGCTGAAAACTTGTTCATATGCGCTAAGCAACGCTTGTTAATTTAAAATATTACCTTCTGTGCGGCCGTTTATCAAATTTGAGAGATGGCAAGTCGTTGGCTTCAGCCCCCATGCCACGAAAGTGCGGGGTGTTAGGGATAAACTTGAGCACTCTTGTTCCCATTCTTGGGTCCATCTAGGAGGCGCCAACACAACGTAACAAGGCAACCGGACTTATAATGCTTGAACACTCTCACTTAGCCATAGAATTCTATAATTTTAAATTTCGTGAAGCCCCTAGTATTCGGAAGACCGAGTTCGGGCGCTATCCACGCCTAGGTCGGACAATTCGGTTCCTCGCTCTAAGCGGCATAAGTCTTTAGGGACCCAAAAACCTCTCGAACAGCGACCGTCTCTCGCCCTATCATGACGGTCAGTTTTAGCTTTCCATCGAGGTGCTCGCCCAGCTCAACTGGGGCACAATCGATGGTTCTCCGTGCTACCTTAGCCGATATAGCGGAACGTAAGGTACCAAAACACGGAGCCGGGCAAACCCAACTAGTGACCCAAGACATGATTCGAGCCAATTCAGATAATGCTATAAGTTCGGGTGCCGACTTGTGAAAGTGTTCGGACTTATCACACCATAATTTTGGGATACTCAAGCCCCTGGTGTATTGGCCGTACCAAAGTGTACGGGTGCAACATGTCATGAAAATGAACATATAGATAAAAATAAGTAGTGCAATAATAAGCAAAAGCTATGCATTGTTTATTCAAAAAGGTACTGCAATGAAGGCAGGATGATACAAATAGTGAGATAAGCAAGGAATGGGACTATCGAACATGTCCCCCTCCCGGGGTAAGCTGCGGGACGATATGTAAAGCAGGTATAATGCTCGTAATAGAGACCACCTGAACACTTGACGTGGCTTGCTGCTTCCCTGGCTGTTGCATCGTGAGTTCGGCAATTCTAGTGCCGGACAGGACTTCTGTAAGACGGAGTCCTGAGAGTAAGAAAAAAAAGAAAAGAAAAAAAATAAAAAAGAATGACACAATCGGGAGCCCCTGGTGCGGTCGAGCCGCATTCTTGGCGTGCCGTGGTCATGCCCCTCCCCATATGCCCATGGTATCTCCAGAGCGTAATTATGTATGCGTAATACTAGCTTCGCAATTTCGCGAGGGCTGGGGTTGGGGCCGGATTGCTACGCGTGCTTGAATCGTGCCAGGCGGTCTTGTTGTAGGTTACTCCGGGCGCGCTTGGCGGTGTCCGGACGCTTAGTGGCCGGACTCAAGAATTGCCGTGAGAGGCTGCTTTGCACCTCTGCCGCGAGGGCCGCCGTATGCTCCTCCGTACGGAGAGAGCGTTCGCTGTTTCCATTGACCGTGATTACTCCTTGAGGGCCTGGCATCTTGAGCTTGAGGTATGCGTAGTGCGGCACCGCATTGAACTTTGCAAATGCGGTTTGTCCGAGCAGTGCATGATAGCCGCTGCGGAACGGGACGATGTCGAAGATTAACTTCGAGTGTGACTGAGCCTGTACAATTGGCCTCTACACCCGGTATGACGCCTTTAAAGGTCGTATTTGTAGGTTTAATCCTTGAGGGTCTATGCGATTTTGTGCATCAGATCACGAAAAAGCAGGTTTAGGCTGCTACCGTCCATCGAACTCGGTGAGGTGAAATCCGTCAATAATTGGGTCAAGAACCAATGCGCGAAACCGCCATGACGGATGCTAGTGGGTGGTCCTTCGATCAAAGGTGATCGGGCAGAAGACCATGGGTTGAACTTTGGGGCGATGGCTCCATCGCATATACATCCCGTAGTGCACGCCTCGCTCCCGCTTGGGTATGTGGGTTGCGATATCATGTTCACCGTCCGCACTAAAGCGGAAAACCCTTATGTCCTCTATTGTTTGGCGGCCGGGGCTCCTCCTCGTCATCTCTATGCAGCACCTTGTCGTTGAGTTCGGCACTTAACTTGCCTGCTTGCTTGAACACCCAACAATCCCTGTTGGTGTGATTGGCTGGTTTTTGGGTGCCATGTATCCGCAAGCGATCGAGTATGAGGTCCAAGTTGGGACGGGCCCTGGGTATTTCTTTTGAATGGCTTCTTCCGCGACCGGTTTAGAGCCTCGAATCCGCATTGACGGCCAGATCTTGAAGATTGTCGCCGCACGCGGCGCTTGTTCTTGTTGCGACGCGACCGCCATTGCTGTCCTTGGTATCCGAACTATCGTGGTGTTTGGCCAAGTTGTTGCTTCGAGCTAGCCAGCTGTCCTCTCCCGCACAAAAGCGAGTCATGAGGGTTGTGAGGGCTGCCATAGATTTCGCTTTTCCTGTCCTAGGTGCCGTGCAAGCCACTCGTCGCGGATGTTATGTTTGAAGGCTACAAGGGCCTCTGCATCCGGATAGTCAACAATTTGATTTTTCTTTGTGAGGAACCGTGTCCAGAACTGTCTGGCCGATTCTTCTGGCTGCTAAATTATGTGGCTAAGGTCATCGGCGTCTGGTGGTCGCACATATGTTCCCTGGAAGTTATCAAGGAATGCGGCTTCCAGGTCCTCCCAACAACCAATTGATTCTGCTGGCAAGCTGTTGAGCCAATGCCGAGCTGGTCCTTTAAGCTTCAGGGGGAGGTATTTGATGGCGTGTAGATCATCTCCGTGGGCCATGTGGATATGGAGGAGGTAGTCCTCGATCCAGACCGCAGGATCTGTGTTACCATCGTATGATTCGATGTTTATGGGTTTAAAGCCCTCAGGGATTTGATGATCCATTACTTCGTCTGTGAAACATAGTGGGTGTGCGGCGCCTCTGTATTGGGCTATATCACGACGCAACTCGAATGAGCTTTGTCTGTTGTGTTCGGCCGGGCCGGAGTTTCTGTATCCGGCGTGACGGTTATCGTCACGTGTCGTGGGGCGCCCACGTGATCCGTAGATCGATCTTGTATGTTTTTCCTTATCCTCTAATATATCTCGCAAGTCCGGCGCGTTTTCCTGTGCCTTGGTATTTTTTGAGCGGCGTCGGGGTACGGCTTCGACGGAGGGTCTAGAGGCCTCTCTGTCGCGGCCACGGGGTGGCCGGTCTGCCATGTCGTGCGCTGGTGACTTGGGTGCTTCCTCCTCTAATCGAGGCAACGGCCTACGTTTGGGGGAGCTTTTGGAGGGGCGTTCGAGTTCATACTCTTCGGCCGCAAGGACTTCAGTCCATCTGTCAGCTAGCAGATCTTGATCAGCTCTAAGCTGTTGCTACTTTTTCTTGAGGCTGCTTGCCGTGGCTATAAGCCTGCGTTTGAAAAGCTCCTGTTCGGCGGGATCCTCACGCACGACAAATTCGTCATCGTCGAGGCTTGCCTCATCTTCGAAGGGAGGTGCATAATTATCGCCCTCGACCTCTTTTTTCTGCAGACCGTCGTGCGGACTTGCTTCTCCTCCTCCTGCGCCGAGTCCCTTTGGAGGGGTTTTCTTCGCACTATCCGGGTGTTATTATCTCCCGTGTTGGAATCACCGTTTTTGCTGTTTCGGGATTTAGAGCGGCGCCGCTGACGTCGGCGCTTCGGTTGCTTCTTGGAGGGGTCATCCTCCGTTGTTCCATCGCCGTTCCCATCTTTTGGGATGTCCACCATGTATATGTCGTATGACGAGGTGGCCTTCCGATTGCCTCGTAGGCGCTGGGTCTTGGTCGCTCCGGCGCCGCCGTCCATACCGTCGATGTCTTCGGAGTCGAAGTCGAGCATGTCGGTTAAATCGTCGACAGTGGCTACAAAGTGGGTGGTGGGTAGGCGTTGAATTTCTTCGTCGTCCGCATCCCAACCTTCCTGTCCGTAGTCCGGCCAGGGCTCTCCGGATAAAGAGAGAGACTTTAGTGAATTCAGGATGTCGCCAAAGGGCGAATGCTGAAAGATGTCCGCGGCCGTGAACTCCATGACCGGCGCCCAATCGGATTCGATTGGCAGGGGCGCAGAGGGTTCGGAGTCTGGAAAGGAGTCCGGCACCCTAGAGTCGAGGTCTTTGCAAAGGACAGGGATAGAGTTTGGCTCAATCGTCGTAGGGACTGTAGCCCCCGAGGCGGTGTCCAACCACTCGTCCTCAATCGGGGAATCCGGCTCCGGATTAAGGGTCGGAGCGGATGTTGGTGCGGCCTCCGTGGCACTATTCGCTGCGAGCTAGATCATGCCCATCGAGACAAGGCGGCACGCTATGGTGTGGCTCGAATCCATCAAGATCAAGTCTCCGCGGATATCGGCCGATAGTTCAAACTTCCAAATCTGACGATGGCGGGCGTAGCTTTCGATCTGCTCCAGATGGCTGCTTAATTGGCCCGATGCAAAGCCGCCGAACACGAAGATCTGTCCGGGGAGAAAAGTCTCACCCTGGACCGCGTTGTTGTTGATGATCGAAGGAGCCATCGGGCCTATCGGTGACGACGCAGAGGAACTCTCAATGAAAGTACCAATGTCGGTGTCAAAACCGGCGGATCTCGGGTAGGGGGTCCCGAACTATGCGTCTAGGCGGATGGTAACAGGAGACAAGGGACACGATGTTTTTACCCAGGTTCGGGCCCTCTCGATGGAGGTAATACCCTACTCCTGCTTGATTAATATTGATGATATGGGTAGTACATGAGTAGATCTACCACGAGATCAAGGAGGCTAAACCCTAGAAGCTAGCCTATGGTATGATTGTTGTTCGCCCCACGGACTAAAACCCTCCGGTTTATATAGACACCGGATAGGTTAGGGTTACACGTAGTCGTTTACAATGGTAGGAGATCTAAATATCCGTATCAAGCTTGCCTTCCACGCCAAGGAAAGTCCCATCCGGACACGGACGAAGTCTTCAATCTTGTATCTTCATAGTCTTGGAGTCCGCCGTGATGATAGTTCGCTATCCGGACACCCCTAGTCCAGACTCCTCAAGTGATATACAAGATGTTACAAAGAAAGAAACATTTTAATCCATGCCTCACTTATCAACAGTCATTACTTGTCAAATACGAGAAGAAGGAACAATTTATTTGTGACATAGTTACAAATGATGACAGAATAAAGCAACACCCTGCACTAGCCAAAAAACAAGTGAAGTTTCACCCATATAAGATCAAGTGAATTCTAGTCACATTGACACTCCTGGTTTTCTACAAACACCAAGTACTAGGGCACACAAAAGTTCTGAAATTTGTGTGCCTAACTGAATTAACTGAATTTTCAGTAACCGAATAAACTGAAATTTCAAAACTGACAAATATTAATAGGTTGACTACAGCAAATCCAATTTGCAAGCTTGACTACATATAATTTACCAAGGTGACTGTTCAATCTTCAATGCATGCTCGATCACTGGCCGTTCAGTCTTCTGCACACAAGCTAAATTGCTGGTAGCTAGTTAAGCCAAGTGCGTAACTGTGTAAAGAAACGTGCATGTTTCATCGTCAATCAGAAGTGGTATAAAAAATTCTCAATCCTGTGTATAGTTCATCTTCTTCTAGACTGCTATACATCTCTCTTGCTTCGGTGGATTACTTGTGTCACCATCTACTGCATTTTTTAATATACAGAGGAGCAAAAAGGATGGCATCTCTGCAAGAAGCATATATATTTGCACAATAAATTTGCAAAAACACATAGAACATTGAGTAGTGTTAATCCTCTCATCTCATATGAGGAGTGTTAATCCTATATTTGCACAGCAAATTTGCAAGAAGCCATTTAAAAAAAATCCTCTCATCTCATATGAGGAATGTTAATCCTAAGACTAATAGTTTGTTGTGCAGTACAGCTACAGTGATGCCCTGTCCATTTGTCCCTCCCCAACTAGATACTAGAGTAGCACTGTTGATGCCCTGTTCTTGCTGAACTTTATGACAGTATATACAACAACGTATCCTCCTAAGCCAAAACAACTTTGTAAAAGCCAGATGCAACTTGTTGAGCTAATTTTGTGCAGAACTCCTTGAGGAACTAGCAGCAAGGAGTGGCTAGAACTACAAACAGTGGCTAGAACTGCAGATTTACAAATTAAAGGACACAAACTCAAGCAATGAATTTCTATAACTAGCAGAGATCATGTGCAGCTGGAGTGACTATCATTTGTATTCTTGTTGCTAAAACTTGCCAAGTTTATGTCTAGGTAAGGAGTAGAAAGAAGAGGAGCTCATTTTACAGTGTTGCCTTGATTCAAAGGAGCCTAAACTCCACAAATAGCAATTCATTTGTATTCTCTTCTCTTCTCTGAATGCACTCCCCTCTCCACAAATTCGGAATCAACACTATAGTAGTAGCAGGTATCTTCTTGGCTTGTTGGCTTGTATGGAAGCTTGTGTTATTGCTTACTAAGGTACTGAACTGATCAGAACTTCAGAACAGTGAGCTTTACATACTAATTTCAGAGGGATTTGAACCTAATTTGACCTAAATTCGAGAGGGATTTGACCTAAACCTAGCAAAAGAGAGAAGAAGAGGGCATGGTCGGGAGGGAGGAGAGGAGGAAGAGAGGAGAAGAGAGGCAGAGGGAGGAGGGCAATGAAGATTACTTGACCACGATGAGGTGGTGGCCGGAGCGGAGACGACGGAGGGCGGAGACGGCGAGCTTGGGGGAGGCGGGGATAGACGGCGGGGAGGTCGCGAGGTGCTCGGGCCTCCTCTCCTGGTGGACGCGGGGGCGTCGTCGGGGACGAAGACGTCGACGCTGTGGATGTTGCCACCGCGGGAGGCGATGCAGTCGGAGATCCAGGACGGTGAACTGCGCGAGGAGGCCAGGGGAGTCAGTCAGGGGGAGGGGGGGCTTACGGGCGGAGGAGGACGGGCGGAGGAGGAGGGGGGCTTACGGGCGGAGGAGGACGGGCGGCGGCGCAGTGGGTCGGGCAGTGGGTCGGAGAGATGTGAGATTGGGAGAGAAGGATGAACGCGAGATGGACAACACACACAAGGGGGAAGGTTAGTAATGGCGCACCATCTAGGGATGCGCCATTAGTAACTTTTTTTCTGATAGCAATGGTGCACCCTCCTCTGGTGCGCCATTAGTAACTTTTTTTTCTGATAGCAATGGCACCCTCCTCTGGTGCGCCATTAATAACATTTTTTTCTCATAGCAATGGCGCACCCTCCTCTGGTGCGCCATTAGTAACTTTTTTTTCATTATTTTTTGTTTCATCTAATAATTTGTTTTTTATCAAATTTATTATTTTCATGAGGACTAGAACATAAGATATCATCAATTTTTTTAATATCATCAAATTTTTTTTATTTTAATTGAAGATATCATCAAATTTGTTATTTGAAAATATCATCAAATTTGTTATTCAAAAATATCATCAATATTTTTTTGGATTTTTAGTTGCATTCATTTGTGAATTGGTAAAACATTTATGAATATGAAAAAATATCATCAAAATTTCAAAAAATATTCATGAATTCAAAAAGTGCCCACGAAATTTAAAAATATTCATGAGTTCAAAAAATATTAACAAATTCATACTACGATTACAATCGAGAAATGAAGGCTACAATTTAAATACAATCGATCTTAGCTAGCTATCTATTCACAATCTTCTTGCCCTTCTTTTTCGCAAATGGAGTTCTTTTGTGGAACGGATGTCCTTTAGGTAGGGTGGTCCTGCTTCTTCTTGTGGTGTATGGCACTTCATCGTTGTCGCCATGTTCCATCTTCGGGTCGCCGTACTTGTCGAAGTCTTGCTCATTGGCGACTCCATCCATTCCGATGATCTTCCTTTTTCCTCTCCTCACGACAACACGATTGGGCTTTGACAGGTCGGTAATGAAGAAGCAATGGTCCACTTGGGAAGCCAGTACCCATGGCTCATTTTTCGCGGTGACATTTGCGCCCGCGGTCTTGGATTTGGCTTCGGGTATAACCATGGTGGTGAAATACCGGTCTTCTTTTAGGACGCTCTTGGCCCATCCGACACGGAACATCGGGACCTTCTCTCCAGCGTAGCTCAGCTCCCAGATCTCTTCGATCCTTCCGTAGTATCTGTCCTTGTCGTTACCGGTGTAGGATTCCATCGTTACCCCGGAGTTCTGATAACCATCGCTCTTCATGTCCTTGTCCTCGGTGTAGACTGTGTAGCCGTTGATATCGTACGCCTTATAGGTCATCAGGTTGTGCTCGGCGCCCTGTGACAAGGCGAATATGAGTAGTTCTTCCGCGGAAGAATCCTCATGTAAAGGGTACGACAGAAGCTTCTGCTTGAACCAACGCGTGAAACATGAGTTGTGCTCTTTGATTATATCACCGTCCGTCCTCTGTTGGCCTCGGTCATTGTACGTCTTCTTGATAATCCCCAAGTGCAGAGAATCATGTAGCAATTCCCAAAGGTGGAAGTGATAAGTATGGAGTGTCAAACCCACAGGGAGCTAAAGGTAAGATCAATATTCTCTCAAGCCCTATCTGCCACTGATACGACTCTATGTGCACCGAACGTTTGCTTCCAACTAGAAACAAGAAATAAAACTGTGTTGTGGGTATAAAGAGGATAACTTTGTATGATATCGGAGAGCTAAAATATAAAAGTAGGTGTTGTTATCATAAAGTTAGAATATACTACTAAATAATATAAATAGCGAGCGTGGAATAATGGTGGATCGGTGTGTGGAATTGTCCTAAGCAATTGTTAACAAGATCGATAGTCGTCATTGCAATTTCATATGAGGGAGAGGCATAAACTAACATACTTTTCCTACTTGGATCATATGCACTAATGATTGGAACTCTAGCAAGCATCCGCAAATACTAAAGATTCATTAAGGTAAAACCCAACCATAGCATTAAAGCATCAAGTCCTCTTTTATCCCATACACAACAACCCCCTTACTCGGGTTTGTGTTTCAGTCACTCACGCAACCCATTATAAGTGAATCATGCACGTATTGCAACACCCTACATCGGGAATACCTCATGCTTGCGCGACACGGAGGGCGCCATAGGACATCACCAATAATAAAACATACAACTCGTACCAATCTAGATCATCAATCAACTCAAAGACAAAATATATCTACTCAAAACATCATAGGATGGCAAAACATCATTGGATCATAATATGTGGCATAAAGCACCATGTTCAAGTAGGGATTACAGCGGGGTGTGGGAGAGTGGACCACGTAAAAGAGATGAGGATGGTGATGATGATGGTGATGTTGATGAAGACGATCACCACGGCGATGATTCCCCTCCCGATGGCACTCCAGTGCCACCAAGAGAGGGGAGGAGAGGTTCTCCCCCTTGTGCTTCCTCCTCCATGGCTTTCCCCCTCTGGTCCTTGGCCTTCATGGCGATGATGGCCCCTCCGAGATCCTCCTCCATGGCCTCCGGTGATGATGGCCCCCTCCGGCAGGGTGCCAGAGAGGGCCTAGATTTATTTCTCGTGGCTACAGAGGCTTGCGGTGGCGGAACTTCCGATCTAGGTTAATTCCCGGAGGTTTCTGTATTTATAGGAATTTTTGGCGTTGGTTTCACTCCAGGGAGGTCTCCGGGCTGTCCACGAGATAGGGGGCCACGCCCTAGGGGGAGGGCGCGGCCCCCACTCTCGTGGGCAGCCCGGGACTCTTCTGGCCCAACTCCGATGCTCCGTGGTCTTCTTTTGGTCCATAAAAAATCCTCAAAAATTGGCACGTCAATTGGACTCCGTTTGGTATCCCTTTTCTATAAAACACAAAAACAAGGAGAAAACAGAAACTGGCACTGGGCTCTAGGTTAATAGGTTAGGCCCAAAAATCATATAAAATGACATATATATGCATATAAAACATCATAGATGGATAATATAAAGGCATGAATACTTCATAAATTATAGATACATTGGAGACGTATCAGCATCCCCAAGCTTAATTCATGCTCGTCCTCGAGTAGGTAAATGATAAAAGAAATAATTTATGAAGTGTGAATGCTAGCAGGTGCACAAGTTTGATCAATGATAATTTCAACCACCTTTTCTAGCATCAAAATGTGTCATAATAGAGCTTATCTCTTAAAACTTTTCATGATCAAGTAACAATCTAGTCACAATGTCAAGCATGGTTCAGAAACTTCATTGAGAACTAACAAACTATAATCTCAGTCATTGAAGCAATTGCAATTTATCATAACATCAGAAAGAGTCAAGAATAGAGCTTTTCAGCAAGTCCACATACTCAACTATCATATAGTCTTCTACAATTGCTAACACTCACGCAATACTTGTGGTTATGGAGTTTCAGCCGGACACTGAGAAAGATAGGGGCTTATTGTGTTGCCTCCCAACGTATTCACCTTTAGGTGATGTCAACAATAATAGACCATGCCAACTTACATCCAATTGGGTATATATATCATGATCTTTCAAACACGAGGAGCTTGCCAAAGGATAAAATGAAAAAGGGAAAGGTGAGGATCACCTTGACTCAAGCATAAATTAAAAACATAAAGTAAAAGATAGGCCCTTCGCAGAGGGAAGCAGAGGTTGTCATGCGCGTTTAGGGTTGATGCACAAAATCTTAATGCAAAAGAACGTCACTTTATATTGACCCTTGTATGTGGACCTTTATTATGCAGTCCGTCGCTTTTATTACTTCCACAACAAGATCGTACAAAGCTTATTTTCTCTGCACTAATAAGTCATACATATTTAGAGAGCAATTTTTATTGCTTGCACCGATGACAACTTACTTGAAGGATCTTACTCAATCCATAGGTAGGTATGGTGGACTCTCATGGCAAAAACTAGGTTTAAGGATATTTGGAAGCACAAGTAGTATCTCTACTTGGTACAAGGAATTTTGGCTAGCATGAGGGGGAAAGGCAAGCTCAGCATGTTTGGAAGGTCAATGAAAATATACTTTAACTGAGATGTCGGAAAACATAAACCATTACGTTGTCTTCCTTGTCCAACGTCAACTCTTTTAGCATGTCATACTTAATGAGTGATCCCAATCATAAAAGATGTCCAAGATAATATATTTGTATGTGAACCTCTCTTTCCTTATTACTTCCTATTAATTGCCACGATGACCAAAACTACGTTTGCCAACTCTCAACAACTTTTATGCCTCATACTTTCTATGTGTGAAGTCATCACTAACCATGTTACAAGCATATGAAACATATAAAAATTAAGATTTATGACATCCAATTCATTCCCCCATTTACTCATAGGATATACATGAAGCACATGAGTAAATGACAAACTGCTCAAAAAGATATGAGTGAAGGACACTGAGTAGTCAAATAATTAACTAGCCATGGGAGGGTCCCCTTTTTTATTCAATAATTCAGATCCAATGATTTTATTCAAACAGCAAGTAAAACAAAATAAAATGACATTGCAAGGATAGCACAACTCATGTGAAGAAGCAAAAACTTAGGCTCAACCGATACTAACCGATAGTTGTTGAAGAAGAAAGGTGGGATGCCTAACGGGGCATCCCCAAGTTTAGATGCTTGAGACTTCTTGGAATATTATCTTGAGGTGCCTTGGGCATCCCCAATCTTGAACTTTTATATCTCCTTAATTCCTCTCATATCATGGTTTCTCTTTTTATCAAAAGCTTCATTCACCAAACTCAACAAGAACTCGTGAGATAGGTTAGTATAAACCAATGCAAAACCTTATCATTTTATACTGTAACAAAACACTAAAATTATTATTCAACATTGCATACTAAATGTATCTTCATATTTAATACTCCTATCCTCGAATAGAATCATTAAACAAGCAAACATATGCAAACAATGCAACTATAACAGCAATCTGTCAAAACAGTATAGTCTGTAAAGAATGCAAGATTCATCATACTTACCTAACTCCAAAAATTATGATAAAAATACTACGCTGTAGAAGATTTATCAGAGCTCAACATGCAAAAAGTTTCAACCTTATATCATTCTCTGACTTTTCTAGGGAATTTTTGCAACAGCGGTAAACTTTCTGTTTTCAAACAACAACATGTATACTAGCAAAATAAGCATGGTAAAGGCTATCCTTGAAATTTTTATTGAAACTAAAGATGCAAAACACTATTCTAAATAACAGCAAGAAAATACTAACAAAAGAAAATTACACTCCAACCAAAACACATATCATGTGACGAATAAAAATATAGCTCCGAGTAAGGTATACCGATAGTTTTGAAGACGAAAGAGGGGATGCCTTCCGGGGCATCCCCAAGCTTAGGCGCTTGAGTCTTCCTTGAATATTAACTTGGGGTGCCTTGGGCATCCCCAAGCTTAGGGTCTTTCCACTCCTTATTCTCCTCATATCGATATCTCACCCAAAACTTGAAAACTTCAATCACACAAAACTTAATGGAACTTCGTGAGATAGGTTAGTATGATAAAGAGTAAACCATGCACTTTGGTACTGTAAAAGACAAGGTGCATAATTGTTTTCACATAATGACTATTTTAACATATCATTTCTACAATTTATATTGAGAAATATAAGCCATAGAAACTAGAAAACAAGCAAACTATGTGATGAAAACAGAATCTGTCAGAAACAGAACAGTCTGTAATGATCTGAACAATAACCATACTTCTGCTACTCCAAAAATTATGAAATAAATTGGTGGACGTGAGGAATTTGTATAGTAATCTTCTGCAAAAAGAATCAACTCAAAAGAACTCTTCTGTAAAAAAATTACAGCTAATCTCGTGAGTGCAAAGTTTCTGTTTTTTACAGCAAGATCACATTGACTTTCACCCAAGTCTTCCCAAAGGTCTTACTTGGCACTTTATTGAAACAAAAGCTATAAAACATGATTACTACAGTAGCTTAATAATGTAGACACACAAAAACAGTAAGGGTAAATATTGGGTTGTCTCCCAACAAGCGCTTTTCTTTAATGCCTTTTTAGCTAGGCATGATGATTTCAATGATGCTCGCATAAAAGATAAGAGTTGAAACATAAAAAGAGCATCAAGAAGAATATGACTAGCACATTTAAATCTAATTCACTTCCTATGCCTAGGGATTTTGTGAGCACACAATTTATAGGAACAAGAATCAACTAGCATAGGAAGGCAAAACAAGTTTTAACTTCAAAACTTTACGCACATAGGGAGGAAACTTGATATTATTGCAACTCCTACAAGCACATATTACTCCCTCATAATAATTTTCAGTAGAATCATGTATAGCAACTTTGTTCTCATACTCAATTGGAACCTCTTCCGAAATAGTGGAATACTAACTAAAGTTGACACTCTTCCAAATCCACTTTCAATTATAGTATTATTCATACTCCAAAAGATCTAAGTGAAGTTCATGGAGCATTCTACAATTAATATAGACTAACAAATGTCCAAGCTCAAAATATATAAGTGAAGCGCACGAAGCATTCTATAAAACCATACTCAAACGATTTAAGTGAAGCACATAGAGCAGTTCTATAAAATCATACTTAAAAGATATAAGTGAAGCACATGAAGTATTCTATAAATCAATGAAGAGCTATCTCATACTAGCATGATTATTAAAGAAAAATAAAAACACAAAGGACACAAATCATGTGAACAAAAAAAAACCGAGGTATACCGATATTTGTTGAAGAAGAAAGATGGGATGCCAACCGGGGCATCCCCAAGCTTAGATGCTTGAGTATCCTTTGAAATATTTACTTGGGGTGCCTTGGGCATCCCCAAGCTTGAACTCTTGTCTCTCTTTATTCTTCTCACATCGGTAAACTCCTCGTTCTTCAAACACTTCATTCACAGAAACTTAAACAAAAACTTGTGAGATCCGTTAGTGTAATAAAGCAAACTACCACTTTAAGGTACTGTAATTAACTCATTCTTTGTTTATATTGGTGTTAAACCTACTGTATTCCAACTTCTCTATGGTTCATACCCTACATACTAGCCATAGATGCATCAAAATAAGCAAACAACACACGAAAAACAGAATCTGTCAATAACAGGATAGTCTGTAGTAATCTGGAAGTTTAGTAAACTTCTGTAACTCCTAAAATTATGAAATAAATTTGCAATTTGAACAATTTGTACAGAAGTAATGTGCAAAAAGTTTCAGACCCATTTGACTTTCCAGTAAAAAAATGTATATTCATGCACTACAGCCAAAGTTTCTGTTTTTGTTCTGCACATAGTAAGCAAGCAACCTTATCATACTAAAACCAAAGCTTGGCACATTATTTTTATAATACAATGGATATATTCAAGGGGATAATTATTTACAGAGAAACTTCCATGAAAAATTCTACATTGTTTCCGTGAGCATGAACACAAGTGCTCAAGGCCGACCCTCACTTCTTCAATGCATAACTTTCCAATCACTTCTCTTTTTGAAAAACTTTTTTTTAAGCATGAGAGGCAAGTAAATATTTTTTGGTATTTTCATTTTTTTTAATTTTTTTTTATGTTTCACCCACAACTAAACATAAACAAAAAGGGAAAAACAAAATCTACTTAGTGAAGAAAGCAAACAAGAACACACGAGAATATCAACCCCACGCTATTGCTCCCCGGCAACGGCGCCAGAAAAGAGCTTGATAATCCCCAAATGCAGGGAATCATAGTAGCAATTCCCAAAGGTGGAAGTGATAAGTATGGAGTGTCAAACCCACAAGGAGCTAAAGGTAAGATCAATATTCTCTCAAGCCCTACCTGCCACTGATACGACTCTATGTACACCAAACGTTTGCTTCCAACTAGAAATAAGAAATAAAACTGTGTTGTGGGTATAAAGAGGATAACTTTGCATGATATCGGAGAGCTAAAATATAAAAGTAGGTGCTGTTATCATAAAGTTAGAATATACTACTAAATAATATAAATGGCGAGTGTGGAATAATGGTGGATCGGTGTGCGGAATTGTTCTAAGCAATTGTTAACAAGATCGATAGTCGTCATTGCAATTTCATATGAGGGAGAGGCATAAACTAACATACTTTTCCTACTTGGATCATATGCACTTATGATTGGAACTCTAGCAAGCATCTGCAAATTCTAAAGATTCATTAAGGTAAAACCCAACCATAGCATTAAAGCATCAAGTCCTCTTTTATCCCATACGCAACAACCCCCTTACTCGGGTTTGTGTTTCAGTCACTCATGCAACCCACTATAAGTGAATCATGCACGTATTGCAACACCCTACAGCAGGAATCCCTCATGCTTGCGCGACATGAAGGGCGCCATAGGACAACACCAATAATAAAACATACAACTCGTACCAATCTAGATCATCAATCAACTCAAAGACAAAAGATATCTACTCAAAACATCATAGGATGGCAACACATCATTGGATCATAATATGTGGCATAAAGCACCATGTTCAAGTAGGGATTACAGCGGGGTGTGGGAGAGTGGACCGCGTAAAAGAGATGAGGATGGTGATGATGATGGTGATGTTGATGAAGACGATCACCGCGATGATGATTCCCCTCCCGATGGCACTCCAGTGCCACCAAGAGAGGGGAGGAGAGGTTCTCCCCCTTGTGCTTACTCCTCCATGGCTTTCCCCCTCTGGTCTTTGGCCTTCATGGCGATGATGGCCCCTCCGAGATCCTCCTCCATGGCCTCCGGTGATGATGGCCCCTTCCGACAGGGTGCCAGAGAGGGCCTAGATTGATTTCTCGTGGCTACAGAGGCTTGCGGCGGCGGAACTTCCGATCTAGGTTAATTCCCGAAGATTTCTGTATTTATAGGAATTTTTGGCGTTGGCTTCACGCCAGGGAGGTCTCCGGGCTGTCCACGAGATAGGGGGCCACGCCCTAGGGGGTAGGGCGCGGCCCTCACTCTTTTGGTCCATAGAAATCCTCAAAAATTGGCACGTCAATTGGACTCCGTTTGGTATCCCTTTTCTGTAAAACAAAAAAACAAGGAGAAAACAGAAACTGGCACTGGGCTCTAGGTTAATAGGTTAGTCCCAAAAATCGTATAAAATGACATATAAATGCATATAAAACATCATAGATGGATAATATAAAGGCATGAATACTTCATAAATTATAGATACGTTGGAGACGTATCACTTCTAAATAAAGGTTTTGTGCTCTACCACCCAAGGATCGACCACGTCTATGTGTTGTAGCGCGACTAGGTTTGCTCTTTCAAAGTCGGCGAGTCAACCCTCGAAGTCGACATGCATTTCGCGGCGACCCTCACGGTGACCCCATCCAGCGAGCCTGCCGAGGTGCCTGTTGACGGGCAGACCAACGGGGTTCTCGATGTGTAACGCCCCGGATTCGATGCGCCAGCTGTCTGTCAATTATTCGCCGTCGTTGCCATGTCATGTGCTTGCGTGTTGCATTTTGCCATGCCATCATCTTCATTTCGTATCATTTCATCATGTGCATCTCATTTTGCATACGTGTTCATCTCTTGCATCCGAGCATTTTCCCCGTTGTCCGTTTTGCAATCCGGCACTCTTATGTCCCCCGGCGTCCCCCTTTTGTCTCTCGTTGTGAGCGGGTGTTGAACTTTCTCGGAATGGCCCGAGGTTTGCCAAGCGGCCTTGGTATAGAATCCGTAGACCGTCTGTCAAGTTTCGTGCCATTTGGAGGTCGTTTGATACTCCAACGGTTAACCGGGTAACCGCAAAAGCCTATTTTGTGTGCAGCCCAACACCCCTTCCAAAGTGGCCCAAAACCCATCCAAACCCCCTCCATGCTCTCGGTCGTTCGATCACGATCGCGTGGCCGAAAACCGCTCCTCATTTGGACACTCCTAGCTCCCTCTACCTATAAATATAGCCCTCCCCCGAAATTCCCGGATCAATTCTACCCCAAACCCTAGTCCTCTTCCTCCCGCCGCCACCGGACACGTCCGTGACGGCCGGACACGTCCGCTCCGCTTCCCCCGTCCAACCGCAGCGCGCCACGTGGCCCGCCGCTGTCCCGCCGCCGCCATGTTCATGGAGCCCATCGCGGGCCTTGCGAACCCTCGCGCCGCCGCCTGCCGCACAAGATCGCGCTTCGCCGGATCCCAGCGGTGCCGCCGCCTCGCCTCCGCCGGAGACTGTCGCGCCGCCTGCCGCCAAGGCTGTCCTCCGAGCAGCCCGCGCCCGCCGCCATGGTGCGCTGTCGCCATGCGCCGCGGCTCGGCGGCCTCCTCTGCGCCATGCCTCCGGCCGCCGGTGGCGCCGCTGCCTCGCCGGCCTCGCCTGCGCCGGGCTGCGCCGCCCGCCGCCCGTCGCCTCCCGTCGCCTTCTCGCCTCCCCTCGCCGGGATCCGGCGAGATCGGGCCCGGATCCGCCGCGCGCGCCCGTCCGCAGCCCCTTCTCCGGCCATCCTCGACTCCCGCGCCGCCGTTGACTTTTCTGAGGTGGTATAAATCTGCTAAGTCCCCGAGATATTTTTCATAATGTTGCCCTGTTCATCGCATCATAACTCCATGCATACTGCTCCGTTTCGTGCGTGTAATATGTCAAATTGTTCGTCTCGACGAGTACTTCATTTCATTACATTGCATCATGTTCATTTGAGTCCATCTTGATGCCCTAATCATCGTTGCAAGAGTGCATGTTGCTGTTAACCTGCTGAAACTGTTATAACTTGATGATTTGTCATTTTTGTTTTGCATTTGATGTGTGCATCTCATGGGCATAAGCTCTACATGTGTTTTGTGCTAAATCATTCCATATTTACAGTGGTGCCATCCATGTATTTTTGTGGGTCTTTTACTAAGTGCATCGAGCTCATGAAGTAGGGTACTTGCTGTTGCTGTTTTGCTAGGCTGATTCTGTTATATTATGATGCTATGTAAACCTGCTGACACAAGTCATTCTATGCATAATATGGAGATGTTCACTAAGGGTGTTTTGTTCTGCATGTCTTGCTCTATCCATCCATGCCATTTTTTGCAATTATAGTCTTCTGTAACTTGTTGTAATCTTGCTCTCAAATTGCTAAATAATGTTGCTATCAGCCTGTTAACATTAAGTTCAATGTTGCCATGATTGTTGTTAGTGATCCATGCACTCTATGAACTTGCTCTTGCCATTCTTAGCTTCATAAACATGTATTCTTACTGTTGGTTGCCTTGCCATGCCATGTATTGCTCTGTGGTGAGTGGTTCAAGCTCACCAACATGTCTACTTATTGTTGTTCCTGCCATGTATGAATCTGTCATATAACTTGCCATGTTTACATGGGTGCCATCGTATTTTCTGTGCCCTCTTGTCTCATGGTCAGTAAAGGACTTCTGTTCTATGCAATTAGTAGCCTTTGTTTGCCATCATAAGTTCATGTAGCATGTTGTTTGATAGCTCTAAACATTGCAACCTGATGTTATTTCTGCTAATGACTGAAACTGTTATTATTTGCAATCTTGCCATGTCCTTTTGAGCATGTTCTAGTGATTTATGGAGATAGCTCAGTGTTCATGTTTTGTCATGCTTTACCTGTAAATCATGTCCATGACTTTTGTTATTACGTTGAGATGCTGTAGCATATTGTTTTGATGCTTGCAATATGCCTAGTTGCTGTTTTGGACAGCTTGTCCTTTAAACTTGTATAGGGTGTATGTGTTGAACCGTTGCTCCGTTTTGAGTGTGCTCTATATGAAACTTGCTTGATTTTGCATGTAGTTTCATATTATCATGTTGCATCCTTGTTTTGAGGTGTTTGTTTGATGTTTGGATGCATTTTGTATCAATGCCATGCTTATCTTGTTTTGCTCATATCTTCTAGGCCGTAGCTCCGAATTTAATGAACTTTATATGTAATTTGACTAGAATTTCGTGTAGATCTTCGTGGTGCTCTTTAACTTGCTGTTTAACAACTTGAACATAAGGTTTATTCAGATCTGGACCAATTTCGAAATTTGCATATGAGGACTTACCAGAATTGTTATATGTTGTTTCCGGCCTCATTTAAACTTGCTTTGATGTGCTGCTCTTGTTTGCATCATCTCTTGCCATGAGTAGCTTCATGTAGTCTTGTCATGCATCATGCTTGTTTGTGCATCATGCCTTGTTCATGTGTGGTGTGTTTACTATGTTGTGTGCTTCTTCTCGATAGTTCCCGCTTCGCTTGCGATCGTGAGGATTCGCTCGCTCACGCTTCGCTCGTCTTCATGGCTTCATCTTCTTCATGGACTCATTCTTCTTCCTAGCGGGATTTTAGGCAAGATGACCGTCACCTTGGATCTCATTACTATCATTGCTATGCTAGATGCTTCGTTCTTTCGCTATGCTGCGCTACCTATCACTTGCTGCTCAAGCCTCCCAAATTGCCATGAACCTCTAACCATTGTCACCCTTCCTAGCAACCGTTGTTTGGCTATGTTACCGCTTTGCTCAGCCCCTCTTATAGCGTTGCTAGTTGCAGGTGAAGATGAAGATTGCTCCATGTTGGATTATGTTTATGTTGGGATATCACAATATCGCTTATATTATTAATGCATCTATATACTTGGTAAAGGGTGGAAGGCTCGGCCTTATGCCTGGTGTTTTGTTCCACTCTTGCCGCCCTAGTTTCCGTCATATCGGTGTTATGTTCCTGGATTTAGCGTCCCTAACGCGGTTGGGTGATTTATGGGACCCCCTTGACAGTTCGCTTTGAATAAGACTCTTCCAGCAAGGCCCAACATTGGTTTTACCATTTGCCTCACCTATGCCCTTTTTCCCTTGGGTTTCCGGAGCCCAAGGGTCATCTTTATTTTAGCCCCCTCCCCGGGCGGTGCTCCTTCGAGTGTTGGTCCGAACCGGCAGATCATGGGCCACCACGGGAAACTCGAGGCTTGGTTTTACTCGTAGCTTGACTTATCCGGTGTGCCCCGAGAACGAGGTACGTCGACTCCTATCGGGATTTGTCGGCACATCCGGCGGCTTTGCTGGTCTTGTTTTATTATTGTCGAAATGTCTTGTAGCCGGATTCCGAGACTCGATCGGGTCTTCCGGGAGAAGGACTATCCTTCGTTGATCGCGAGAGCTTATCATGGGCTTGTTGGGACACCCTGCAGGGTATAAACTTTCGAGAGCCGTGCCCGCGGTTATGTGGCAGGTGGGAATTTGTTAATATCCGGTTGTAGTAAACTTGAAGTAAACTCTTCTAACATACACCAACCGTGTGCGTAACCGTGAGTGTCTCTTTTCGGGGTTGATCGAGAGGAGAACACGGTTTATGGGTTATGACTGACGTAAGTAGGAGTTCAGGATCACTTCTTGATCATTACTAGTTGACGACCGTTCCTTTGTTTCTCTTCTCGCTCTCATTTGCGTATGTTAGCCACCATATCATGCTTGGTCGCTGCTGCAACCTCACCACTTTACCCCTTCCTTACCCATTAAGCTTTGCTAGTCTTGATACCCATGGTAATGGGATTGCTGAGTCCTCGTGGCTCACAGATTACTACAACAACAGTTGCAGGTACAGGTTATGCGATGATCATGACGCGAGGGCGATGTTTGCTTGTTTTGGAGTTCTTCTTCTTCTGCTTCTTCGATCAGGGGATAGGCTCCAGGTCGGCAGCCTGGGCTAGCAGGGTGGATATTGCTTGAGTTTCTGTTTATGATTAATCCATAGTCGGATGTTGATCTTGTATGTTGTATAGTTGTATTCATGTGACATTGTATGTATTGGATGTATCCCCTCTATTATGTAATGTTGATGTAATGATCTCCACCTTGCAAAAGCGTCTTCAAGATGCGCTTCTATCCTTGGTGGGATCTTCGAGTTCCTTTAGGATAGGGTCGCATCTTGGGCGTGACACGATGCATAGATAATTCGTGCAGTAGGAGATGCACTCTTCGGTCAGAAAGCCCCTGGCTATGCTTCCCTCTAGACGTGTGATACGTCTCCAACATATCTATAATTTTTTATTGCTCCATGCTATATTATCTACTATTTTGGGCAATATTGGGATTTATTTTCCACTTTTATATTACTTTTGGGACTAACCTATTAACCGGAGGCCCAGCCCAGATTTGTTGTTTTTTGCCTATTTCGGTATTTCGAAGAAAAGGAATATCAAACGGAGTCAAAACGGAACAAAATCAACTGGAGAAGTTATTTTTGGAAGGAAAGCTACCAGATGGACTTGTACCCCACGTCAAGGAAGGAACGAGGAAGCCACGAGGGTGGGGGGCGCGCCCACCCCCCTAGGGCGCGCCCCCCTGCCTCGTGGGGCCCTCGTGGCTCCCCTGATGTGCTTCTTCCGCCTATATAACTCCACGTACCCTAAAACTTCCAGAACAGGGAATAGATTGGGAGTTCCGCCGCCGCAAGCCTCCAGAGACACCAAAAACCAATCGGTACCCTGTTCCGGCACCCTGCCGGAGGGGGGAACCCTCACCTGTGGCCATATTCATCATCCCGACGCTCTCCATGACGAGGAGGGAGTAGTTCACCGTCGGGGCTGAGGGTATGTACCAGTAGCTATGTGTTTAATCTCTATCTCTCTCTCTCTCTCTCTCTCTCTCTCTCTCTCTCTCTCTCTCTCTCTCTCGTGTTCTTGATTTGGCACGATCTTGATGTATCGCGAGCTTTGCTATTATAGTTGGATCTTATGTTGCTTCTCCCCCTCTACTCTCTTGTAATGAATTGAGTTTCCCCTTTCAAGTAATCTTATCGGATTGAGTCTTTAAAGATTTGATAACACTTGATGTATGTCTTGCCGTGCGTATCTGTGGTGACAATGAGATATCACGTGATTCACTTGATGTATGTTTTGGTGATCAACTTGCGGGTTCCGCCCATGAACCTATGCATAGTGGTTGGCACACGTTTTCATCGTGATTCTCCGGTAGAAACTTTGGGGCACTCTTTGAGGTTCTATGTGTTGGTTTGAATAGATGAATTGAGATTGTGTGATGCATATCGTATAATCATACCCACGGATACTTGAGGTGACATGGAGTATCTAGGTGACATTAGGGTTTTGGTTGATTTGTGTCTTAAGGTGTTATTCTAGTACGAACTCTAGGGCTGTTTGTGACACTTATAGGAATAGCCCAACGGATTGATTGGAAAGAATAACTTTGAGGTGGTTTCGTACCCTACCATAATTTCTTCGTTTGTTTTCCACTATTAGTGACTTTGGAGTGACTCTTTGTTGCATGTTGAGGGATAGTTATATGACCCAATTATGTTATTATTTTTGAGAGAAATTGCACTAGTGAAAGTATGAACCCTAGGCCTTGTTTCCTAGCATTGCAATACCGTCTACGCTCACTTTTATCGCTTTCTACCTTGCTATTTTTATATTTTCAGATTACAAAAACCTATATCTACCATCCATATTGCACTTGTATCACCATCTCTTCGCCAAACTAGTGCACCTATACAATTTACCATTGTATTGGGTGTGTTGGGGACACAAGAGACTCTTTGTTATTTGGTTGCAGGGTTGATTGAGAGAGGCCATCTTCATCCTACGCCTCCTACGGATTGATAAACCTTAGGTCATCCACTTGAGGGAAATTTGCTATTGTCCTACAAACCTGTGCACTTGCAGGCCCAACAACGTCTACAAGGAGAAGGTTGCGTAGTAGACATCAAGCTCTTTTCTGGCGCCTTTTCCGGGGAGGCTAGGTAAGCGGCACTCACACCCCGTCAACTAAGCTCTTTTCTGGCACCGTTGCCGGGGAGGTGAGTGCTTGAAGATATATCTTTAGATCTTGCAATCGAATCTTTTTGTTTCTTGTTTTAGCACTAGTTTAGTTTATAAAAGAAAACCAAAAAAATGGAATTGAGTTTGTCTCATACGCTTCATCTTTTTAATATCTTTCGTGAGTATGATGGAAAAGAAAATTGTGCGAAAGTTCTAGAAGAAGAATGTATTAAAATGTTTGGCACTAAATATTTATATGATGAGCATGATTGCAATGTTGTTAGTATGAATTCCTTGAATATCCAGTATGCTAATGATATGCAAAGCCACAAGCTTCGGGAAGCTATGTTTGATGAAGATGATATTTTTTGTCCCCCAAGCTTTGATGAGCAAATTTACTATGATGAAAGCATGCCTCCTATCTATGATGATTATTGTGATGACACGTATGCTCTAAAGAATAATGATAACCATGAAACTTGTCATCTTGATCTTAATTTTGATTCACATGATAGTTATTTTGTTGAGTTTGCTTCCACTATTATTCATGAGAAGAAATTTGCTTATGTGGAGAGTAGTAAATTTTCTATGCAAGTAGATCATGAAAAGAATGCTTTGGGTGCTGGTTATACTGTTGAATTCATTCGTGATGCTACTGAAAATTATTATGAGGGAGGAACATATGCTTGTAGGAATTGCAATAATATCAAGTTTCCTCTCTATGTGCTTAAAGTTTTGAAGTTATGGTTGTTTTGCCTTCCTATGCTAGTTGATTATTGTTCCCATAAGTTGTTTGCTCACAAAATCCCTATGCATAGGAAGTGGGTTAGACTTAAATGTGCTAGTCATATTCTTCATGATGCTCTCTTTATGTTTCAATTCTTATCTTTTTGTGAGCAACATTGAAATCATCATGCCTAGCTAGGGGCGTTAAACGATAGCGCTTGTTGGGAGGCAAACCAATTTTATTTTAGTTTCTTACTTCTTGGTTCGGTTTATTAATAAATAATCCATCTAGCCTCTGGTTAGATGTGGTTTTATGTTTTAATTAGTGTTTGTGCCAAGTAGAACCTTTGGGAAGACTTGGGTGAAGTCTTTATGATCATGCTATAAAAAACAGAAACTTTAGCGCTCACGATATTAGCTTTAAATTTTTACTGGAGAGTGCTATTTAGTTGATTCTTTTTGCAGATGATTACTAGACAAATTCCTCAGGTCCACCAATTTATTTTAGAATTTTTGGAGTTCCAGAAGTTTGCGTTAGTTACAGATTACTACAGACTGTTATGTTTTTGACAGATTCTGTTTTCTATGGGTTGTTTGCTTATTTTGATGACTCTATGGCTAGTAAAATAGTTTATAAACCATAGAGAAGTTGGAATACAGTAGGTTTAACACCAATATAAATAAATAATGAGTTCATTACAGTACCTTGAAGTGGTGTTTTGTTTTCTTTCGCTAACGGAGCTCACGAGATTTTCTGTTAAGTTTTGTGTTGTGAAGTTTTCAAGTTTTGGGTAAAGATTCGATGGACTATGGAATAAGGAGTGGCAAGAGCCTAAGCTTGGGGATGCCCAAGGCGCCCCAGGATAATATTCAAGGATAATCAAGAGCCTAAGCTTGGGGATGCCCCGGGTGGCATCCTCTCTTTCGTCTTCGTTCATCGGTAACTTTACTTGGAGCTATATTTTTATTCACCACATGATATGAGTTTTGCTTGGAGCGTCATTTTATTTTCTTTAGCTTTGCTTGCTGTTTGAATAAAGTACCAAGATCTGAAATTCTTAAATGTTAGAGAGTCTTCACATAGTTGTATAATTATACAACTACTCATTGATCTTCACCTATATCTTTCGGAGTAGTTTGTCATTTGCTCTAGTGCTTCACTTATATCTTTTAGAGCACGATGGTAGTTTTATTTTGAAGAAATAGATGAACTCTCATGCTTCACTTAGATTATTTTGAGAGTCTTAAATATCATGGTAATTTTCTTAAATAATCCTAATATGCTAAGCATAAAAGATTTGTAAGAATTCTTATGAGTGTGTTGAATACTATGAAAAGTTTGATCCTTGATAATTGTTTTGAGATATGGAGGTAGTAATATCAAAGTCGTGCTAGTTGAGTAGTTGTGAATTTGAGAAATGCTTGTGTTGAAGTTTGCAAGTCCCGTAGCATGTACGTATGGTAAACGTTATGTAACAAATTTGAAACATGAGGTGTTATTTGATTGTCCTCCTTATGAGTGGCGGTCGGGGACGAGCAATGGTCTTTTCCTGCCAATCTATCCCCCTAGGAGCATGCACGTAGTGCTTTGGTTTTTGATGGCTTGTAGACTTTTGCAATAAGTATGTGAGTTCTTTATGACTAATGTTGAGTCCATGGATTATACGCAAAAACCTTGTTGGTTTTGAAGGAGATCATTTAAACCCTTCCACAAATCTCTTTCTCTCAAGAATTTTTCCTTTGACAAAATATTTTACTTTGGCACCTTCTTCAACTCTGGTGTTGGTTATTAAAAACCTTTCTCCTGATTTTTCCCCTTCTTAAATTTTATTTTTGGGATTTATTTCCTTTTAGAAGAAAAACCCTAGGAGTTTGGGTCTTCTCTTATATTGAATCCATCCATACTTTTTACCATGTCTCATGTGGTAAATCTCCCCAAAACCCCTCCTTCCACTTTGGGGCAATCCAAATATTCTGTCCCAACAGGTCCAACTCATTTTTGGATTTTATTTCAATTATTCCTTTCCCCAAAACAAATTATGTCCACTATGTTGAGCCTAGGTGATTTGCAAAGCAAGTACCTAAATGCCTTTGAGTTTTGTTCTCAAACCAACTACTCTGGATAGTCCCTAGCACCCACAACCTAGAACCATCAAGATCCACTCTTCTTCCTTTCAAAATTTTCAAATTTCAGCTCCTGCAAGTTTGGACCAGATTTGTCAAATTTGGTGGAATTAATATCTCCTCTTCTCCAAAAATTCCACCAAAATTCAGGCAACCTCCAGTTGCAATGAGAAGCCACTCCACCAAAAATCAGCTCAAGGAAAAATCCCCACATGCCAAAAGCATTCTGTAACACCTAGCATGCTTTGTCACTTTGCACTTTCAAGAATTCGAAATTCAGAGTTTGATGCTGATTCTTCGTCGTGGTTGGGTCACTCAGTGAAGCAGCGCGCTGGCGATTGCGCACGGCCTCTCCTCCCTGGCCGGAGCGCCGCACGCCCCCTTGGACGGATGCAGGCGTCGGTGGCGGCGAGCCTCGCCGGCGTTGGCGGTTTCTGTGGTGGCTGCGCCACCCGTGGCGGCCAGCGAGGGCCCGAGCCCGCTCGCCACGCCACCCGTCGCCGCCCATCGTTCCCTGGCCCTCCGCGTGGCTCATGCACGCCAGCGCACCTCGTTGCACTGCCGCCATGGTCGGCAAGCGCAGGCACGCCCTCTGCCGCCGACGGGCTCAAGGCCGCCTGTTCGTCGAACTCCCCAAAACTTCTCGTCCAACCTCGTTTAGCGCCTAAATGGAGCCAGAGACCTCCATGTTGATGCTCAACCGCTAAACCACCCCGACCAAGCCTGCGCGCAGAACCTTCGCCAAGAACTCCGCTCATGGCCACCCCCCGATCGCTTATAAAGGGGCCCCGAGCTCGCCTCGAGCACGCACCATCCCTACACCTCACCAACACTCCGGCCAGTTACTAGGAGGACCTCAAGGAGGTCTCCTCCCCAACTCCGCCGCCCCTGCCCGCCTCGGCCTCCACCTCGATTCACTCCGGTGAGGCCGCCCCGGCGCCCCTAACCTCACAAGAACCCTCTCGAGCACCCAAGAGCCTAACCCCCACCTCAATTTGCTCTTCGCAGCACTCTCCGGCGAGATCCAACCCCTCCCGAATCGCCGTCCGCCGGAGCAAGGGCCGTCGTCGACATGGTACTCGCCGGCGACCACCACCACCACCCACCGACGCGGAATGGCGCCCTGAGCACGGAGATACCGAAGAAGGTGACGGAACCGCGAACTTCACCGAGCTAGGCCCCGACTACTCCGAACCAGGCAAGCATGTTTGAACTTTTGATTGATGAGTGTTTGGGCATGTTTGCATTATTTTAGTATCATGGCATGTTCATGAGCATCTCGATGAAAGTTTATCTCGTAAAAGTTGAGGCAAGTGAGTTTCGGGAAATCCATGAGTTGTTGGAAACATGTTACATGGCCATGAGTTGGCATGAGAATGGGTAAGATGGCAGTGTTGTAGCATGCCGTCTTATGCTGTGTCGTTGACCCAAAGGTCAACATAAATCAGTCAAATTCCGTCCGCCTTCCCTTTCAGACTACCACATGTTTTCCATAAGGGATACGGCTTAGTAAGTTGCAAACCACTTTCGGTACACACCAAATCGAGAGGCGGGATGAGGGTTCCATGGCCCTGGATTAAAGCCTATCATCCGTCGGGGCTGGGTGTTTCCGGTTGGGACCGAGAGGGGGCACCCTTAGAGCTGCCAGATATAAATTTGATCCCATGCTATTCGAGATTGTGATCTCCCGCCTCAAAGTTTTTCTTGAACGCTGTCTAAGGTGATTCCTGGCAACGTGAGGTAGGATGGGTGTGTACTGGTTAGCTGTGTTTTCTCCGAAATACCGTAAATGGAACTAGTCCTTCATGGCTACGAAAATCCGTTGGCTGTGGATATTTTAGTACAAACTCTGCAGAGTCAAAAATCCTTGAAATCATTCTATTCATGTCCAAGTGGTGTGTTCATCTTATCTTGTCAAATGTCAGCCCCGGGGACAGTAACTCCTGAGAACCACATGAATGTTAAAGGTTTCTTTCCTGTGGATGGACTAACCCGCTTATTGTCTTGTGACGAATATTTTCCGTGAGCACCATTTCTTGTAAGTTATGAATAATGAAGTATAAGCCCTTTCTGCGATGTCGCTAGACGTCCGATCGTGGCATTGTTGTTTACTTATTTTGATATAAGCCCTTTCGTGATGTCGCCGACGTCCGATCGTGGCATTGTTGTTTACTTATTTTGATATAAGCCCTTTCGCGATGTCGCCGACGTCCGATCGTGGCATTGTTGTTTACTTATTTATGATATAAGCCCTTTCTGCGATGTCGCCGACGTCCGATCGCGGGTAATCGTTATTTACTTATTATTGATATAAGCCCTTTCGGTGATGTCGCCCGACGTCCGATCATGCACGCATGTCTTTTCTTTTAGTATAAGCCCTTTATGAGGTGTCGCTTAGACGCCCGACTGTGGCATGCTTTACTTATTTGTTCGCCCTTCGAGGTGTCGCTCCAGACACCCGATTGGTTTTTGGTTTATTTCTTTGGGTTTTCGAGCGGACTACCGCCAATTCCCTTTTTACTTACCTTGCTATACTAATTTGATTGCGCATTGTTAAATTATTCATGTCACATTCGTGCATGCATTTGTTATATCTTATGTCCGAACTGTCTTGCGAGTACTTTCAAAGTACTCACCGGCTTGTTGATTTGGCCGATGTCGTGAAGGCGATCTCATGGATGAAGAGTTCGATAGCGAGTCCGACGCCTAGAGGAATCGGTCAGTCTCGTATGCGACCCTCGGATTAGTCATCGTGTTATATTCGCTCGCTACCCAAATAAATTCACCGAGCCTCACCTCGACGCCGATGAGCCGCCATGGGAGTCATATCATCCACTCCATCGTGTTATTCCACCACTTTACCTCGAGTCAGTTGTATGCCACCACTCCATCAGGTCATATCCGCCACTATGTATAATTATTGGCGTGTTTGTAATAATTTGTTGAGCAACCTCAGCTCAACCCTGTAATATATTAATTGCTACTGGCTTATTGTATCATGGTTTTGTCCACCAGTATGGAGGATTTTCCTCACACTGGAATTAAAAGATTGGTTTCTCAATAAATATTTTTATTGGAAAACCGGTCGTGACAAGCTTGGTACCAGAGCCAGGCTGACTGTAGGAAGCCACTAGGTGCGGTCGCTAATCGGTCATTATCATATAGAGCTATTACTTAATTTTTACAAATGTAGTCAATTTCGACAACAAGGCATAAATTTATGATTTGACTACTCAGGATTTTTTCCTACTTTTGTAGATGGCTGGCAACGATGCGAAGTCACAGATGTTCGCCAACATGCCCGATGGGTTCGTCAAGATTCTCTCCTTCATCGCCCAAGTCGCGATGGGGCCATCTCAGGCGCCAGCCTTCTCACTCTCTCAAAGACAAGGTCAATGACCGTCTAACCATGCACCAAGCCGCGGTGCAATTCAAGGGAGGGTGAGTTGAGCGTTTCCGGTTCTTGGGGAGAGCCATGCCCACGGAGAAGCATGCACTGCAGATGGCAGCCCGTGAGGCGATAGCTCGTCTCAGGGATATCCTTCCTTCGATGAAGACTCGTCGTTACCGCTACCTGCCATGTCACGTGCCATACACCTGCCACTACGCGTTCTCTTGCCCCAGAGGAGAACGAGACGAAGCTTTTGAGATGCTTATCGAGTATCTCCAAGCTTTGGAGGCAGCCTTCGACAACCTGGTGGACGACTTTGTAGCTGCCCGCATGGACTCAGTCCATGGTTGTGCCGCCAACAGGAGGGAGCTCCTGCGCACCGCACCGCCACTGACTTTCATCTCTTCATCAACATCTTTTGCTCCTACTGCTCTCGCCACTACTCGTCGCCTGCCTACCACGGAGGAGTTCAACCATGTCATTGCGCCTACTCCGGTTCGTTCTGCACCACCCTCGACCGCCATGTTCGAGTTGTCCCGATAGGGCACCTGCTCCACCAACTCAGCGCAGCACTTCACGTCTGGAGCCTATCACCAAGAGGAGGTTGAGTCCCCAGCCTCATCTGCGCCTCACCCTTGGCAGGCCAAGGGAAATCCTTACCATCTCCGACTGAGTACGCTTAGCGCGTCATGCGATGTACCGACTTGTGCGATATGTTTTATAAGCTGTGAGAAGTAGCTTGTTTATGCATCATGTAGGAACCGGAGAAGTGCACTAGCCTAATAACATGTCAGGATTATGTACGCATATCCTGAGTGATGTATTGTATAATTACTGCTTGCGTGTAAGATATGTAATGAGCAGTCCTTCTCCGTGCTCAAACGTTTATTCTCTTGAAAAAAAATCTTAGAGCATTTGCGACTTCTTTCGTCTTCATGAATTTATTGACTTTTGCGACTCAAATTTCTTTTCTTATGAGTTCCACAAAATATGTCCCCAGAGTGAACAATGTCTCGTCCTTGGACGCGCTCCATGCCAACTCCGCCAGAGCAAAATTATGACACACAACCCAGCAACAATTTCACAGTGGGCAATCAAGTCAACAGATGTTGAAACGGCACTTTCCCAAATGTGCCGCCTTTATGAGCAAAGTCAGCAACAACATCAGGAAATGATGAACCAAGTCATCAATATGGGAAATCACCGTGGACAGTATCAGCAACAATGAAAGTTATCTGAGCTACAGAAGACGCGTCCCCAAACATTTTCTCATACTGACAAACCTCTTGAAGCCGAGGACTGGCTTCGAGACATGGAAAGAAAATTAATCATTGCCCAGTGTTCAGATCTGGAGAAAGTACTGTATGCACCGTGACTATCTCACCGGAGCAGCCGCGATCATGGTGGGAAAATTTCCTACACATGCACCCCAACGAAAATAATATAACATGGGAGGAATTTAAAGAAGGTTTTCGTGGGGCACATATTCCTAAGAGTCTTATGAAGATCAAAAAGAGAGAATTTGATGACCTCAAGCAAAGGACAATGACGGTGTCAGAATACAACAGTCAATTTACTCTGTTGTCTCGCTACGCCAACGAGGAGCGTATGTCGGAAAACAAGAAGATGGAGAAATTCCTAGACGGTCTGACACCCACGCTTAAATGCCAACTGGTCGTGCACACCTTTCCAGATTTTAAGACGCTGGTGGATAAGGCCATTACCTTGGAGAATGAGAGACGCAGCTTAGAAGATTTCTGCAAGCGGAAGAGGGACCAGACTAATCATGCCCGCAACCACCGCAGCAAGGCAGATGTTCAGAAAAACTAGACACCCAAACCCACGACAAGCGTCTCATGCCCAATCAAGAATTTTCATGCAAGGGACAAGGAGTTCACATACCGCCCAGGCGTTACCTGTTACGCTTGTGGAGAAGAAGGGCACTATGCCAAGCAGTGCCCCAAGCCAAGGAACTCGACCCCAAAGCCGAACAACGGAGGCAATAATTCGGCGCCAAAGCGCAACAATTTCAACCCAAATAACAACCACAGGAAGGGTCATCTGAACCACGTGACCAAAGAGGAAGCACAAAATGCCCCAGATATCGTTCGGTACGTTTCCTGTCAACACAATACCTGCCATGGTTGTGTTTGATTCTGGAGCTTCTCACTCATTCGTTTCAAAAAGTTTTGCCTTGCAAAATAATTTTTCGATGCTTCCCTTGGAAAAATCTATGATCGTCAAGTCCCATGGAATTAAGCAAGTTACCCAGAGTTATTGCCAGGGTGTGGTTATCGAGTTTGAAGGGTTGAAGTTTCACGCAAATCTTATCGTGTTGGAAAATAAAGGGCTGGATGTCATCCTAGGGATGGATTGGTTAACCACCAACAAAGGTTTTATTGATTGCTTCAACCGGACCATAATTCTCACCCACCACCACGGGAAGACCATAAAAGTTTCAGCTAAGGAAAGAAAAATATCCCGCAACCAAGATTGAACAAGGTGGATATTTTTGAACCGAGCAAGGTTCCAGAGTGTGTGAGTTCCTGCACGTATTTCCAAGAACTACGTGCATGCCACTGCATCGAGAGATAGAATTCAGCATTGAGCTAGCACCGGAACCGCCCCATATACAAGAAACCATACAGAATGGCACCATCCGAATTGGTAGAACTGAAGAAGCAAATAAAAGAATTACTGGACAAGGGTTATATACGAGCCAGCTCCTCACCCTGGGGTTCACCGATTTTATTTGCCAAAAAGAAGGATGGAACCCTGAGATTGTGCATAGACTATCGAGCACTTAACATGGTCACAATCAAGAACAAATATCCGATGCAACGGATAAATGATTTATTTGATCAGCTCGCTGAGGCCAAGGTATTCTCAAAGATTGACTTGAGGTCGGGATACCATGAATTAAAAGTACGGACAGAAGATATTCCCAAGACGGCTTTCACCTCCAGATACGGATTGTATGAGTTCACCGTAATGCCATCCAGACTAACAAACGCCCCCACATATTTTGTTCACCTCATGAACAAAGTATCTATGAAGTTTATGGACAAGTTTGTTGTGGTATTTATCGATGATATTCTGGTATACTCCAAGACACCAGAAGAGCACGCTGAACATCTCCGAATTGTACTAGGGGAACTCAAGAAACATCAATTATACGCTAAATTCAGTAAGTGTGAATTTTGGCTAAGGCAAGTAGGATTTCTAGGCCACGTACTGACCCAAGAAGGTATTGCCGTAGACTCGGAAAAAGTCAAGGCCATACTTGGCTGGAAGCCACCAGCCGGCGTAACGGACGTACGAAGTTTCTTGGGAATGGCAGGGTACTACCGAAAATTTATTGAAGGATTCTCCACCATAGCAAAGCCAATGACGCAGCTACTCAAGAAAGACAGGAAGTTTGAATGAACAGAAGCTTGCGAGAAAAGTTTCCAAGAATTAAAAAGGAAATTAACGTCAAGACCAGATTAATTGTGCCGACATACACAAGAATTTTGAGGTGTATTATGACGCATCCCGGAAAGGCCTCGGATGCGTGTTGATGCAAGAAGGCAAGGTAGTCGATATGTCTCCGCACAACTTCGCAAGCATGAAGAAAATTACCCTACTCATGACCTAGAATTAGCAGCAGATCATTCATGCACTCAAAGAATGGAGACACTTTTACTTGGAAATCGTTAGAGATATATACGGACCATAAGAGCCTCAAGTATATTTTCACACAACCGAACTGAATTTGAGGCCACGACGCTGGTTGGAACTAGTGAAGGATTATGATGTTGGAATCCACTACCACCTGTAAAGCAAATGTAGTGGCAGACGCCTAAGTCGGAACCCTAGCCCAAACGACGACGGCCTGCCAAACCCGAGGCCTGAATTCGCAGAGTTTGCTAAACTCAACTTGTCGGTAGTCACCAAGGCAGCATATCAAATTTAGAAATACAGCCTACCCTAATGGAGACAATTAAAGAGGCTCAAGATGGACACCCCAAAGATTGAAGGAATTAAACGGAAAGTGAGTTTGGGCAAGGCCCCGAATTCATTATCGATAAGTGAGGAATATTGTGGTACGGGATAGACTTTATGCACCAAATATCAAGGATCTTAAACAGCAGATCTTAGTGAAGGCCACACCACCCGTATTCGATACATCCGGAGGGACAAAATGTACAAGGATATTCAGGAAAATATTGGTGGCACGGTCTAAAAAGGGACATAGCCACGCTCATCGCATGTTGTGACTCTTGTCAACGATCAAAGCCGAGCATCGAAACCGCCGGACTTTTACAGCCAAATAAAATACCCGAGTGGAAATGGGACGAGATTGGGATGGATTTTATTGTTGGGCTACCTCGGTCACGCACGGAAATAACGCCATTTGGGGTCATCAACGATAGATCGACTAAAGTAGCACACTTCATCCCCATGAAGACAACCCACACCACTCGAAGCTTGCTAGGCTCTATCTTTCCCGTATCGCTCGCTTACATGGAGTCCCAAAGAAAATAATCTTGACAGAGGCACTCAATTCGCCTCCCGATTTTGGGATCACTTACAACAAGCTCGAACTCAACTGCATTCAAGACCGCATACCACCCCTGCATGGATGGGCAAACCGAGCGAGTAAACCAGATTCTAGAAGATATGCCGAGAGCATGTGTCCTCACCTATGGGACCACTTGGGAAGAGAGCTTACCATACGCAGAATTCGTGATATAACAACAGTTATCGTGCCAGCCTGCAAATGGCACCATTTGAGGCTCAGACGGGCGAAGATGCCGCACTCGCTAAATTGGTCGGAAACCGGAGACAACCATATCTTCGCCCGACATGCTCAAGGAGGCTCAAGATAAAGTCAAGGTGATTAGGATCGACTCAAGACAGCCCAAAGTCGATGTAAGAGTTATTACGATCAAAAACATCGGGGATCAGCTTTGAACCCGTGAATTTGTGTACCTACGAGTATCCCCTATGAGAGGCCTGCATCGATTCAAGATTAAAGGAAGCTAGCACCAAGATTCATCGGACCATTCGCATAGTGGCACGGAAGGGCACGGTAGCCTACCACCTAGACTTACCCAAGATTTATCCGACGTCCACGACGTGTTCCACGTCTCGCAACTGAGGAAGTGTGTGAGCAACCCAGAGAAACAAGTACCCCATGAAAACATTGACGTGCAGCCAGACCTCACATACCGAGAGCATCCAATAAAAATCTTGGAAGAGTCTGAAAGGAGAACCCGACAGAAAACCATCAAGTTCTTCAAAGTTCAGTGGAGCAACCACACCGAGAGTGAAGCCACTTGGGAAAGAGAGGATTTTCTTCGGACAAAGCACCCACATTTATTTGAGGATCAGTTGGAATCTCGGGGACGAGATTTTTCCTAAGGGGGTAGGTGTTGTGACACTCCAAAAAATTTTGTTTTGGTTTTCAGCAAAAACCTTGTTGGTTTTGAAGGAGGTCATTTAAACCCTTCCACAAATCTCTTTCTCTCAAGAATTTTTCCTTTGACAAAAGATTTTACTTTGGCACCTTCTTCAACTCTGGTGTTGGTTATTAAAAACCTTTCTCCTGATTCTTCCCCTTCTCAAATTTTATTTTTGGGATTTATTTCCTTTTAGAAGAAAAACCCTAGGAGTTTGGGTCTTCTCTTATATTGAATCCATCCATACTTTTTACCATGTCTCATGTGGTAAATCTCCCCAAAACCCCTCCTTCCAATTTGGGGCAATCCAAATATTCTGTCCCAATAGGTCCAACTCATTTTTGGATTTTATTTCAATTATTCCTTTCCCCAAAACAAATTATGTCCACTATGTTGAGCCTAGGTGATTTGCAAAGCAAGTACCTAAATGCCTTTGAGTTTTGTTCTCAAACCAACTACTCTGGATAGTCCCTAGCACCCACAACCTAGAACCATCAAGATCCACTCTTCTTCCTTTCAAAATTTTCAAGTTTCAGCTCCTGCAAGTTTGGACCAGATTTGTCAAATTTGGTGGAATTCATATCTCCTCTTCTCCAAAAATTCCACCAAAATGCAGGCAACCTCCAGTTGCAATGAGAAGCCACTCCACCAAAAATCAGCTCAAGGAAAAATCCCCACATGCCAAAAGCATTCTGTCGAACACCTAGCATGCATCGTCACTTTGCACTTTCAAGAATTCAGAAATTCAGAGTTTCAGTGCCGATTCTTCGTCAGGGTCGGGTCACCTGTCAATCAGGCGCTGGCGCGTGGCGCACGGCCTCTCCTCCTGGCCGGAGCGCCGCGATGCCCCTTGGACGGATGCAGCGTCGGTGGCAGCGAGCCTCGCCGGCGTTGGTGGTTTGTGGTGGCTGCGCCACCGTGGCGGCAGCCGAGGCCCGAGCCCGCCGCCACGCCACCGTCGCCGCCCATCGTTCCTCGCCTCGTGGCTCATGCACGCCCATGCACCCCGTTACACCGTCGCCGTGGCGGCAAGCGCAGGCACGCCCTCGCCACCGACGGGCCCACGCCGCCTGCCCGCCGAACTCCCCAAAACTTCTCGTCCAACCTCGTTTAGCGCCTAAATGGAGCCAGTAGACCTCCACGTTGATGCTCAACCGCTAAACCACCCCGACCAAGCCCTGCGCCACCGTAACCTTCGCCAGAGAACTCCGTTCACGACCACTCCCCCGACGCTATAAAAGGGGCCCCGAGCTCGCCCTTGAGCACGCACCATCCCTACACCTCACCAACACTCCACCAGGCTACTAGGAGGACCTCGAGGAGGTCTCCTCCCCAACTCCGCCGCCCTGTTCCACCTCGGCCTCCACCTCGATTCACTCCGGTGAGGCCGTCCCCGGCGCCCTAACCTCGTCAGCAACCCTCTCGAGCACCCAGTAGCCTAACCCCCACCTCAATTTGCTCTTCACAGCACTCTCCGGCGAGATCCAACCCCTCCCAAATCGCTGTCCGCCGGAGCAAGGGCCGCCGTCGATGTGGTACTCGCCGGCGACCACCACCACCACCCACCGACGCGGAATGGCGCCCTGAGCACGGAGATACCGAAGAAGGTGACGGAACCGTGAACTTCACCGAGCTAGGCCCCGACTACTCCGAACCAGGCAAGCATGTTTGAACTTTTGATATGATGAGTGTTTGGGCATGTTTGCATTATTTTAGTATCATGGCATGTTCATGAGCATCTCGATGAAAGTTTATCTCGTAAAAGTTGAGGCAAGTGAGTTTCGGGAAATCCATGAGTTGTTGGAAACATGTTACATGGCCATGAGTTGGTATGAGAATGGGTAAGATGGCAGTGTTGTAGCATGCCAGTCTTATGCCAGGTCGTTGACCCAGTGTCAACATAAATCAGTCAAATTCCCGTCCGTCTTCCCTTTCGTACTACCACATGTTTTCCGCAAGGGATACGGCTTAGTAAGTTGCAAACCACTTTCTGGTACACACCAAATCGAGAGGCGGGATGAGGGTTCCATGGCCTGGATTAAAGCCTATCATCCGGTCGGGGGCATGGGTGTTTCCGGTTGGGACCGAGAGGGGGCACCCTTAGAGCGCCAGATATAAATTTGATCCCATGCTATTCAAGATTGTGATCTCCCGTCTCAAAGTTTTTCTTGAATGCTGTCTAGGGTGATTCCCGCAACGTGAGGTAGGATGGGTGTGTCTTGGTTAGCTGTGTTTTCTCCGAAATACCAGAACGGAACTAGTCCTTCGTGGCTACGAAACCGCTGGCTGTGGATATTTTAGTACAAACTCGCAGAGTCAAAAATCCTTGAAATCATTCTATTCATGTCCAAGTGGTGTGTTCATCTTATCTTGTCAAATGTCAGCCCCGGGGACAGTAACTCCTGAGAACCACATGAATGTTAAAGGTTTCTTTCCTGTGGATGGACTAACCCGCTTATTGTCTTGTGACGAACATTTTCCGTGAGCACCATTTCTTGTAAGTTATGAATAATGAAGTATAAGCCCTTTCTGCGATGTCGCTCAGACGTCCGACTGTGGCATTGTTGTTTACTTATTTTGATATAAGCCCTTTCTATGATGTCGCCGACGTCCGATCGTGGCATTGTTGTTTACTTTTTTGATATAAGCCCTTTCGCGATGTCGCCGATGTCCGATCGTGGCATTGTTGTTTACTTATTTTGATATAAGCCCTTTTGCGATGTCGCCGACGTCCGATCGTGGCATTGTTGTTTACTTATTTATGATATAAGCCCTTTTCGCGATGTCGCCGACGCTCGATCGTGGTAATCTGTTATTTACTTATTATTGATATAAGCCCTTTCAGTGGTGTCGCCCGACGTCCGATCATGCACGCATGTCTTTTCTTTTAGTATAAGCCCTTTATGAGGTGTCGCTTAGACGCCCGACTGTGGCATGCTTTACTTATTTGTTCGCCCTTCGAGGTGTCGCTCCAGACACCCGGTCGGTTTTTGGTTTATTTCTTTGGGTTTTCGAGCGGACTACCGCCAATTCCCTTTTTACTTACCTTGCTATACTAATTTGATTGCGCATTGTTAAATTATTCATGTCACATTCGTGCATGCATTTGTTATATCTTATGTCCGAACTGTCTTTAGTAGTACTTTCAAAGTACTCACCGCTTGTTGATTTGGCCGATGTCGACGGTGGCGATCTCATGGATGAAGAGTTCGATAGCGAGTCCGACGCCTAGAGGAATCCCGGTCAGTCTCGTCGACCCTCGTATTAGTCATCAGATATATTCGCTTCCGCTACCCAAATAAATTCACCGAGCCTCACCTCGACGCTCGATGAGCCGCCAGTGTGGGAGTCATATCATCCACTCCGCTGTGTTATTCCACCACTTTACCTCGAGTCAGTAGTATGCACTAGTGCAGAACCGGGCAATAGCACCGGTTCATAAGGCCCTTTAGTGTCGGTTCCATAACCGGCACTAAAGTGTGGGCACTAAAGCCCCCCCCCCCCCTTTTAGTACCGATTCAGCACGAACCGGTGCTAAAGGGCAACCACGTGGCACGAGCCAGCTCCGGGGGCCGGGAGCCCAAGATTTGGGGGTTTTTTGGTTTGATGATTTCTTTTTCATTTAATTTTGTGTTTTCCATTTAATTCTTTTTCGTTTTCTGGTATTTTACGATGCTACAAAGGCCCACAGGGCAGAAGACGTGCAATAGGCCCACAAAGGCCTGCTTAGAGAGGAGCTCGACACGGTAGCCACGACGGGGCTTATAAACCGGTGTGAACTCCTCTCAACTAGCGAGGTGGGACTAAATATTGTGCATCGCCGGCAGCAAGACCTTTAGTACCGGTTGGTGGCTCCAACCGGTACTAAAGGGGTCTTTAGTACCGGTTCGTGCCACCAACCGGTACTAAAGGCCACCACCTCTTTAGTACCGGTTCGTGGCACGAACCGACACTAAAGGTTCGCCACGAACCGGTACTAATGAGAGCGGCCCGGCTAGCCGTTGGAACCGGCACTAATGTACACATTAGTGCCGGCTCAAATTCAAACCGGCACTAATGTGCTTCACGTTTGACCCTTTTTCTACTAGTGATGCCACCACTCCACTGTGTCATATCCGCCACTATGTATAATTATTGGCGTGCTTGTAATAATTTGTTGAGCAACCTCAGCTCAACCCTGTAATATATTAATTGCTACTGGCTTATTGTATCATGGTTTTGTCCACCAGTATGGAGGATTTTCCTCACACTGGAATTAAAAGATTGGTTTCTCAATAAATATTTTTATTGGAAAACCGGTCGTGACAATTAACATCAATCGATGGGCATCTCCATAGCTCATTGATTAGCCTCATTGATGTGAGACTTTCTCCTTTTTTGTCTTCTCCACATAACCCCCCTCATCATATTCTATTCCACCCATAGTGCTATATCCATGGCTCGCGCTCATGTATTGCGTGAAGGTTTATAAGTTTCAGATTACTAGAGTATGAAACAATTGCTTGGCTTGTCATCGGAGTTGTGCATGATGAGAGCATTCTTGTGTGACGAAAATGGAGCATGACTAAACTATATAATTTTTAGGGATGAACTTTCTTTGGACATGTTATTTTGAGAAGACATAATTGCTTAGTTAGTATGCTTGAAGTATTATTATTTTTATGTCAATATGAACTTTTGTCTTGAATCTTTCGGATCTGAATATTCATATCACAATTAAGAAGAATTACAATGAAATTATGCAAACTAGCATTCCACATCAAAAATTATCTTTTTTAACATTTACCTACTCGAGGACGAGCAAGAATTAAGCTTGGGGATGCTTGATACGTCTCAAACGTATCTATAATTTTTTATTGCTCCATGCTATATTATCTACTGTTTTGGGCAATATTGGGCTTTATTTTCCACTTTTATATTACTTTTGGGACTAACCTATTAACCGGAGGCCCAGCCCAGATTTGTTGTTTTTTTGCCTATTTCAGTATTTCAAAGAAAAGGAATATCAAACGGAGTCAAAACGGAACGAAATCAACTGGAGAAGTTATTTTTGGAAGGAAAGCTACCGGATGGACTTGGACCCCACGTCAAGGAAGGAACGAGAAAGCCACGAGGGTGGGGGGCGCCCACCCCCCTAGGGCGCGCCCCCCTGCCTCGTGGGGCCCTCGTGGCTCCGCTAACGTGCTTCTTCCGCCTATATAACTCAACGTACCCTAAAACTTCCAGAACAGAGAATAGATCGGGAGTTCCGCCGCCGCAAGCCTCCAGAGCCACCAAAAACCAATCGGGGCCCTGATCCGGCACCCTGCCGGAGGGGGAACCCTCACCTGTGGCCATCTTCATCATCCCGGCGCTCTCCATGACGAGGAGGGAGTAGTTCACCCTCGGGGCTGAGGGTATGTACCAGTAGCTATGTGTTTGATCTCTCAATATCGTGTTCTTGATTTGGCACGATCTTGATGTATCGCGAGCTTTGTTATTATAGTTGGATCTTATGTTGCTTCTCCCCCTCTACTTTCTTGTAACGAATTGAGTTTTCCCTTTGAAGTAATCTTATCGGATTGAGTCTTTAAAGATTTGAGAACACTTGATGTATGTCTTGCCGTGCGTATCTGTGGTGACAATGGGATATCACGTGATTCACTCGATGTATGTTTTGGTGATCAACTTGCGGGTTCCGCCCATGAACCTATGCATAGGGGTTGGCACACATTTTCGTCGTGATTCTCCGGTAGAAACTTTGGGGCACTCTTTGAGGTTCTATGTGTTGGTTTGAATAGATGAATTGAGATTGTGTGATGCATATCGTATAATCATACCCACGGATACTTGAGGTGACAATGGAGTATCTAGGTGACATTAGGGTTTTGATTGATTTGTGTCTTAAGGTGTTATTCTAGTACGAACTCTAGGGCTGTTTGTGACACTTATAGGAATAGCCCAACGGATTGATTGGAAAGAATAACTTTGAGGTGGTTTCGTACCCTACCATAATCTCTTCGTTTTTTTTTTCACTATTAGTGACTTTGGAGTGACTCTTTGTTGCATGTTGAGGGATAGTTATATGATCCAATTATGTTATTATTGTTGAGAGAACTTGCACTAGTGAAAGTATGAACCCTCGGCCTTGTTTCCTAGCATTGCAATACCGTCTACGCTTACTTTTATCGCTTGCTACCTTGCTGTTTTTATATTTTTAGATTACAAAAACCTATATCTACCATCCATATTGCACTTGTATCACCATCTCTTCGCCGAACTAGTGCACCTATACAATTTACCATTGTATTGGGTGTGTTGGGGACACAAGAGACTCTTTGTTATTTGGTTGCAGGGTTGCTTGAGAGAGACCATCTTCATCCTACGCCTCCTACGGATTAATAAACCTTAGGTTATCCACTTGAGGGAAATTTGCTACTGTCCTACAAACCTGTGCACTTGCAGGCCCCACAACGTCTACAAGGAGAAGGTTGCGTAGTATACATCAACGTGACATGTTGCGAACGTATCCTTTGATGACACCATTCATCCTTTCGAACGACAGCATGCTGTGCAGGAACGTCGGCCCGAGTTGGATGATATCCTCCACGATATGGACCAGCAGATGCACCATAACGTCAAAGAATGCGGGCAGGAAGTACATCTCAAGCTCGCATAGTAGTATCACCACGATCTCTTCCTGTAGCCTTCTGAGTTGCCTCACGCCAACCGACTTCCGAGAGATGACGTCGAAAAAGTTGCATAGGCCAAATAGCGTTTCACGGACGTGCGCGTCCATGATCCCACAGATTGCAACTGGAAGTATCTGCGTCATCAGCACATGACAGTCGTGAGACTTCATCCCGCTGAACTTCGCTTCATTGGGTCTAGGTATCCGCTTATCTTCCCAGCAGAATCAGAAGGAAGTTTTACTCCCACGAGGCGGTGAAAACTGATCGATCTCCTCGACTTAGAGTGAAGCACGCGGAGGGTAGTCATTTCCGGTCTTCTTGGTCTTTTTGCCTTTGCGACGACTTTTCGTGTCCTGCTTCGCCTCATCATCATCATCATCATCATTAGCGTGAAGCTCCTCCCCGATGCCCATTGATTTCAAGTCGCCTTGCTTTCGCCCATCTTTGGTCCTCTCTCGCATGTTGAGCAGGGTACCAAGCAGACTCGCACACGTTCTTCGTGATATGCATGACATCAAGGCTGTGAGGCACATGGTGGATCTTCCAGTACGGCAAGTCCCAGAAAACAGACCTCGTTTTCCATACCTTCAGCAGCGGCTCTGGCGCCTTTCGCTTCTTTCCCGGCTCTGGCGCCTTTTGCTTCTTTCCCGGCAGTGGGCAATCTTTCCAATTTTTTCAATAGCTCGTCTATTTCCTCGCCGCTCCTCGTACGCGGGCGTCTTTCCTCGAAACTGGTCGGGCACTTGTTCCCCTTGGGAAGACGTTCGTGCCAGAATGACATGTTCTCGTCGAAGCATGCGTCGGTCATTTTGTCTTTTACCTTCATCTCCAGAGCCATGAGCGTTACTTTCAGACGGGTATCCTCGGGCCTGCATCCTTCATACAATGGAGTAACCGCGTCTATCTCCAGTTGATCCAACTTGGCTTTCTCTCGGGCGGCAGCTCTTGCGTTATCCATCTGCTTGAGAAGAAGCTCTTGAATATGAGGGTCCTGCACCCAGCCCATCGATGGTCCATCGTCGTCTGCTCCGGCATCTTCATCTTCATTATCATGCCCTTCGTCTGCTCCGACATCTTCCTCATCATCATGTCCGCATCTTCTACATGATGACCTGTAATCTGCATCTACTTCATGATCATGTCCGGAGATTCTTCGTCTTACGCCGCCCTCGCCGCGGTTGCCTTGCTGCCCTTCCTCATTTCTTGCCCGGCCCGATGGGCGACTTCATAGTCGTCTTCATCACCTTTCCACCGATAGCCATCCATGAAACCACGCAAGAGCAGGTGGTCCGCACCTGCCGAAATCCGGTCCGCAATAAGGCTCTTCACTTGCATCTTCGACACGGACATCTTATCTCCGTCTCGTTCTTTTGAAGCATCTCGGCCTTTGGAGCTCAAAACCTATTCATGATGCCTTCGGTCATCGTATGCGGACCATTGTCGCCTGCGGGGTAGAGCAAAAGATATTTTAGAACCAAGAAAAAATTCGGCATGACTTTCCCTAAAAATAGGACCAAAAAGAATGCATAGTGCCAAAATTCTTGCCGAAACAGAAATGAATCAACATTCCGGCAAAATATTGGCAACTATCGCATTTCAAATACCGGTACCTGCAAACACAAACATATATGCAAGACCACAAATATATGCAATACCACAAACATACATAGATCTAGCAAGGCCATAAAAAGTGCATGTGCACGTTATTGGAGGGAGAGAAAAAGTAGATCTACAACATAAAGATAGCTTTCCCCTTACTTACCTATCAAAAAAAGATAATTTAACCACTTAATTTGGATGAATCTATGGTGCAAATGAGGTGAGGAGGAGGAGGCAACCGAGACAAGCTCGGAGGAGGAGGTGGAGAGAATAAAGTGGGAAAAGTGAGTGTGTAGGTGTGGCTGTCCAAAATATCTAGCTGGTCCCAGGTTACTAATGGCGCACCACCTACAAATGCGCCATTAGTAACCCTGGTTACTAATGGCGCACTAGCTGGTGGTGCGCCATCAGTAGTTTTGCAAAAAAATAATTAAAAAAATATAGTTGTGGCGCACTTTGTGGCTGGTGCGCCATTACTAGTTAAAACTAGTAATGGCACACTCTGCCGTGGTGCGTCATTAGTATTTTTGGAAAAAAAAATTGTTACTAGTGGCGCACTCTGTGGCTGGTGCGCCATTACTAGTTAAAACTAGTAATGGCGCACTCTGGCCTGGTGCGCCATTAGTATTTTTGGAAAAAAAATTGTTACTAGTGGCGCACCATGGGTCTGGTGCGCCATTAGTGTCTTTCACACTAATGGCGCACCAACACATTGTGCGCCACTGCTACATAGTAGTGGCGCACCACATGTCTGGTGCGCCATTAGTGGCCATATCATCTATAGCCCTTTTCCTAGTATGCGGACTCCCGGCGACTCTCTTTGGTTAGTAATTTATGTTAGGTTTTTTTTAGTCCCCGCTGATGCGGGGCTCGGGCGGATGACGACTCTTTTCTTCGAGTTTGTCTTTCGTGCTCCAATCCTCCTCGGGTTCATCTATTTGGACATGGTGAGAGGTAAGGATTTTCTCGTGATGTGACGAGATTTGGTGTCATGTGCTTCAGATCCATTCAAGAGTGCAATGACGATGACTGCGGCTCCATGCTGCTGGTCCTTATGGGCACGTGTACGAAGACTTTTCAACTGTCATTGACACGGTCAAGCCGGTTACGATAGGGGAGCGACGACAATGGCGCGTTCTGGCTGGTGGTTGGTTGTTCGGTGGTCTTATAATGTCAGTGCAATTTTCTTATTTTTCTGCGACTGGAATGTCGGTGCAATCTTGGTTACGTTTGAGGTGCTTTCTACTTCCAACGAACTTTGACAATATATCTAAATTATTTTTGAAAAAAACCGGTCATATCCATAGGCGCAATTTCTTTTTGTAAGGAAAATACTTCGTCGGATCAGAAGACGGGCACGCTAGAGCCTGGAGGAGTCTCACACACGCCGCGCCCCCGGAATGAAACGCACCAGAAGACGGGCACGATGCCTTTTTTTAAGGGAAAGACCTTTATGGCTAGCTTTATTAATTTAAACAACGGTTACATCATCCACTAAAAGTCCAGAAATAAAGTCGGGAGGTGCGTCCAACCACAAGTTTGATGAATCCACACGTCCATTATAAGCTAGCGCATGAGCTACCATATTAGATTCACGGTTGCAATGCTCTAATAAAGCCTTTCCGAAGTCGTGAAGAAGAGTTTGGCACACGTCAGGAATAGGAGCAGCGATCATTGAATGGCCAGTATTCTTTTGAATTGCTTCCACAATGACTAAATTGTCCATCTGTACTAAGATAGAGTTGGCACCAATAGAACTGGCTAACTTGAGACCCTCCATAAGTGCGGCTGCTTCCGCTGACACCACATCTGCCACGTGCTCGAGTTTAGCCGTTGCCGCGCCCACAAACATACCGCTGCTATCTCTTAGAGCATCTCCAACAGCCGCGTTAAAATAGCGCCGTGCCGCAAATTGGTTCGTTTTAGCGTGCGTACAACACGGCGGGTCGCTCCAGCGGGCGCGAAAAACGGCGCGCGCGCTATAACGAGTTGGGCGCGCTGTCGGAAACACTCTCCCGCGCGGTGTATTTCGGGCGCCCACTACAGCACACGGCACACTCGAGCGCTCGCTCTCGCACTTCCTCTCCCACTTCCACCCCCATCCGGCCGTGCCGCCGCCGCCGCCCGCGACCCCCGGCGATCGCTCAGCGCTTCGGCCTATCCTCGCGCAAGGCTCGCCCCATCCTCCTAGTCCCCGGGGGCTCGCGCCTCCGTCGTCGAGGAACAGCGCTGAAGGCCTCGCTGCGCGCCGCGCCCGCAAGGTGTTCGACAAAACGCCTACAAGGTATGTATTGCTCAAACTTCATGAATTTGGTGCATGTTTTGAATTGTAGTTTTTATAGTATAGTATTGAACATTGTAGATGAGTTCGTCGTATGATTCTTCCGAAGAAGAATTTGATATTGAAGAGGAGGAGGATCTTGCAATGATCCTAGCTATGCATATAAAAAAACCGAAGCACGGTGGTTTGGTTATGGGTCGGCAGAAAATTTGGAGGGATAGGATCGATGCCCACAACAGATTGATCAGGCATTATTTTGCGGAGAATCCCACATACCTTGAGTCGTATTTTAAATCGCGGTTTAGGATGAGCACCGAGTTGTTCAGCGCATTGCGGAGAAACTAGCGAGCCATGACCGCTTTTTCAGCAAAGGAGGAATGCCGCCAGAGAGCTCGGGCATAGCACCTTTCGAAGGTGACAGCCGCTTATGCGTATGTTGGCATACGGTATACCGGCTGATCTTGTTGATGATCACTTGGCTATGGGTGAGAGCCAAGCCATCATGTGTCAAGCGCTTTGCGGTGGGAATTGTGCAAGTGTTGGCGAGGAGTATTTGAGATCTCTCAATGTGAAGACGTCGCAAGGCTATTGGCGATGAACAAAGCTCGCGACTTTCTGGCATGCTTGGCTCAATATATTGCATGCATTGGAGTTGGAAGAATTGTCCAAAGGCATGGCATGGGCAATTCCACGGCCAAAAATGGGTTCCACTATAATCCTTGAAGCGGTGGCCGATCAGAGACTTTGATTTGGCATGCATTCTTTGGAATGCTCGGATCTTTGAATGACATCAATGTTGTCAACCGGTCACCATCGATGAATAAGATTGCAACGGTGAGTTGTCACCGGTGCAGTTTGTAGCAAATGGTCGTACGTACAACTATGGCTATTATCTAGCGGATGGCATCTATCCAAAGTGGCAAACCTTCGTGAAGCCGTTGAAAAAGCCGGAAGGTAAGAAAAATCTTGATTTCCACAATGCTCATGCTGCGGCTAGAAAAGATGTGAAGAGAGCATTTAGGATTTTGCAAGCCCAATTTGCTATTGTGAGAGGACCGGCTAGATTTTGGGATCAAAAAATGCTTTGGTACATCATGCACGCTTGTGTGATCATGCACAACATGATCATCGAGAATGAGCGTGGCCAAGATTTAAACTACTCACAAGATGAGCTCTTGGGACATCCGTGAAAGTCGACGGAGGGCTGAAAGGGTAGCCCGCTTTATTGCCTCCTATCATGCCATTGGCGCCCCGCACAATGAACTTCAGAATGATCTGATTGAAGAGTGGTGGGCATGGCATGGACGACAAAGAGCATGATGATTTCAGTTCGACATTGCATTGTTCATGAACTATTTGTTGTACTGAACGATAAACTATTTGTTTGAGTTGTAATGATAACGAAATTGAACTATTTATTGTTGATTTATTTTGTTTGTTTAATCATTTTTGCTTCTCTTCTTTGAAATGTATATGTGGTTTATGCGGCGCGCGCTGTATTTTTGCGCGCTGCTGAAGCGGCGTGCGCGCGCTGCATTATATCGCGGCTGCTGTAGCCAGCACTAACGGCCACGCTAAACCAGCCGAAGCGCGTGCGGCAAACAGGTTTTTGAGTGAAGTGCAATGTAGGTCCTGAAACTATTTCAGGGGTGTCATGTAGGTCCTCGAACTATGAAAATCGTCATCCAGGTCCTCAAACTGCAATAAGTGTATCATTTAGGTCCAAAATCTCCCTAACCCCTCTAACTAGCCAGCTGGCGCCGTTAACCGTGAACACTGAACAGTAAAATAGCGTTCCAGTTCCAACATCATTTTTGTACGTGATGAACAGTAAAAATCAAAACAATCTGAAATTCTTTGGCATTGAAGATACCCTGGTGCGTGAACAGTAAAAATGTTCACTAATTCAAAAAAATGTTCGCGAATATGGAAAAGTTATTCGCAACTTTAGAAAAATGTTCACAAACAATAAATTTGAAAATATGTTCGCGAACCACAAATATTGTTCGCAGGCATGGAAAAAATGTTCACGGCATTAAAAAAATGTTCGCGAACCACAAATATATTTGACTTTAAAAAAATGTTAGTGAACATTTTTTTAAATTCACGAATAGTTTTTCCAAATTCATCGTTCGCGAACATTTTCTTAAAGTCGTGAATATTTTTTTTAAATTCATGAATATTTTTTAAAATTCATGAATATTTTTTCCAAATTCATCGTTCACGAACATTTCTTTAAAGGTACGAACATTTTAATTAAAGTCATGAATATTTTTTCCAAATTCATCATTCACGAACATTTTTTAAAGTCGCAAATATTTTTTCCAAATTCATCGTCCGCGAACATTTTTTTAAAGTTGCGTATATTTTTTCCAAATTCATCATTCACGAACATTTTTCTGAATTAATGAACATTTTAATGTTCATACACCTGGGTATCTTCGATGTCAAAGGTTTTCAGATTTTTTTTTATTTTACTGTTCATCGTACACTGTTCATCACGTACAGAAATGATGCTCGGAACTTAACGCTGCCAGCTGGCCGGTTAGAGGGGGTCAGGGAGATTTTGGACCCGAATGACACAGTTACTGTACTTTAAGGACTTGGATGACAATTTTCATAGTTCGAGGACCTACGTGACACCCCTGAAATAGTTCGAGGACCTACAATGCACTTCACTCCAGGTTTTTTGCGCGCCACACTTAGCGCGGCTGTTGGAGATGCTCTTACAGCCGCCACTGCACATATTCTCCGTGGATCGCCACTGCACCGATGCCGCCTCCGGGCCGCCACTCCCCGCGTAACCGGAGGGACGAAACCATCGGCTCCTGCCACAGATTGCGCACATGTACTGCTAGCCTTAGCCTGCCTCTTCAGGTTCCTGTTGGAACCATGCGCCTCTTCGCTTCGTGCAGGTTCCGGTTCACTTTGTTGACTCGGTTCGGTGCGATTAATTCCCTGGAGGGGCGTGTGCTTGCGTACGTCATGGCGCTCAGTTTTGACTTTCTACCATATAATGTTATTTTGGTAAAATTCAGGATGTCATAGGCTCACATCATAGCAGATGCTGAACTTCTCTTTTTCCTCATCTTATTCGTGGACTCACATCAGATATATACATACACACACACACTACCCACCGGTCCTGTCCTGGCGCTGGAGAGCTGAACCGAACGGCGGGACGGCTGGCTGTTCTTTCTGCAATTCTACTCTGGTCCAGCTGAAAACAGCAGCGGAAGGGAAGGACACATACACACGACACGCATAATCGCACATGTACTACAGTACGCTACATATGTAGCTCAGCTCGGATCGTTGGGCGGTCGGTCGTCACGATCAGCTCACGAATATGATGGATGGGTCGCAGCAGCACTCGTCGACGAGGCAGCAGCAGCACAGAGCTGCGAGGCTGCAAGCATCTCAGATTAGTGAGTACTCACATAATCCACACAGAGGAAAGTAAGAAAAACCATCAGGTTCTTAGCTCTTTATTACGTACCACCCTTCGAGGAAGCCCGCCTGCCGTCTCGGCGGCGGGGCGTACTGCGGCGGCGCCATCACCGGCGGTCCGTTGTAGTACCCTGCAAGCGCGCTTTCCCGTTACTTATGCATGAGAGCGTGAGCAGCACAAGTGGGAAAAAGGGAAATGCAATGCAAGGAAGGCACACGAACATATATATGTGGAATTTTATTAACACAAGTGGTGGTTACCTTGGTTGTGTGGGTACGAGTACCCGTACCTTCGATCACTCATGTTGGTCGCTGGCTATGAACCCTAGCTGCAGATGGCTGCTGCCTTACGAGGGAGAAGTGCACCGGCCGGTATTGGGCCTGGAGAGAGTATAAATAGCGGCTGCAAACTGAAGATCAAGTGGTCTGCTAGTATATTTTTGCCGTGGATTACACTTTTAGTTGTGCTTCTAAAACATTCGGCGAGCCGCTGTCAGCAGCTCATCGATCCTGATCCTAGGCGGCAGCGAGGGGAAACGAATAAAGCTACTCGATCGTTATCTGATTATTATCTCTTTGCTTCCTTTTAATTCCGCCCTTCCTTTTTGACCTTCCGTGGATTATTCCTGCCTTTAACTTCAAGCAAATGGGGCATCATATTCATACGATCGAACTCTATCTCTGCTTGCTGTCGCTGTTTACAATTACAGTAGTGATCTAACAAGCGCTAGAGATCGATGCTAATGCGCCACGCCTTGTAATGTGAACGGCACAACTCGGTAACCAGCATCAGAAACTGAGAAACCAGAGACGCTGGGAATCTAAACCTCTGCATGCAATGCGAGCTACTCCTACGATCTTCTTCTTCTTCGTTGGAAAGAGGCAAGTAACCCGACGTCGCCAACTCGAGATGGCGAGACGAGGAGAATGTCCGGTGAAATCATCAGAAATCGGTCGACGATTCAAGGTAGCACGTACGCATTCATTGGCTCTCGGGAACGTGCACGAACCGATAATAAGCGATCAGTGTGCAGATGCTGGATTCTTTGTTTCTTTCGCACGATTGTAGCAACAAGATCATCCTTGTCTAGAGTTTTCCGTGTCTATGCTGCCCTTCCAGCAGGCACACGGGAGTGACGCGTGGTGCAGAACCGTGAATGGGAGACCGTGATACGTCCCTAAGCCAACATAAGGGTTCAGATCAACCGTCTGCGTTTGCAGGTTGGCAAAATTCAGAAACTGTATAGGGGATCGCCACCTTTGAGCAAAAACAAAAGGAAAATCGGCAGGGACGCAGGTTTGTAGCCACTGCCATCTCGAAATGTACCTGGCAGATACTACAGCCAGATTTGCCAGATATCGACATCAGACTGTGTGGCTTCAATGATCGATGCATAGTATAAATGTCATCAGCGGCTGATATCCAACGAGCATAAATATATTGATTTTGCATTTGAAGAACCCATGTCAAATTTCAGTTTTTTTTTCGTTTGCAAAATTATATGTTGTCAATATAAAATTCGAAATTCCAAGGTTTTACATAGGCAAACTCTACAAATATGTGGAAACGAGTTGCACGCTTTAGTCAACCCCGAATGGTGGTGACCAAGGTATCTCGTGGCCGTGCGGCGGAACCCGGCCCGTCACCGGTGGAACCGTGGAAGGGATCACGTCTTTGTTTTAGATACTTTTAGTGTCTTGGTTGGGGCAGTGAGGTGGCAGCGGCGCCCCAAAGTTAGAATAATATCCTTCAGTCATATCCCCGCTCTAGCGGCGCACCTAGCACCGACGAAGGGCGTGCATATATGTGTCTCCCGCGAGTCCGTTTGGATATGGTTGGGCCTCATTTTCGTTGAAGTCTTGTAGGTAGAACCTTTCTGATCTATAATGCTCATCGTCAGCGACGATTGTTGTTCTACCGTGCTGGTTTTTTGGGGTCTTTGCACGACGACTTTCTGATTGTCTATTATAACTAGGTTTTCCTGGCTGTATTGAGGGAGGGGCAAGGGTGGTCCATAGACTTGGTTTAAGTTTTGCTACTTCCGATAATCTTTGTACTACTATTGCATGTCAGTTGATCAGGCGATTTTTCAAAGAAAAAAATGAAGCAACTCCTTTATGCATAAATATTGTCCGACAAACTTTAGTTGATTCTAAGCAAAATTATATTGTGAAGACTTAATTGAATTCTCAATACTGAAGTTGAAATCAATACATCCTACTAACACCTCTAGTATCTGGATCTGTATACACCTCTGAGGAACTGAGCCGACGGGTCTAATCTTTTGCTCTTTTCACAATCTTTAATTCCTCCCCTAAAAGAAAGCATACAGTTGCTCTGGAAGATAAGAGAGGATTAAAGTGCCTTTGTCGTGGGATAGACACATAGATTACCTTCTTCTCCACCCTGCGCGAAATCCTGGCCATTCGCTTCCCGATCGGACGGTGTAGTCTCAGTAATTCGATTGAGACCACGGGTCAATCGAGCCGACACAGATGACCTCTCGTCCTCAGGGCGCCATGGAGAAGGCGGCGGCGGCGGCGGCGGCCGAAGAGGAGCCGGAGGAAGCGTGGGCGTGGACCTGGGGCGCGGGCACGGACGGGCAGCTGGGGAACGGCGGCTTCCAGGACCATCATCTCCCGCAGCCGCTCCTCCTCCCGCCTCGCTGCCGAGGCCGCGTTTCCTTCGTCGCCGGCGGCGGCGCCCACGCCATCGCCCTCACAAGTACGTCCCGTCTTCGTCCAGACACCCCACCTCAGTAGGATTTGGTTAGGCGAGCTTGCACGTCTTCGTGGTCCTCGTCGTCTAGTGATTACACGGCTCTCACATGGGTAGATTGCATCACAGTTTCAGAGAGTTCGAATTGTATTGCAGGTTTTCCTTCCTGTACACTCAGCTACTTGCCTACTTCTAGGTCCCTGTGTCCTGTGACTCTTGTCTGGACTTCCACATCTCGTTCCTTGAGCTGGATTTGCATATGCATATTCATTGTGGACTTATATGATACTAGTAGCTACGCTGTTCGGTAGGAATTGGAGTTCTGCCGCACAGTTTTAGAACTGTCTCCTTGTCTAACTATGTAACGCAAGAGAGGATCTTATATCCACAGTTTCATACAGTGATACACCATTGTATTGTTCAGTGACTAAGTTGCTTTTCAGTTCAGGTTCGCTTTCCATCTTGGCGAGTAGGAATGATCAAAGCATTTTGACATGCTGATCTCTCCCTGAGCATTTTAATTGTCAACATACTTTGTTTGTTGAAGATGATCTGTTTACTTGGAGTTGGAGGCAACTGTATCTTGTTGCCTTGCTGTGCCATTTTTATCAGTGACTCAAGAAACTTGTCTATGCATCAGAGGCCATTTTCCCCTCATTGATGTCGGACTAGACCAATATGGGTTAGTTTTCTGAAAATCTTTACTCAACATTTCAGGTGATGGCGAAGTATTTACTTGGGGCAGAGGTACCCATGGTCAGCTTGGCCATGGGAACATAGAGAACATCCCTCATCCAAAGTCCGTTAAGTTCTTTGAAAACTATACAGTAACCTGTGTGTCTACTGGATGGAACCATTCTGGGTTTGCTACAGGTCTCCAAATTCTGAAACCATTCATTTACGTTTTACTTCCATTTTGGTCTTCACGTTTCATGCCAGGCCGTTTCTTATTTTGTTTTGCTCTTGAGCTGTTGTCTTATTTTGTTTGGAAAGTGAATTGTCACTGATGAGCTTTGCTGTGATGTTTCTAGTTGTTATTTTCAGATTCTGGACAACTCTTCATGTGCGGAGATGGCTCATTTGGACAGCTTGGCATTGGTGATAATCAGTCAAGGAACTTGCCGTTTGAAGTGACATCCTTTACCACAAAGCATGTTGAGAAGCTTGCATTTGGGATGCGACATTCTCTTGTCCTATTGAAAGGTAGGTAAAATTATGACACACTGTTATAGTGACACATCAATTTATAAGAAACCACATGTTCATGAAACAACACAAATTTACTCTGGCAGTACCTTTTCCGTAACAACTTGATCAGTAATCTTTCTAGTCCCTGGGAACACCCAAGATCTATAGTGACTCATTTATGCATTCCCTAAGGTTCTGACATCTGCGAGGGAATACTTAATCAGTACTCCAGTATTCTGTTTTTATGGGGAAAACAGGGCAGTAACTTGCCGAGAATTATGAAAAGCAAAAATCAGTAAATGAAGTTACTAAAGAGGGAAAAGAAGTTAGATCATCATGATCGTAGGATCTTTTCACCAGACAGCTGGAAATTTGTTCACAGTACCATTTCTCATTTGTAACAGACTTCTTTCTTCCAGATAAATGACACAGTAATCAAATTTGGCCCATGTGCATTACGAGTAAATGACACATTGTTCTTATTTCTTCCAGATAATTCCGTTTATGGATTTGGCTCAGCAAGACGGGGACAAGTTGGCAAATCTGCTTCCAAAAATCAAAAGTTTTATAATACTCCTAGATTAATTGATGGTTTTCCAAACTGTAAAATAGTGAATTTATATGCCAATGGAGATCACAGTGCTGCATTGGATGGTAAGCATCGGAAATATGCAGTTACCAACTCTCTTCTATTTGGTACTTGGCATAATTTCCCTTCCACTGAATGTAACAGAATCTGGCCAGTTGCACATCTGGGGAAGAGCATTAGTTGGTGAACATGATGATGACCAACCTCGGGCAGCCTTTCCCTCTTTGAGTATTTCTCAAGTGGCATTAGGATGGCATCATGCATTAGTTTTATCTGGTATGTATTTGTTTTATATAATTGAACCATGTTTTCCAGAAGCTTTCTCAGAAGGTTGACATTTTTTATTTGTCTCAGGAGGTGAATTGTACACCATTGGTGCTTACCGCCATCAGAAGTGTGACCCTACTGGTTCAGAAAATGCTGTAGCACAGCAACTGAATCTTACCACAGCAAGCAGTACACATCATGGTACTCCTCACAACGTTTGCTATGCTATATCTTGCTATCCTCACATGGTGTATTTGAATTATGGAATAGAGACATGTATCTTGTACATTAATCTGGTAAATACTGCCAAGCAGCTTAACATCCTTTGGAACGAGAATATGCCAACCGTTCGCACAAAATGGTACCTTCAGATGGGAAGTCAAATCTGTACGAGTGCGACAACTTGTCTGCACCCCATGACAAGAATGCATCCTCTTCTGTATTTGAAAGAATGAGAAAAAAGACAATCATAGATGTACAGCATATGAACTTGTGAAAATTCATGAGAAAATATGACCAGTGTGAAGTGTACAAAAACGTCATGCAGATATAGTAGTGCACACTGCACGAACAGATGATGAGAAAATACTATCATTATGTATGTCATATAGATAGTAGCTCACACTACATGCCGTCAATACACGCCCCAGCCTATTCTATATCCATTTAACTTTCATAGATTATATTCATATTTGTTCCATCTGATGACCATGTTGCATTTGCACCTCCCTCACTGTCTGAAAGTATGTGTGTGTTGTGCAGAACCATCTTCAGCGTCAAATTTGGCGAAGGTGCCCTCTACTCATGGACAGCAGGTGACCCAGATAGCAGCCGGCACTGAACATTCAGCTTTGGTGACAGGTAAAAGGTCATTTTATCCCAGAATCTAAAAATGAATAAGATGAGCAGCGGCCGGGCTAACTGCTGCTCTTCGCATGTTTTCTCAGACAGCGGAGCATTGTTCACCTGGGGCTGGGGAGAGCACGGGCAACTGGGCTTGGGAGATACTTGTGATCAGGTGGTTCCTCGGAGAGTAAATCTAGGCGACGAGGGCTCACGTTCTCCTGCTTCGCTCGGCGTGTACTGTGGGAGCGGGTTTACCGTCGCCGTGAGCCTGGCTTAGTGGCAGATCAGTTAGTTACTGCTGCACCGCCGTATTTTCGTTATGTCTCCACACAGCATGTGAGAAATATGAACACTAGTAGTAGATGCTTTCTTTGTAGTGCTGTTGGAGAGTGAAGGAGGAACACAACAGGATTTGCTCCGTGTGTATGAAACTATGAATGAACCCCTTGTTGTTGTCTATTGTCCGGCCTGGGACAGCAACATTGTCGCATTCCGTGATTTGGGCTTGTCAACTGGAGTATTGATGAAACTGGAAGACTGAATAATACAGAGGCCGTACTGTTCTGCATAGGACCATATTTGTGGATTGGTATAAATACTATCAATAGTGATGCATCTGGTTCCTGGAGGAAAAGAAAACAGTGTGCTCGGGTGCCATCTTCAAAGTTCAAACCAAGGAAAGATGAAGAGATACACTACATACACAGAGGCTGTGGACTGGTCGATTGGCCGGTTGGCTACACTCCGGCTCTTGCGTGAACCGAAGGTCAAATTCTAAGTTGAGCATGGATGTTGGAGGGAAGGCTCCAACAAGTCTTTAGGAGTAGATGGATGGTGTCCGTAGTATATTTGGTGGGGACTGGGGAGTATCCACGGCTCCCAAGATCAGGACCGACGTTTGGGATATTCCGGTTGGATGCTCTGCGATCCCGACGTCGACGTACGGCGACGGGAACAGCCATTAGATCGACCATCATCAATCAATCAAGTCAGGAGGGCGGCCCGGTTTCGCCGAACTTGGGATGCTCTTCCATGGGGAGCATTTCCCTGCCTGCTTGGATATTCCCGGTCTTGCTGAATGTTCCCTATAATATTCCTACTTGGTCTTTCCTTATTCAGCGCAAGGCCACACAAGTCCTGATACTAATGGGGGGCAGTTATATACAAGACTAAAGAGTGATTAAGCTGCCTGACGTGTTTGACCACACGCCATGAAACTGGTTAAAAAAAACATACGCTATGAATCCACTCTCAGCTGCTCCATACTTTAATACTCTATTGTCATGTGAATTTTCCTGCTTTCCCGCGTCTTGTTGGAGAATGTTTGTCTTGCTCTTGGATAAATATACTGCTTTCTACGATTGTACCTATTCGCTCCGTTCAGTATTATAAGATATTCTACTCTCTCTAATCCATATTAATTGTCCCAGCTTTAGTAAATGTTTACTAAAGCACTAAAGCTACGTCAAGTAATATGGCCCGGTTTCGCATAACTCTGGATGCTTTTCCATTCTATGGGGAGCGGAGCATTTGGCTGCTCGGATATTCCCTCCCGGTCTAGCTGAATGTTCCCTGTAATATTTCTACTTGGGTTTTAACTTATTCAGCTCAGCGTCTGTCTGACACACCTAATGCTAATGGGAAACGGTTATGCTCCCTCCGTCTCACGTATTAAATGTAATAACATCTTATATATTATGGAACAAAGAGAGTAGAAGACTAAAAAGTGGCTAAGCTGCCTGACGTGTTTGTCCTGCTCTTTGTTACTCTAATTAATACTCTATTCTGAATGTCCTGCATTGTTACTCCAATTAATACTCTATTCTGAATGTCCTGCTTTCGCTTTCAAAAAAAAAAAGAATGTCCTGCTTTCCAGTGTCTCATTAGAGAATGTTTGTCCTGCTCTTCGATAAATATATGGATTGCTCTCTACGAAATTGTACCTACATGCCATATAATACGAGCCAAATTCTACCCTGAGAATCGAGGGCTTGTGCAAACTGTAAACTTAGGCAGATATAGGTTGACTCGGTCAATTGTGGTAATTCCGTTAATCTTTTCATGTTTGCCTACTCTATTGTTTTTGCAAGAAATTTTCAATCTATTCATCAATCATGGTAGTCCAGAGAACGTTAGAGGTAATAAAAATTACAATCAGGTTCATGAATCACCTAGTGACAACTACAAGCACTGGAGCGAGCCGAAGGCGCGCTGTCGTCATCGCCCCTTCATCACCAGAGTCGGGCAAACCTTGTAGTAGTAAACAGTTGGGAAGTCGTCGTGCTAAGGCCCCAAAGGACCAGAGCAACAATCATTGCCGATGAAGAGAGTTGTAGATCAAAAAGATTAAACCTATAACCACACGAACGAAGTCGAACAAAAGCTGGATCCAAATAGATCCACTAAAGACCAGCACCGACCGAATCCCGTGAGATCCGACGGAGACACACCTCCACACATCCTCCGATGACGCTATTTGCACCATCGGGGCGGGGTTAGGACGCGGGAGACATTATTCCTACCGAGGGACATCGCCATCGCCACACAACCCAACCAAGACGTTGAACCTACCAAAAACAAGAACGGAGTCCCTCCCGTCGGCTCTATTGTTGGTTGATGATTTTTAATACGTATCAACTAGGTTATGCCCAACGAAGTTTTTCCTTCCCTAACCCTAGGCGGCTAGGGCAAACTCTTCTCTTCAAACTTCGCCGACGAGCTCGTGGATTCGCCTCCCCTCTGCCTGCCGCTCCGGTGGCCGATGAATGGGAGGGGAATCCTCGTGCCTCTGCTCTGGTTAGTAGTTTAGGTTAGAATATTTTTAGTCCTCTCAGGTATGGTGCCTGGGCGGATGGCAGCACTACTTCTTCGAGTTTGTCTTCCGGGTTCCGATCCTCCACGAGTACATAATCTGTATGTAGTTGACGGAGTTCCGGCGTAAATTTCTGCCGCCTCTTTGGGGCGGTGAGGTTAGGGTTTCTCGTCTTGTGGCCAGATTTGGTGTCGGTTGCTTCAGATCTATGTAAGAGTTCAACGGCGACGACTGTGTCTCCAAGGCGCTGGTCCTTAGGGGCACTTGCACGAAGATTTCCGGCTGACATCGACTAGGTCAAGCTGACTTCGGTAAAGGAGTGGCGACAGCGGCTCGTTCTGACAGCAGTAGTGGTTGTTACCAAAAAAGGGTTGCCCCGTCTTTATATTATAAAGCAAACATCACCACATACATCCGAGCGAATCGATACAAACACACCCACCACGGCACACAACACACACCCAAGGCTAGATACAAAGGTGTCGGGCACCGAGACACCACTCGGGCGATAACCAAGCAAACGAACCAATAAGAACTACTTGGAGCCACCGAGGAGGAGTGAGACGGACAATGACGACGCAAGGACTCCAGGATGGTGCCTCCCAAAAGGGTACGACCACGGATAGCTGCCACCCTCCGATCCGAAGATCAAGTTTTCACCCGTAGCCACATGAAGGAGTGGGAGCACCGCGACGGAGTCTTCAAGAAGGATACGCCCGTCCATGGACACCGTCGCCGCCAGCCAGTACGAGGACTGAGCAAGTGATGTACCCAGGCACCCCCGCTCCGCCAACCACCCGCAGCCAAGCCCCCCACGATGCCATGGCTGCCCGCCCGCACCTAAGACACAGGTTCCGGCCTCGAACTCCAGGTCTCCCGCCGCCCAACATCCAGGCTGTTGAAAATATGCCCTAGAGGCAATAATAAAATGGTTATTATTGTATTTCCTTGTTCATGATAATTGTCTATTGTTCATGCTATAATTGTATTGATCGGAAACCGCAATACATGTGTGAATACATAGACCACAACATGTCCCTAGTGAGCCTCTAGTTGACTAGCTCGTTGATCAACAGATGGTCATGGTTTCCTGACCATGGACATTGGATGTCATTGATAACGGGATCACATCATTAGGAGAATGATGTGATGGACAAGACCCAATCCTAAGCATAGCACAAGATCGTGTAGTTCGTTTGCTAAAGCTTTTCTAATGTCACGTATCATTTCCTTAGACCATGAGATTGTGTAACTCCCTGATACCGTAGGAGTGCTTTGGGTGTACCAAATGTCACAACGTAACTGGGTGACTATAAAGGTGCACTATAGGTATCTCCGAAAGTGTTTGTTGGGTTGGCACGAATCGAGACTGGGATTTGTCACTCCGTATGACGGAGAGGTATCTCTGGGCCCACTCGGTAATGCATCATCGTAATGAGCTCAATGTGACTAAGTATTTAGTCACGGGATCATGCATTACGGAATGAGTAAAGTGACTTGCCGGTAACGAGATTGAACGAGGTATTGGGATACCGACGATCGAATCTCAGGCAAGTAACATACCGATTGATAAAGGGAATTGTATACGGGATTGCTTGAATCCTTGACATCGTGGTTCATCCGATGAGATCATCGTGGAACATGTTGGAGCCAACATGGGTATCCAGATCCCGCTGTTGGTTATTGGCCAGAGAGCTGTCTCGGTCATGTCTACATGATTCCCGAACCCGTAGGGTCTACACACTTAAGGTTCGATGACGCTAGGGTTATAAAGGAAGTTTGTATGTGGTTACTGAATGTTGTTCGGAGTCCCGGATGAGATCCCGGACGTCACGAGGAGTTCCGGAATGGTCCGGAGGTAAAGAATAATATATAGGAAGTGAGGTTTTGGCTACTGGAAGTATTTCGGGGGTCACCGGTAATGTACCGGGACCACCGGAAGGGTTCCGGGGTCCACCGGGAGGGGCCACCAGCCCCGGAGGCTTGCATGGGCCAAGAGTGGGAAGGGACCAACCCCTGAGTGGGCTGGTGCGCCTCCCACCAAGGCCCAAGGCGCAGCCAAAGGGGGGAAGGGGAAACCCTAGGCGCAGATGGGCCTAAAGGCCCACCCTAGGGCGCGCCCCCTCTCTCCCCCTCTTGGCCGCCCCCTCCAAGTCCCATCTAGGGCTGCCGCACCCCTAGGGTGGGAACCCTAGATGGGGGCGCAGCCACCTCCCCTCCTCCTATATATAGTGGGGGTTTTGGGGCTGCCAGGAACATGAGTTTTCCTCTCTCCTGGCGCAGCCCTACCCCTCTCCCTCCTCGTCTCTCGCAGTGCTTGGCGAAGCCCTGCTGGAGTGTCACACTCCTCCATCACCACCACGCGCGTTGTGCTGCTGCTGGACGGAGTCTTCCCCAACCTCACCCTCTCTCCTTGCTGGATCAAGGCACGGGAGACGTCACCGGGCTGCACGTGTGTTGAACGCGGAGGCACCGTTCTTCGGTGCTTAGATCGGATTCGGCCGCGATCTGAATCTCTTCGTGAACGACTCCACCGACCGCGTTCTTGTAACGCTTCCGCATCGCGATCTTCAAGGGTATGAAGATGCACTCACCTCTCTCTCGTTGCTAGTATCTCCATAGATAGATCTTGGTGATGCGTAGAAAATTTTGAATTTCTGCTACGTTCCCCAACACAGGCACCCCCAAGACCATCCAAAGAGGCCAGCTTTGTACCAGAGGGACACCCCGATCGATGTCCTGCAGCAGACGACCCACCTTGAACATCGTCGGAGTTGCAACAACTTGCATGTGGCTGGGAAAAGGGGAGGTGGGGGAGTGGACGCATCCGGATCGCCACACCCCTGTGCCAGTGACGGGTGACCCGAGCACGTCGGTGCCGCCCATCCCTCCAGCCAACCTCCCCACCGGACACACCCCTATGCTACCCCATCCCAGCAGCCATCATAGAACCGCGCAAAGACACCGTCGCAGGCCCGGCCACCGGCAAGGAGGGCCCCCAAGGACCGCCGCTGACCACCAAGAAAACTCATCGGGGAGCCCATCTGCACTGCCGCTGTCGTCCAGGCGGCGAGACACCTGGATCCCAACCAGCACACCCACCAACCACTGCCGCTGCGTCTCCACCACCACCAGCCGCGACCACGGCAGGAGCGGACGCCCGCAGCCCGCGCCGCCTGGGCCCAGATCTGGCTGTCGTCGCCGCCGAAGCTCACCGGGCACCACCTGCTGCCGCTGCCCTTCACGCCGCCACTGACCGCGTCTCGCCGCCATTTCCGCCGCCGCCGCCGCCATGCCCCGAGCAAACGTTGCGTCGACGAACCGAGCGGGGGAAGGAAAGCGCCCCGCCGCCGCCAGCACTAGCCGGGCTTTGTCCGCCAGATCGTCGAGGCGGCGACGAGGGAAGGGAGGTAGGAGGAGGGGGAGCTTGAGGCGGCGCTAGAGTCCCCCCCCCCCCCTCGGCGCTCGCGGGAGGGAAGGGAGGGGAGGGGGATGCTTCGGTGGGGGTGTCGCCACCGGAGCCCACAACAAGATGCTTTATTTGAGTAGTGGTTGTTTGGTAGTCTTGGAATCTCAATGTAATTTTTATTATGTTGGAGATGCTTTGTACTTCCGCTGTATCTTCATCATGACTAAAAGTGTCATGCCTATTTTGATTATGTGATATACATCATGTGGTATATTCATTTTAATTTGGTGACTAAGCGTGTCATGCACACAAAAAAGGACAACTCGGCACAATTTGAGAACTGGACCCATTTTTACATAATTTGTGAACTGGACCTTGTCTATAACACTTTCTACAGTTCACACTCATATTCTTAATTACATGAAGAACATTTTTTTAGAATGATTATACCAATAACAATTAAAAGAATGGTGTGGATACATCCGTTTGAGCGAAAGTTATATGGATCAGAGGGAGTAGGATTTTTCACAGTTTTTCAGTGAGCTCAAAAGAAAAAGAAAAAGCCTCTCATCAGTCAGCTGAAAAGAAGAAGAAAAAACCCCTCAGTCTCATTTACTCACTGCTGACATCCCCCTCTTCTTCTTGGGCTGCGTTCACTTCTCCTTCCTCCTCCCCTCTGTAAAGCATAAAGCCCCCCAGATTCCGGTCCTGGGGAGCAAAAATGCCCAAGAAACAAACATCCCCTTTCCTGCTGTAACCTTTGGACCAACGGACGGAAGGGGACCGGAGGGGATGGACCGGCGGAACCATGGCGCCCACGGCGGAGGCAAGATCAGGATTGGTGTCTGCGTCATGGAGAAGAAGGTGCGCGTTTTGAGACAAGCTAATTTCGAGTTCTCGTGGTCTGTGTTTCTTGGGTGGCCGCAATGCGGGAGTGAGAAGAAAAATATCAAGATTATCTGAGTCCTTCTCCCGTTTGTTTCTTCGTGTTTTTTTTTTCTGCAGGTGTCCTGTTCTCCCATGGAGCAGATTCTTGAGAGGCTGCACGCGTTCGGCGAGTTCGAGGTATGGCTCGGGAATCGGTTGCCCTTCCGTGCGGATTATCGTCTATGTTCTCTTTCGTCAACTAATTTGGTGCTTGTAGAAATGAATAGATTGGGTACAATGATTGAGGAGATAAACAGAGTTGTGGGGAATGCCTAGCTCCCTTGGTTGGGGGATTGGCGGTAGTACAGTCCCGCCACATGGGTTCAATTCCTTCTGTCGGTGAATGAAGGCTTTTTTGCGTGCTGCTTAACCAGTCCCTTGCACCATTCTTGGAATATTAGTGGTCACAAAAAGTACATATCATCGTACCATACAGTTCTTGAATCAGTGCATACAACTGAATAATGTGTTGCAGAGACACAAATTCAAGTTTATAATCATCATAGAAAAAATATGCATGCTTAGCAAATGGTACTCCCTCCGTCCCAAAATAAGTGTCTCAACTTTGTACTAACTTTAGTATAAAGTTGTACTATTTTTTTTGCGGGTAGTATAAAGTTGTACTAGAGTTGAGGCACTTATTTTGGGATGGAGGGAGTATAAAGGAAGAACCTTGCAAGGTGCGCACACACGCACGGGCTGTGTGAACACCGGGATTTGACCATTACGTTTATATTACTGCTGGCATGATTCAGAAATACAGAACCTCTTAAGCTCTTAGCCGAGCTTTTCATTTATTTTCCTTTCCCCTGTTTCTGTTCAAATGTTAGGAACTCTAGTTCTTTAGCATGGTAAGTTACTAAAATCATTGTCCTGATCATCAAGATTCAAGACTGAAGTAATATGCATGTTTGATGTATGCAGATTATAATTTTTGGTGACAAGGTAATTCTAGAAGATCCCATTGAAAGGTATACCTGACAATGTGAAGGGCAAGTCTTCTTAGAATATGAATTTTTCAGTATTAATTTTCTGAATATCATGAAAAAAGAAAGTGAGTATAGGCAGGCCAAAATTTACTTTACAGATACACAAACAGGACTACTGGATGTCCTACTCGAAGGATGGAGTTTAGGAAATTATTATTACTTAACTAACTACTATTCCTCTAGCTTATCCATATTTATTCAATGTGGGAGTGACTGGAAATATCTGTCTGTGTATTGTAAAATCTTAGAATTTTGTACTTTGGGGGGCTAAATTTCCATTATCTATGCGCTTCTTAGCAGATTTTAAGTTCTTATTCCTGTAATGTCGATGATTATCATCTATGTTATTTACCCATCAGACCTGCCATGACCCCATGACAATATTTTTGTTTGTGACACCATTAGAAGTGCAAGTTTTCATAGTATTGAACTAACCACTGTTTTTTTTGGCAGTTGGCCTTTATGTGACTGTCTAATCGCCTTTTATTCAGCTGGCTACCCATTAGAAAAGGCGGAGAAATATGCTGTTTTACGCAGGTTAAATGCTTTCTGTCTCATAAATTCTTCAAAGCACCCACTTTAAATATGCATCAAATGATCTTAGTATTGGGTTTGACAAAGTTTTATAGTTGTGCATTATGCTTTCCTGACATGCAAATATTTTCTAAGACTGACCATATATGTGTGGCTTCTGTATGGATTCCCAGTCCTCATTCAAAACACCTTTCCTTTTTGTCTTCAAGGATTGCACCCTTCTAAAAAGTTACTCCGATACAGTTGTCCTTGAATTTACCCATGACTAATTCACCTGCCTAAATCATTTCTGTTTAAAACAATATTTCTTAAACTCCTATCATCATTCCATTCGTATTCATAGATGTGATCTCCTCCATGCCCTTTTTCCATAACCGGAGAAATTAAAGAATTCACAGATCGTATAGATAATCCTCCGAGTTAATTTTTGCGCTGCAAAGCTGCATGCGCCAACTTAGTTTGAATGTATTTCCTTTTTGTTTCTGTTTGAAAAGACACAAGCAAATGACACTTCAATTATATATTTTATCCTTTCAAGAATACAACTTCGATTAGAAGTTATAATACTTATTCAACTTTGAAGGAGTTCTGCGATCTGATTTTGTAAATATTGCTATTCAGGCCTTTTTTGGTCAATGAGTTGGACCCACAATACCTGCTTCATGATCGCAGCAAAGTATATGAGGTATTGAGCTGGATTTTTTCATGCCTTTTATCATTGGAAGACGACTGTTTAATGTCATCCCAAACTAAAAGGACTTTTTTTTCACAAGATTTCTTTTGCTGCAGTCTATTCATGATTGTGTTAGTTTCAGGTATACAGTATTGGGTATCGCCGTGTGACACTGTTCATACAAATAGGATATTTTCCCCCAATAAATACAGTAGTTCGAAACTTCAAATGCACTTCTTTTTGGGGGAAATTTGCACAGCCGAGATAACCATATTTGAGCACACGATGTAATCCGAGAAGTTTATTTTGGCTTGCAAAGAAAACCCATTTTTAATTCATAAGTACTACTAGAGATATTTGTAGGCTAGTTTAGCCTACAAAAACGTCTTATATTTTGAGACGGAGATATATCTTTCATTTATGTTCTTGAATTTTCGGAACTTTGCCTAACGTAACTATGTTAGTATATGGTAACCATAGACTATCTTTTCTCAAAGACGCCACCAAAATGCCTGTCATTTTGTATTTGAAGAAATTGTCTAGATGATGCAAAGTATACACTATGATTTTATATTTGTTCGTTACACTATGGATTTTTTCTGATCTTAATCCGCACACGCAATACATCGGTTGTCTACTTTGTTATTCCATCTTCGGTATTTCAATAAAACGCTTGTCCTGTAACAGTTTATCCTTTTACTTCTTGATAGAGTAGTGTCATTCTATAATGCTCGGGGAAGAAATGATCTTGCTAAAAACTCAGTGCATTCTAATTGTAGCCTATTACATAAAGGCTTCTTCATCTTCCATTCAAACATATATTCTCTTGATCTAAATGTTGATATATTTGTATTTTGCTTGTTTAGCACCTTAAATTGTTCGGAGTTCCGGTCCCTACTTATGCTGTTGTCAGAAGAGAGCATCCTAATCAAGAGTTAAACTACTTTATCGAGCAAGATGATTTTATTGAGATTCATGGAAAGCGTTTTTGCAAGCCTTTCGTGGAGAAACCCATCGAGGGTAATAGCTCTTGATTAATATATTCAGCCTGTCCTTCCACGATTTGTTGTTTTCCCTTCACCGATTTGCACAAAGAATAGCAGCTGTTTCTTTTTCTTTCGGCTCAATACTTGCCTGCCATAAAAAATTAGAATATTGCCACAGATATTGTTGCTGACATGGTATGTATATTACATATTAGTTTGATGGATAAAATGTTCACTTTTTCTTGTTATTTTATAACCTACTATAGGCATGGTACTTCTAAATTGCATGCTTGTGTTCAATGTGCTCTTCCATTTTCTGAAAAGCCTACCCTTCCTAACTGCCTAGTTGTTCTGTAACTAATTCTGGACGCATGGAGCCTTTTTGTGTGAGTTGCCAGTATTGGTGCGTCCATGCATATTCCGTTATATGTACAAGACTGTAATTTCATTGTCAAACTGTTGTTCTCTTGACTACTAATCACCTATTTAAGGTGAAGAAGTATTAAAATAAACCTGTTCTGCTCCTGATTACCTTTATTTATGAAGGAGATGACCATAATATAATGATATATTATCCTAGCTATGCTGGTGGAGGAATGAAAGAACTGTTCCGCAAGGTAAAGTTTTGATACCATTAATTTCAAACATTTCTTGGTCGAAATTTGCGATCAAATTCTTTATGTTCAAGAAAATCCAAGTTGAAAACATAGCAGCTAATACAGTATTAGCATTCTTTTTTACTTCTAGAAAATGCAATGACTGCTGTGCCTTGTTATACAGGCCTGAAATAGGCTACAGCTAGAGAAAATACAAACGAGCCTACTCTGACATGGTATTAGTTATAAGCTTATAATTAACTAGAAAATGATCTGCTTTCTGTTCAAACACTTTACTAATCTTTTTTGCTTCTAAACTGACACTGTCAGTATTCCTTGCTGACACTCTTGCATAGTTCAGGAGCACTACAATGAACTAGCTTATTTCCTATATCTTGGCTTCATATGGGTGAATAATATCTAGTTTTTTTTTGTGATTCCATAGGTTACACATATATATGAATTTTTTTCTTCATCAAATAGTGGTATCATGTATGTTCTTCAAGTCCATATTGTTGCCCCCCACACACACACATACACAAATGCAGTGATGAGATGTAAAATTCCTCCAATTTATGCAGGTTGGCAATAGATCTAGTGAATTTTATCCAGAAGTTAGGAAGGTGAGGCGAGATGGATCTTACATTTATGAGGAGTTCATGCCTACAGGAGGAACAGATGTCAAGGTGATACACCTTGCATTTATTACTTTCTCTTTTTCTTTATTTTTCCTCTCCTGTGTAATATGTGAAAAAATGGGCTTGTACAACTTGCTGACGGTTATAATTTAGACACTTGAATAGAAAGATACATTCATCAACACATGTCATAAATTCTGTAATTTACTTGAGCATCATAAAACCCACCATGATAAGGAGCCTAGAATCTCTGTAGAATTTCCAAAAGGGGTTCAAATTCACCCTGAATTCTGGCATCCGAAGGAAGTCCGTCTCCAGCATCATGGTTTCTTGATGGATGCAGGGTGGTTTTTGCCCTATTATAAGCTATAAAAACACTAACCCAGATTTCATGTAAAGAAATTAAGCAACAAGACGGTCATCCACAACAGGCTCAAACAGATCTGGTCCTGCATTAGCTTCTTGATTGAATTACTAAGCAGTGAGAATTCATCCCTCGAGTTCTTGGGTGCCGTAGATTTAATCTGCACTTGTCACCAAACTGACTGCAGATATTAAGTACTATCTGATTACCAAGATTGTAATCATTCTTGTGATATCTTATCCACAATACAATAGTGCCCACCGTATCACCACAGGTCCGTGGATTTAGCCCATATGGTCCATTTTAAATATATCTCTGTTAATTGAAGTGACAGCACAAATACTCTTGTAGTCAATATTCCTACTTGTATAGGTAATTTAGTGATTCTGTTAGAATTTTGCATGGCAACACAGTACTAAAGTAGTTATATGGTAGTAATAGCTACATTTTCTTCTTCTAAGGAAAGCAGCAATAGATAGTTATATTGTTAGATACACTCTTACTTCTATTAACTGAAAAGGGAATGTGCGCTTTCTGTTGTAGGTTTATACAATTGGACCAGGATATGCACATGCTGAAGCTCGTAAATCCCCAGTTGTAGATGGGGTTGTCATGAGAAATTCTGATGGAAAAGAGGTGCCCTTCCTTGCCTCATTAGGATTCACTACTTTATATCTATTAGACTAGTGTTTTTGGCATGTTGATGGAACAGTTAAAGGAAAAGAGAAGGTGATAAATTGCTTCCTTGGTGTGTTCCTTTGTTTCTTGTTTGGTCTTATAATGTATTTGGTATCTTGCTTGAAGGTCCGCTATCCTGTTTTACTGACCCCTACCGAGAAACAAATTGCACGGAATGTTTGCCAAGCCTTCAGACAAGCGGTACATTCAAGACGCTTTTCTCTTTTAATGACTACTATGATGAAATCTACATTCAGAACCTATGCATATATCTCCCTTATTCATTATGAGCTGTTAGAGTGTGGGTACAACCAGAAAAAGTGGATACCAACATCAAAATCATTCTTGTTTTCTCTTCTCAAACATTCCAGTTGGATTTGTTTGTTATCAAATGTCAATTGATTGCTGTGGAAGTCAGAGTAGGCGAGTTTTGGATGGCCGCAACTCAGTCAGAAATTTGAAATAGGCTTAGCTTAATTATCGTTCTTTCATCAGTCTAAAGTGTATCTTGGTACCACTCATGGCTAACCTTGAGATGGCCACATTGGGAGTAGGACGTAGGCCAAAGCCTGTGTCAATATGTAAGAACTTGTCTCAGCAGTTGACTTCAGATTTGTTAAATGGTAAAATCTGATAAGGTCCGGTTAACTAGTTATTTACTGTTTTTTGCATGGTAGACCTTAGTGTTGAACAAGGTCAAACCAAATCCACAGAACATGATCGATTCCTTGAGCAATGCACTTCCTCATATGGTCTTCTATGGTTGAAATTTAACTGGACGAGGATCTAGAATATAAGCTATGCTCGTCATTGCTTGAGCCAATCTCCAAATGAGCAGAGCCGAGGCTGAAGTTATCTGAATTTTCCAGCCACGCACTTATGTAGCATCCCCATGTTACATACCCCTTTTTTGTGTGTAGGTATGTGGCTTTGATCTTCTAAGGTGTGACCTGGGGGAGGCAAGATCTTATGTATGTGATGTGAATGGCTGGAGTTTTGTGAAAAGCTCATACAAGTAAGCATCTTTCTGGTGACAACGACCATTCTAAAATTTTCATGCATTAGTATGGTCAGAGCCCAGAAGTCATTTGTATATCTTATTTAGATGGCGGATGCTTTCATAATTCCAGGTACTATGATGACGCTGCATGCATTCTGAGGAAAATGTTTCTTGATGAGAAAGCTCCACATATTTATACCATTCCTGCTCATCTTCCATGGAGAATCAGTGAGCCAGCGCAACCATCAGATGCTGTAAGAAATCGAGAACGGGGAACTGTGGGCATACCCACGCAGTCAGAAGAATTGCGCTGTGTCATAGCTGTTATACGCCAGTAAGATAATTATTAAGATTCTCAATTTTTTTTGACCATGAAGCTGCTTTCTGATACTGCAAATTATGCAAGTGGGGATCGCACACCAAAGCAGAAGGTAAAGCTGAAAATAACTCAAGAGAAGCTTTTAAAATTGATGCTGAAATACAATGGCGGAAAGGCCCATGCGGAGGTGAGAAATTATGTTAATTTTATTTGGTTTTATTCAAATCCTTTGTATCTTCGCTGCTTGACAAAAAATCTGTTGTTATAATTACGCAGGCGAAGCTTAAAAGTGCCTTGCAACTGCAAGATCTGTTAGATGCAACAAGAATCCTTGTACCACGTGCTAGGTAACTTTCTGGAATCTCAAGGTTGCTCCACTTTTATGGTTTATGGAGCTCTAAACTATCCCTATACCCCCACCAAGTATCTATTTTAAACATGTTTACATTATAATTGCTTTCCGTCCAATCCGTGGTCAACATCATTAGTTCTGTGGAAAATGCAAGAGATACCTGTTACTCTGTTAGGATTCTGTGTAGCTCATCATCATCAAATACTGTAAGAGTTAGGGTTACTCTCTTAGGATTCTGTGTAGCTCATCATCATCAAGGATATGTATGATAATGTTGTGACAAGTGTTTGAACAAATGTTGCCGACAATGATGACTTCCCGATTAAAATAGGACTGCACCAAGGGTCAGTTTGAGCCCTTATATTTTTGCTTTGGTGATGGATGAGGTCACAAGGTATATACAAGGAGATATCCCATGGTGTATGCTCTTTGTGGATGATGTGGTGCTAGTCATTGATAGTCGGGCGGGGGTTAATAGAAAGTTAGAGATATGTAGACAAACCTTGGAATCAAAAGGTTTTAGGCTTAGTAGAACTAAAACCGAGTACATGAGGTGCCGTTTCAGTACTACTAGGCACGAGGAGGAGGAGGTTAGCCTTGATGGGCAGGTGGTACCTCAAAAGGATACCTTTCGATATTTGGGGTCAATGCTGCAGAAGGATGGTGATATCAATGAAGATGTGAGCCATCGAATCAAAGCCGAATGGATGAAGTAGCGCCAAGCTTTTGGCGTTCTCTGTGACAAGAGAGTGCCACAAAAGCTAAAAGGCAGGTTCTATAGAATGGCGATTCGACCTGCATATTGTATGGCGTTGAGTGTTGGTCGACTAAAAGGCGACATGTTAAACAATTAGGTGTAGCGGAGATGCGCATGTTGAGATGGATGTGCGACCACGCAAGGAAGGATCATGTACAGAATGATGATATACGGGATAGAGTTGGGGTAGCACCGATTCAAGAGAAGCTTGTCCAACATCGTCTGAGATGGTTTGGCATATTCAGCGCATGCCTCCAGACGCTCCAGTGCATAGCGGACGTGCTGATAATGTCAAGAGAGGTCAGGGTAGACCAAACATGACATGGGAGGAGTCGATAAAGAGAGATCTGAAGGACTGGAATATCACCAAAGAACTAGACATGGACAGGGGTGCGGGGAAGCTAGCTATCCATGTGCCAGAACCATGAGTTTGTTGCGAGATCTTATGGGTTTCAGCTCTAGCCTACCCCGACTTGTTTGGGAATAAAGCCTTTGATGTTGTTGTTGTCGGATTACTCTGTTTTGTTACATTGTGCCACTGAATTGGGTAATTTTGGACAACAGCTACCAAATTTCATACATACCACTTATAGAATATGTTAAAAGTGTTCTTAAGAAGTCGTCACACTCCCAAGCGGGAGCCCAAAGGAATTCTTAAGTGGGTTTCACAGCATCTGACCGTAATTTTACTACCTTATTGTTCTCATATTTAGAACATAAATCAAATTATTTAATATTGGTTCTCTTCGCGTCCTCAATAAAGATGAGAAAATTGCTATGAACTTCAGATCTGGCCGTGAAAGTGATAGTGATGCTGAAGTCGAGCATGCAGAGAAGCTACGGCAAGTTAGAGCGGTTCTTGAAGAGGTAACACAGTTAAAGTATTTATAAATTAAGGTCGACCTCGATAATGTTTTAGATTATAATCGCTTTGTATACCTTGTTTACCTCGAACGCAAGCATAGAAGTCATGGTACAAACAAGTTGATATATCCTTACACCATACAGTCCTCTCAACAACGTGGAATTTTACATGTCAGCATGCAAATATTAGATCTGAAGATACAATCATTTGGTTGAGGGTGGGAACTAAATTATAGTGAAAACTTAGTAGACTTAGCGAGATTCTACAAGAACCCAGAAATGTGACTCCGTGTGTATGTGAACGGAAGAGAAATGTCTGCTGTTATAATGTATACCAACATAAAAATGCACGAGTTGGTTGGTATGCTTTTGATCTGAGCTAATCCAATTTTATAATATCCATCCAACGGTTGTGGACAGATGTTATACTTAATCTCGTTTCACCTAGAGGGTTATCCGGTTGGTTCTCCAAGATATATGTTCAACTATATCTACAATTCGGTACTACCATCCCAAACTTGGGGCTAAGTGCTCCAGCGGCATATGTCATATTTACTCATAAAACAGCTTGGTCATCAGTGAGGTTAGATTTTATCTTGACAAAAATACTTAAACTATTTTTTAAGAATACTTTTTGTTGATGTAAATACAAGGACATCAGTGGGCAGATTATTTATCCATGTTTCTCGTCCTGAAATGCACTTGTGCTGCGGTATACAGGAGTATGATTAGACATGTATATTTTGCATATCACATGTATTCTGCACATCTTTCTATCCTTGGGTATTTGAAGAACACAATAATTTTACACCCATTAAATATTAGTTCCTGTGGCCTTCAGGGTGGACACTTTTCAGGTATTTATAGGAAAGTACAGCTAAAACCATCAAACTGGGCCCATATTCCTAAAAGTAGTGGAGAAGGGGAGGAGGAGGTTCCAAGCGAAGCCCTAATGATTCTTAAGTATGGTGGTGTTCTAACCCATGCAGGAAGAAAGCAGGTTGGCACTACTTCACATGTTTAAGTTTCTGTTATTTTCTTAAGCCTTTGTTTGATGAACATAATGGGCACCTTGCTAAAGATTTTGGGGTGTTAAGGATGTTATGCATTACTTTATTGATTTCTTATCTTTCTTGGGTTAGCTCAACGATCTTTTCGTATCCCGGTGCACAAATATTGAGCCTGCTGTTTTATAAATATAAAGTTGTTACTATTTTATCTCTAGAACCTTAACATGCCTGAATACCTTTAGGTTCACTCACATAAATTCCTGTCATGCTTTTTTTCATTGTGCAGGCAGAAGAGTTGGGAAGATATTTCAGAAATAATATGTATCCAAGTACGCCTTCATAAACCTTGGTACATTTGCTATATCAAATTGTCTATGTGCCACATCATTCTTTTAGTCGCCAAAGAGATAATCGGATTTAGCTGAAATGCATGTGTGAACTGAGTAACTAAACATTTTCCATAAGCTATCCATCTTATTCTACTTTTCACTAGAACAATTTTTCTTATTGTTACCATTTGAGTTTCAGTGCGCGCCTTTGGCTTTGGCTAAAATTTCAATATTTCTGGTCAGTTTAGGTTCAGTTCAGTTGATTTACTTTGACGTAAGTTGTATGTTGAATTTTTCTTAGTTATCATGTCATCAAGAAGGTGAGGAAATTTGCAGCTTGTATTTCCATGAGGCCATATGTCAATATATACATGCACGTAGTGTGTTAAATACGCAAAAAAGAACTCACACAGTTTTCTGAACCATCTGAATGGACTAAACAGTTAATGCCTGTGAATGTTGTGTTGATTTGTACAAATTTGGTTCACTTAGGTGAAGGACCAGGATTGCTTCGCCTGCACAGTACATATAGGCATGATCTAAAAATATATAGTTCAGATGAAGGTCGTGTCCAGGTAAACCATAGTATCTCTTGTTGCAATCTTGTGTTATCAAAGTATGTCATGGTCCATAGCAGGTTTTAGGATTTCGGAACGGAAACCAAAACCTGCATGCAGGCCAGTGATAATGAAGGTTCCATTTTCTAAAATAAAATCATGCATACTCTCTTCGAAAGAATAAACATCTTACATACTTTATTGTAAAATAATTGTCAACCCCCCAAACTCTTCTAATCCCACTACTTGTCATTGGGATACCCAAAATAATAGTCCATCCATCCCCTTATACAAGGCCCCTTCATATTTTTATGTCTAACTTTGACCATTAATTTTACCTACAAAAACTGAGTTATATGCCATAAAAAACTATTTCATTGGATGCACATTTCAAAGAACTTTCCGATGATATATTTTTACCGACACATAATTCATATTTTGTTGGCCAAAATTATAAGTCAAAGTTTGACACGAAAAACGGAGTGGCCTTGTAAACAAAAATGGAGGGAGTAGCATTATCCTACTATAAATTGGTTGATCTTTCATACGGTTGTAAGGTTGTTCCATTGAACCCAACTGTTTTAGGCATTGGGAAGGACATCTCGCAGTCTTTACTGTTGTTATGTCATTCTGCATGTATTGGTAATTTTGGATTGGTTGTTTCCATATTTGCTAATTGATTTATTGTAGATGTCTGCCGCGGCTTTCGCAAAGGGTCTTCTTGATTTGGAAGGGGACTTAACGCCAATCCTGGTTTGTTCCTCTTCAATAATATATGTCAGTTGAAGCAAAGCAGAACTGCTATTCACTGGATTGTGATATGTCCAGGTTTCACTTGTGAGTAAGGACTCTTCTATGCTTGATGGACTGCAGGATGGTACTATTGAGATAAGTGAAGCAAAGGTATGCTTCAGATGCCAATACCATAACTATAGTAAATATTAGTTTGAAACTTCAAATAAGTTTTGCCAAGGGAACCAATATAACTCATAATACCCAAAAATTCGATCGCACTAAGAAATTAGAGAGTGAAAACTATAGATGCAATTCAGAACTGAATGAAGTAAAACGACTAGCTGTTAGAAGGAAATTGAACCAATTGTGCAAATATAAGCCTCACTGAGACTATCCTGTGCTTATGATCTTGGATATATTTTGCTCATAAATAAACGTTCCATGTTGAGATTGAGTCCAATGTTTCTAAAATGCCCGTTCACTGCAGGCTCAGTTGCATGATATTATCATCTCTTCAAAAGTTGCAAATGGTGGTGATCCTGCGGGGTTTCCATGGATGGTTGATGGGGCTGATGTGTCTACAAATGCTGCTCAGCTTCTAACAGATTTGGTAAATCCATTAGATATCTTCTTTCATTTCCCTCGAATTCTAGATTCATACTTCTTATACAAGAGTGACTTGATTCCGCCACCCCTTCCAAAATAAAAGCTGTTGTTCGAGTTGGGAACAAACCCTTTACTCCAAACCGGGCTACTGTCAAAACTGGTGCATGGTATCCCGAAAACTGGTTGCACTTTTGTGTTTTGCCATGTCGGCAACAGGTTCCACATGAATGTGCTACTTCTCTATTTCTTGCTTCAATTGCCGGTGAATCAACAGCGAATGCCCCAGAGAATGCCAGAACTATTGCTCATTCTTCTCACTAAAAACATCCCGCAATATCTTCAACACACTCTAATATGTCAATTATAATGGTAGTAACTAAGTTGTCCCTCTCTGATCAGGCTGAGTTAACAAAAGAAATAACTTCACAAGTGAAGCGGCTCTCTGATGATGAAAATGAGGAGGTTGCAACCGATAGTGACTCATCTAATCATCCTTATGATCAAGCGAAGGCACTATGGAGAACGGAAATTGACATGGACCGCATCGCTGCTGGATTGCCTTGTGGCAGCGAAAGCTTCCTTTTGATGTTTGCCCGTTGGAAGAAACTAGAGAGGGATCTCTACAATGAAAGGAAAAAGTATGCCTCCCAGCTTTGACATTCTTATCGAGTGCTTCCCCGTTTAGAAGTTCCTTAAGGAAATGCAGCCTTGTGTAACCATTGTCAGAATTCTCTCTATAATGCAGGCGCTTTGACACTACACAGATTCCTGATATATATGACTCTTGCAAGTAGGTAACAGTCTATCCCTCAGATTCTTAGTTCTGTTTGGGTTTTGTCTTTACAGAAGAGCTGAATATATGTTGTCATATACTCTTCTGTAAGATCTCTGGAAATTACAGCCAGACCCATTCAAAGTTGTCTTTTGTAATGAGCTTGCAAGATGGTAACACCCTGCATCTTTCCTGAAAACTAGCGGTGACATAATTTTCCATATTCTTCTTTCAACCAAATTTGGGAAACAGCTATAAAAAAGGCAAACAGATGGCCTTTATTTTCTGATAAAGATCGAATAGAAGTGCTATGGAAAATCATAGCCAACAACTTTTTGGTGTCTGACAACTTAGTTAATCTTTTGCTGTCACTGCCTATTTTCCGTGCTAAGCAATAGACCTACTTCAACAAGAATAAGGAGTTACTTGCCTGATGTAGGCATCATTTGGTACAAAGACCTACTTTAACAAGAATAGTGAGTTCACTGAAGGGTCATAGGACAATAAATTTCTGATCCCATACTCTGCCCAAGTCCCGAAGAAGATCTGAGCTTACCTGCAAGTCTTTTTAGCCTTGATTAGTGTTATATATTCTGCTCTGGTGGATCACTTCATCAAAGTTCAAATGGAGGTATCACAAAGAGAAAGAAATAGAATTCATCGTACCAACACTATTTTGCCTTTTTTCCTGATTGCTTTCCGGTGCCTGTGTGCATCTGCTGCGTGCATTATTTTTCTTTAAACATTTTATTTCTTATATTCAAAGCTTCCTGCGCTTATTAAAAATGGATGATGCATCTGAAGAAGATGGTGGTTCTTCTCATCTTTGAGCTGATCTGTTGCTATTTTCTAATAATACTGTACATGACAGGTATGACCTTCTGCATAACTCACATCTCAATCTTAATGGTCTGCATGATCTCTTCAAAGTATCTCAGGTAAACCGAGCATAAAACAGAGTTGATAGATGCAATACCCCCCAGCATTTTATTCGCTGCTGGAGCTATCCAGGCTCAGTGGAATCATGGAGTCCAGGCCCAAGAAGTCCTCAGCCCTTGATTTTTTTGGCATACAGTGTGACAAAAAAGAGTGTCATTTTTGTGAAACAAAATATGAGAAGTGTAGTATTTTGATAGTTTGATGAAAGTAAGCCTAGTCTTACGAAACGTACTCGTTCAATTTGATGTTTCCTCATTTCAGTGCTATCTCTCGATCCATTTTCGGCCGAATAGTTTTGTTTTCTGAAATTTTCTGCCCTACATTTCTAATTATTTTGTTGTGTTACTATTTCACTCAGTTGCTAGCTGATGGTGTCATTCCAAACGAGTACGGGATAAATCCGAAACAAAAACTCAAAATAGGTTCAAAGGTATTGTCTTTTGAATTAATTCAGTAAGTTGGGTTTGTTCAATGTGATGTATCTTGTATAGTTTATATTCAATTTCTCAATATGCAGTATTTATTGTAAATAAGAAGATAAAGTTATTTAGACAGGTAGGATGCTGAACATAAATAAACTGATAACTTGTGGATAATCTGCAGGCATTCTTCTACTCAAGGCTAGGGTGTTTTTTCCCTTTGTTTCGTGGTAAAAATCATCACAATCTATTTCTTCTGTCCATTTCTGCAGATAGCACGCCGTTTATTGGGCAAGATTCTGATTGACCTGCACAACACCAGACGAGAGATTACCGAGGTAGCTGCTGAATCTAGTACACGACATGATCCAATAGTAGTATCTTCTACAAAACGAAAGGAGAGGTGTTACCATGATAGTGTTAGGAATGAGAGTTTTGAAGGATCGAGCACAGACGAGAAGTCAGTTGATCTAGATTCCCATGAAGAAACAAAATACTGCTTAGATCCGAAGTAAGTAACTTACCAATAATTCCAGTCATTTTGACTTCTATTGATACAAACAGATAAGCAAATAATCTTCCTGCAGATATGCAAATGTGATGGATCCCGAGAGACGTGTTCGAACAAGGCTCTATTTTACATCGGTATGTAGATGATCTTCAACCTTTTTTTTTTTTTTTGCAAGGTTTTTTTTGCTCATTTGTGCTTTCTCGTGTTATGACATCATGAAATATCAATCATGCTCATTTTTTACATTCTCAATAAATTAAGTGTATCCTGGAGTAGTTTTCTTGTTCACTTGTTTTCTCCTCAGAAGCATGACTCAAGATTTTGTTCTTCTCTTCTTGCAGGAATCGCATATACATTCTCTAATGAACGTACTTCGATACTGCTATTTGGACGAGTCTCTGAATGGAGAAGAGAGTCTTATCTGCAAAAATGCTTCAGATCATCTATTTAAAACAAAGGAACTTGACTACATGAGTTACATTGTGTTGCGTATGTTTGAGAATACGGAGGTATTAAAATTCCCTTAATCATGTGTAATGGATTGTTGTACCTTTGTACTGTTAGTTGCTAAAAGAAATCAGTAAAACTTTTACTGTGTCAATCTTTGTTTTTTTATAAAAAAGATCTACTATTAAATGAATCAGTATACTTGCTATCAAAATTGACAAAAAAATTGTGAAACCTGCCAGTAAATAGCTAATGTAGTTTCCATCTTTCGGATAAACAAGTTTGAAACCCATCTTGCCAACATTATGCCAGGGAAAAACATATAGCTTCACCAATTGAGCGTGTGTGGGTGTGTGACTGTGTGTACTTCGGGTGTCTCTAGTCTCTACCCCTTCCTTTTCTTCTCTGATACAAAGATACACAAATCAACTGCGTGTTCGAGAAAAAACAATGCAGATAAATCTTCTACATCTGTTCCAGATTTGGTTTCAGTATCTTGATATTATGGAATATTAAGTATCTGTTCGGTGAATTTAACTCTGAAATTTCCTTACACTGATAAGGAGAAACATTCACAGTCTAGCTGTGGCACTGCTTCTTTAAGCAATCTAGCTGCACCAATATTAATTACAATGATGGAGAACAGCATGCTACCGACTACATCAGGTTCATACAAGTGCTTGTAATTTTAGGATTCATTCCATGGTAATTATTTAAATAAATAATATCTCCGATTCTGTCATATAGCTTTGAGGCTTATACTACCTTAAAGTCACTAACTGATTTCCTGGAACAATTAGGACACACAAAAGACATATCTAACATGAAGCAATGTTGCTTCTTTTTAATTGGCACAACTATTGCAGGTGCCTTTGGAAGATCCAAAGAGGTTCCGTATAGAGATGACATATAGTCGTGGCGCAGATATAAGTTGCTTAGAGGTGATTTTGGTTTATTAACATGAATTTGTTCTTAGTGAATGCATTACTCTTTAATTCACATATTTCTTAAAATTTCTCTATGCAGAGTGCAACTAACACAGATTGTTTTCTACCTGATGACCACACAATGCAAATTATGGAACCGGAGCGATTGCAAGAAGTTGGTTCATATCTGACCTTAGACAAATTTGATAAAATGACCCGCCCGTTTGCAATGCCAGCTGAAGATTTCCCCCCAGCTACTCCTCAGTGTTTGGCAGTCCGCTTCTGTGAAGATATTGAATTGCAAGGAGCAAGACTGGTTAATCTCTATCCCTGTTTGTATTACCAATATTGTTACTAGTGGATAAAACCTTCCCTTCCTGTTTCTTTATCTTTTATTCTCGTTGCTTTCATTTGATGAATTGCACACATTTTGTCGTAATAACCTTAGTGCACCATGGCATGCTGTTCTTGAGCTTCATAATCCAAAAAGAGTATGAAGATGCGACCAAGATAATGTTAGAATTATGTCTGTTTTTTTGAACAATCTATCTGTGTAATTGGTTACTTACTTCTGACAGTAATCAATCAGTCATATCAACACTATCCTATGAATAATTGGGCAGGCAGATATTATTACAAGGCTCTTTCCCTCTTTCAACAAATGATGCATTTTGGCTATACCTTGTATTTAACCTGGTGTGACATTGCCTAGAATTTACGTCTTTGTTTATCTTACCAACACACAGATTACTACTAGGGATTCTCCTTAACTTTCTTTATTTTAAAAACTTGTAGCAACATTAGTGAGACATGCTGAGTGGTACCCCAAAAGAAACACAAGAAGCTTCAAGAATAGCACATAATCGCTCAGTTCAGCTGCAATGTGTTCTGAGTCAGTAAAGTCACCATTAATGAAAAAGCTCAAGTGGTGTACCAACAGGCTGAAGTTGATAAAGCACCCAACTATCACCAAGATGAGGCAAGCCATTCAGTGAAATGCTGGCAAGGTCCAATGACATCATGCTGCAGAAAGAATCTTGCCCACACTGAGAAAGAAACCTGCTCATTTCCCAGATACTATAGTGTGTAAATAATAGCTTGTGTGTATAGGCTAACTATTTGATACCATTTCTTCCATGATATACATGGAGTAAAGATGATGTGCCCTTTATTTTTTTTTTCATCTTTTGAACAATGTTAGAAGCAATTTTTTGCTACTTTTTATGATGGTCGAGAACACAATTTTGTGCATGCGTTGCGTGTGTTGGGGGAGGGGGGAGGTCAGGTCACAACATTACAGAAAGGTTAACCAGGAGTTGCTTTCTTTTTGCTTACACCACTTCGTTTCTAGTACAAATGTAATCATGTATAATGCCTGATGTGCATGGTAGTAAATTAATTCAGTGAAAACTCACATAGTACGACACTGCTTGATCTACACATATAGGTTCAATGATGAAGACAAGCAATTAGTTGCGGCCTACAGCGCAACATCACCAGATAGGAGATACCCCTCAGTTACAGTTAGACAGCTAAAGACCCTAATATTGCACAACAGCACACTGATTTCTCCCTTATCTAGAGGAAGAATGCCTATCAGAACAGATCATCATAAGCGACTATTTCTCGCGCTTTGTGGATCGCTTCTGGAGCTATCCTGGAGCTTGGGATGGCCAAAGCATCACTCGCAATATTGTTACTCGCATCCGCTGGGTCTGATTGAACTACGCTTGTCGAATTATTTGGCGCCTCACCTGCCTGTACAACTAAAACCTGTATCAAACGAAAGAAACACCAATCTGAGTACCAAAGGTTGGCAAATAAAGTGCAAGCAAGACACAGTATACATCTGAAACCCACAACCGTACGCTTCATATGAATTGAGCAACAATCTCAGAGAGATCAACAGAGTCTATTGGGTGATGTCAAGCAGTATATCACAGATATAAATGCTTAATTCTGGTCTGTATTCAATTTTGCAAGTCCTCGCATTTTAATCAGTTATTGTTACTGCTATATGAAGCACAGCATATCAAATAGTCAATCCAACTTTGCAGAGCTAGATGAGCATGCACATTGATTTTATTAAGAAAAACTAGAATGCTTGGGTAAATAAAAATTAAACTACCAAGTGAATGGCAAAAGTGAACAACCAGATTGGGTTTCACATGTCTGAACTGAGCTAAAACCTACCAACACAGTATGGACCTAAAAGAGGGTAATGGACTAGCAATGCCTGGTCTGGCCTAGGTTTGTAAGAAGCATCAGTGAAATTCGCGCATTCACCGTCAACTAGCTGGTTTGCACCACTTCAACAAATCCAGCTGTTTTGGCACTACAAGTAAACCTAGTAAAGAAGGCTCGAACCTTTACCGGATCCTGCTAGATGTAAAGCAAGTATCATTGAACGAATCTAGCAGAATCTTGGCTCCCCTGATACTGAATCCAGCAACTCCGACATCACGCTTCAGTAAACGCAAATCTTTACCTTCTTGGATCCGATGGTGATGCCGCACTCGGGGTCGAGGGAAGCGGCAATGGCGGCCGTGGCAGCGGCAGCGGAGCGGAAGGTGACGTGCCCGGTTGCCGCGGCGGCGTCTATGCGAGTGCGCGCGATGGGGCCGTACGCCTCCAGGCGCGACTTTAGCTCTATCACTCCGCACCCGGGCGGCAGGCCGGCGACCATCACTACGGACGGCTGCGGAGCCGCAGCCGACACGGGCACCGGAGCTGAAGCGGCCTCCAGCTCGCCGGGCATCGACTCCAGCGAGCCGCGGCGGCGCTTCGCCGGGGGGTCCGGGCTCGTGCGCCCTCGGTTGCCTCTGCGGCGCGAGCGTCGATTCATGACTCTAGTCCGTACAGATTGAGGGTGGCCGCCGCTTCAGAGCTCAGACTTCAGTTGATTTTGTGGCTGGTCGCCTTTTGAGACTGCCGCATTGTTTTTTTGATATACGGTTGTGCTACTTGATTTATTGTTTCTTTGGAAAGAACTTAGATTTATACTCCCTCCGTTCCAAAATAGATGACTCAACTTTGTACTAGCTTTAGCACAAAGTTGAGTCATCTATTTTGGAACGGAGGGAGTATATGTTACCGTGGGTTGCAACAGGAGATCAAACAATAATACACGTCTCTAATATGATAGGCATTCTCATGACTCTTCACAAGTCCATGCCCTCTATTTTAACATCACGACCAATGGTCATTCGACACAATGAGCTTCCAAAACAATGAACAACATGTCGAACAATAAATCAACTGAGGGTAGGATTTTTCAGGATGTCAATTTGAAACATGAGATTTGGTCCCCAGTCAACTTAGTTCAACTTATTGATTCATTCTAAAATTAAAATTAAAAGTTGAAGTAATAACATTATTAATAAATTTGGACGTGATGTCATGAGCTAAATTTAAAACTAAAACGAAAAGAAATAATATTATGAACAAATTTAATAGTAACAATAACATCAAATAGATTAATCTGGAGTAAGGGTGGGCGCAAGCAAACCATGCTTGTTTGTGTTAGGCGAGATCATGATTGATATCTGGTCGAGACCCCCCCCTCCAATCGCCGTCTGATGTCGCGGCTCGTGCAAACTCCAGACCCTAACTCCCTTGCCCCCTGAATTCGGCATTGTCCATGTCATTTGTATCCGACCATCAACTGCTTCACATTGGTGGGCATTGACATGCAATGGCGGCAGCCCCACTGTACACAATGACATGTAGACGTATGTTCCTACACGTACATATATATCACTAAGCTAGCTAGTAGTTTTTCTTTGAAAAGGAACAAAAGCTAGCTAGTAGTTTTTTCTTGAAAAAGGAACGAAAGCTAGGCACCAATAATATATTCTGTGAGAGCATCAAACTGTCCTATCTAGTCAATTTAAATGGGTGAAAAACATATATAATAGACATTTCCGAAATACCACATATAAGAAAAGGTACTATTTTTCTTAAATGATTAACATGTAAGATAATAGCATTTTGGAATCTACACATTTTTCTGAACGATTTTCATAAATAGCATGTTAAATTTGGTGTTAATTTTGAAAGATATGAATATTTTAAAAAGTAATTGAATGTGTCAAAAATAGAGAAGTTAAACAAAGAAGCCGGGCGAATTGTGACATTATACTATCCTATCTAGTCAATTTAAATGGGTGAAAAACATATAATAGACATTTTCAAAATACCACATGTAAGAAAAGTACTGTTTTTCTTAAATGATTAACATGTAAGATAATAGCATTTTTGGAATCTACACATTTTTTCTGAATGATTTTCATAAATAGCATATTAAATTTGGTGTTAATTTTTGAAAGATATGAATATTTTAATAATTAATTGAATGTGTCAAAAATAGAAAAGTTAAACAAAGAAGCCGGACCGAATTGTGACATTATACTATCCTGTCTAGTCAATTTAAATGGGTAGGAAACGTATATAATAGACATTTTGAAAATACCACATATAAGAAAAGGTATTAACTTTTTTGAAATGATTAACATGTAATATTTCTAAGGAAAAAGCATTTTTGAAATCTACACATTTTTCTGAGCGATTTCCATAAATAACATGTTAAATTTGGTGTTAATTTTTTTTAAATATTATTATTTTAAAAAGTACTGAAATGTACCAAAAAGAAAAGTTAAACACAGAGGCTGGGTCGAATTGTGACACTGTGCGGCCCATCTACTCATTAGAAGAGAAAAAAAAAACAGAAAATAGGGAGTAGGGGGAATCGAACTGCTTGCCAGTTAGCCAGTTGTTCACTTGTGATGTTCAGGACATGGATGTACATGAACTAAGGCCCTGTTCGGTTCGTAGAATAGCAAAACATAGGAAATAGAAAAAATATAGGAACAGAAATGGAACGCATGTGTAAATCACTAGAATGAAAAACTCAAGGAAGTGAACAAAACAGGTGTTCAGGTGACCATAGGAAAACCATCCGAAAGAACTGTGCAAACAGTGGTCTTCACGTATTCTTTAATTGAAGCAAGGCAGCTTTATCTCTTCCTCTCACCTCATCACTTCACACATCCATCTTTTTTTAATCCCCTGATGATACGGCCAGAACGGCTTGCCTTGGTCTTCGTGAGAAAAATGAGCTCCGGCCGGATGTTAGGATTCCTCTGAAATCAGCACTGGAAGAGCAACTTTCCTTCGGTTTATTGTATGCATTTCATGTGTCCCGAAACGATGCAAAGTAAAATATACCTCTATGAATAGTGTTCCTTTGAAATTCCTTCACAAATCTTGTGAACCGAACATGGCCTAAAAGTGAATGGAGGCAACTTAAGAAAAACCGATTTGACTTACGGGTGACATTGATGGGTAATTTTTGTCAGCTTATAAGGTAAATTACATGACGTACCGCCAGAAGCTGTCGGATCTTGGGTTCCGGCAAAACCCTTAAGGTTAGAACATGTGCGCACGAAGATCTCTCCTCCCCTTAGCTCACACGCTCCACGATCTCACAGCCTAACTCGACGAACCCAAAGAACAAAGGGACACAATATTTATACAGATTCGGGCCACCGATGTGGTGCAATACCCTACTCCAGTGTGATGTGGTGGATTGCCCCTTGGGCTGAGGATGAACAATTACAAGGGAAGAACAGCCTCCTGAGGAGAGGTGTTCTTGTGCTCGGTGAGCTGGTGAGTGCAAGGGTGGTCCGAATGATCCCCCCTCGCTATGGTGGAGGCTAGTCCTATTTATAGAGGCCTTGGTTCTCTTCCCAAATATTGAGTGGGAAGGGATCCCACAACGGCCAAGTTTGAAGGGGGACAACTAGTACAAGTTATCCTGACTAAAGGTGGTCTTCGCCTGCCAAAGGCTCTGGTGGTGACACCGTCTTGGGCTCCATGGTGACCTCCGTCCTGCCATCCTGCTGGTCTTGGTCGCGTTGCACCGATATGGAAACCTTTGCCTGATGCCTCGGGACTCCTCGTCTGCGCTTGCCTCTTTAGCACCAAAGAGGAAAAGAGGACACTGCGCACGCTGGTGCCCGCCTGGCCATGGTCGTCATGGCTTGCGTCACAGGGACCTCGCGAGGTGCCCCTTGCCTTGATCTCTCCGCTCCTTGCGAGCCAGCCTGGTGAGGCCGCCCTTGATGAGGTCTTGTGTCGTCCGCCTCGCGAGGCTTGGTCCCTCGCGAGGGTCTTGAGTGTTTGCTGGTGAAGATGGGTCGTACAGGGCCGCTGGTGGAGCCACGCCGTGGGCCGCAGGCAGGCAAGTCTAGGGACCCTTGTTCCCAGAACGCCGACAGAAGCAATAACCCCTTTATTATTAGGTAAAGATTTTCTTGGTCATATTTTCCTGAGTCCTGAGCAATATCCACTTTTTCTCTCTCCATTTTTCTGTTTTCTGAGTAAGAGCTGGAGCTGCCGACGAAGCGGCAATAGCTTCATCGATGCCCATTGATTTTCTCTCAAAAACTCTTGTGGACGGTATGGCTATTTTCCTAAATTAATAAAGATAATCACGATGCCCTTAGCGAGTATTGATGTTATCGAAAGCCATTTATTTTTCAGATTTAATATTTTGAAGTTATAGATCTCTGAGAATTAATAAAATTGTGACACGAGGCCGATTAAAGCATCTAAAGATAGTCTTTGACGCAATCCAAGCTGAACCCTAACTGATTTTGAAATCCCCCAAACCCCTAAAACTACCTGAATGGATAATAAGGAGATATTCATAAATTACTCATATGGAGATCTAGGGCATGTTTGGTTCCTTGGCTTGCACCTGCATCGCCCCACCATGCAATTTTCTCCATGTTTGGTAGGCTACATGTCTCACTGGGCCGACTGATGCAAAATCGGGCTCCCAGCCAAGCTGAGTGGAAACGCAGGGATCGACTACTAATTTATAGGACCTCATGAATGCTAACAATGGAGTACACATAGAAATACATTGGTTTTCATTTGTTTTCTTTCGCTGTTTAGCTGCCTCTTTGATTCAAAGGATCTTCATATAAAATTAGTCAGATTAAGAATATTATGATTTCTTATCTATATTTGATCATATTATTTTTACTTCAATAAGAAAATATCTGAGTTGAAGTGCATGCCACCAAAACTGTCTTCTAATCATTTTACATACATGTATAAGTACCTAGAATCAAATTCCACATCTATCATATTATTTGGCCTCATGCAGCCTACCAAACAACATCTGAGGTAAACCTAGCCCATATCATGCAAGTACACCAAACACACAACTCAACTCCATCTTGCATCAACTCAACCAGGATAAACCCAGCCGAGCTTCATCATGCGATGCAGGCCGGATGCGCCTAGGAAACCAAACACGCCCTAGTTATGGGGACGGATCTGCTCGTCACACCATTGTACGATGTTGGGTTCATGTCAGTGATCTTCGTCTTACACCTTGTCACTGCCGTGAGAGAAAGGGGGGAGGGGCAATTGCAATGAGAAGATGAGAAGAGAAGGGGACGAAGGTGAAGGGCAGAGGGTCATTTAGACCGCACCCACCAAAACCTATATCTGGAATGGTCGGTTGGTCGCTCAACCTACCATTCCATACCGCTTTGCGGTTGCAATTGCGGTTGGTCACTCAACCCAAGCATCGCGTAGGCAGAACCGTCGTTCCATACCGCTTCGTTGGGGTTGGGAGTTGAGGAGATTAAGATCCTATTTTTGACATGAGGGTTTATGCAGACGAAACGGGATACTTCTAGGGGTATTTATACTATTCCTTCCCCTTATGTAATCATCACAATGGAACGGAAAGCGATTGTGCACCAAGTCATCTATGCTCGGACGTGAGCAGTAAATTCAAAAAAAATAAAAAAGAAATTTTTTTAGGCATTCAAGATGCTCATGTGCGTGCAATTTTTTGTGGTGTTTGGAATACGAGCTCCTCAGATGTCCAAACACCACAAAATTTTGAACGCTCCTAGTGCACATGAGCATCTTAGATGCCTAAAAATTCCAGATTCTTTTTTATTATCTTTGAATTATCGATAGGTCGCCATCCATGATGGAAAACAGGCCCCCTGACCACCCACTTTAGCTGTGTCTACATGGTGCTATCACCAACTCCCAGTCTTCCTGACACTGAATCAGTGGCCTATCGTATTGAGCTAGTGTGTGTGTGCATAAGTACATAATCTAGAGAGGCAAGTTAATAGTTCTTTTATCAGAAATAAAATCATTATTACCAAATCATGGTACATAATCTAGTAGAAGCACAAACTTTCAAGGATCCTCCTCGATCAATAAGTACCAACCAAATCAGCAACGCTTCTAGGAGATGATAAATTGGATGTGATGTGGACTACGTATCGTGGTACTAAGTCTGCCAGTAAGAATAGGGGGTATGTAGGAGGAGGCAAGGCCCTAGCTACAGTGAGGTCGTGCACGCAAGGTTTACGAGTTCAGGCCCTTCTCGGAGGAAGTAATAGCCCTACGTCTCGGTGCCCGGAGGCTTGTCGACTGGATTATGCGTGAGAGTTACAGGGTGTGCGAACCCTTGTGCCAGAGGAGGGGGTGGCTTATATAGAGTGTGCCAGGCCCCTCCAGCCCTCGGTTACATAGGGTTCAATGTAAGTTAAGACAGGGGCGTTGCTGGTAAAACCCTCTATAAATGACTATTAATGGCCTTTAAGACTACTGAGTGAACGCCCGTCCGTTGCCATCCTGGAGTGGCTTTAGATCTTCTGTACTTCGAGTGAATCTTTGTATGGTCGAGTGACTCTTTCTTGGTCGAGTGGAATTGGGATATCCGAGTGGAATAGATGGTCGAGTGGATTGCACTCCAAGGTGATTTCAATCGGTATCTTCTGTTGTGCTTCAAATATCTTTGACTCTAGGGCAGTGTCCTTGGGTAAGGCGTCTAGGTCAGGCCTATTACCCTACCCTAGGTACATGTCATCGTCAGTAGCCCCCGAATGGATTGAGGTTCAAGTGAAGTAAGGTTTGAAGTTGTTTCCGAGTTGATACTATGCCTCGGAGGCATTTCATGGGAGTCTGGAAATCATACTGGAACTTTAACCTTGCGTCAGTTGCCTTGATCAATACGGAGGTTGTCGAGTGAATTATGTCGATAATCTTCGAGTGGATCGGAGCGCGAAATCTTTGGCACGATTGATTGCTCTGCGGTTCCCGGATCTCACGGGATTCGAAATTTTGGAGAAGCGCGCGGGACGGGGCGTTCCACAGTAAATGGAGCGATTAGACAGGGACACCTTGATTTCCGCACCGCCTTTTTTAGCATGTATCGGGTGTGCGACTGTTGCGGGATATGATAGGATTGCTCGGGCCCACGAGTCAGCCACTCGGAAGCAGGCCCATAAAAGGCGTCGAAGCTGATGCAACAAACAGTGCGCCTCATTCAATCTCCTTCTCATCTGCTTCTCCACCGCGTCTTCCTCTGCTCTCGACGCCTTCGCTCGGCCCGCGCTCATTCCGCTGCCATGGTGAAGGACAAGACGACGGCCTTAGAGCGTGCAAAGAAAGCGACGGCGGCGGTGAAGGGCAAGAAGACGTCTCAGGGGACATCGTCGCAGTCTGGTCTGCCGCTTGGATGGATTCAGGGGGACTGGATCCGCTCCACCATCGAGCAGGAGGATTTGGAGAGGCTCGCCGCGGGCGGCATGATTGCTGATGGATCTTGGAGGTTGCTGGAGGGGGAATCTCAGCCCCATCCGCGCGAGGGCGAGCGTGTCCTCCTCACGACCCACGTCGACCGAGGTTTTTCCCTTCCCCGCATCCGTTCTTTCGGGGTTTCTTGAACTTTTTGGTGCTCAGATTCACCATTTCCCCCAACACAATCACATATCTTGTTGCGTACATCTCATTGTGCGAAAACTTCCTGGGTTGCCAACCACACTGGGGGTCTATTCAAACATATCTTTATCTGTCGTTCCCAATCGGTGAAGAAAGCAAATCCGACTGACGAAAAGACGCACGTGATCCAAATGTGCAGGGGTTTAGGGATTCAAACTAAGAGTATTAGCACTTTTCCTCCCATGACCCTTCCCGAGTTGATCAGAGTATGGCAGTCGACCTGGTTCTACTGCCAAGACGTTCCGACTCCTAGTCAGTCGACCGGTCTCCCCCCTTTCACTATGGAGCGACTCCGCCAACCTTCATCACTGACTATGACCCCAGAGGAGAAAGGCGAGGTGTCCCTTTTAGTTGACCAGGTCGTCAACTTAGTCCGGGAGGGTGTAACTGGCATGGATCTGTTGGAGGTGTTCCTCAGTCGATGCATCCAGCCTCTTCAAGCCCGCGATCACCCGATGTGGATGTACTCGGGCACTGATGACACCGCTCGGGTCCACCCAGAGGAGGTTGCCGAGGATACAGTGGCTCAGTGGCTGCGGAGCATTACTGGGAACAAGGATAACCCCAGGGGGTCCAGGAGGGTTCTGCCATTCGATGCTGACCATGAGCCAGAAGAGGTCAAGCTCAAAATACCGAGTGTTTTCTTTTTCTGATCTGCAATTGCTCCTGAACCTGACTGATACTTGTTAACTCACGGCTTGCAGATCTATACCAAGATGTACTCGATGCCAAACGGGGAGCAGTTCCAGGAAGGAGTGGAGAGTGAAGGCGGGAGTGCCGACTGGCAATCTCAAGACGAGAGTGATGAAGACAGTGAGGATTCTGATAGCAGTGAGGAGGTCGGCTCGCCGCCCCGCTCTGAGCGTCGCTCCAATAAGTCGCAAGATCCTGTGGGTGGGCGTGGCAAAGCAGCTCCGCTAAGTACGCAAGTCCCGAAGCGCACTCGGACGTACACTCCTGAGCCATCAGAGAAGGCTCCAAAGCAGACCAGAGTTGCCGCGCCCAAACCTCGGAAGGCCCTGCCCAGGATCAAGGTGGATGTGCCTGTCGCCTCAGCGTGAGTGCTACTTCTCTTTGCGTTCGTTTTGATCGTGAACTTCTTTTCTTGTCTGACTGAGTGAAGTTGGGAACTTTCAGTGCTGCTACTTCTGGGACGTCTATGGACATCGACAAGGAGCGGGAGGACGCGACCACTTCTGGGGCAGGTATGAATCTTCAGCCATGCTCTAACTCTGCCAATTGTTTTGATGGTTGACTGAATTCTTATGGTCGAGTATTTTGCAGCTCCAACAAATGTTATCCAACTTCCAGATGATGATGATGATGAAGTGCCTCAAAAGAATATAGGGAGAAAAGGCAGGACTCTGAGCAAGAAGGTGCCTGCTAGCAAAGCGTCTCACTCGGCATCAGAGCCAGTTGTTCAGCAACTTGGAGATCCAGTTCAGACTTCTGTTTCTTTTGCTGATCCTCTGTCGACTGCCCAGTCTTCGGTGTCGACTGCTCAGACTTCGGGCCCCATTGTACCCCCTCAAGCTCCGACTCCACCAACCACCTCAACTGCTCCGTCATCCACTCCATTTACTTTGTACAATGCTCCAGAGAGTCAAGTGGGAGCTGCTAAAGAGGCTATGATTCAGGCGGGTCTGATGATGGATCGACTGAAAGTGGTGTATGACACCAGCAAGGCCGCCTACGATGCCAGCTCTGCCCTTCAAGCCAATGTCCGAGTAAGTGGGATTGTAAGTTGATTTCCGATTGGTATTTAGCTTGACCCTTGTTCTGTTAAGATATGCTATCTGAAAACTGCTGCTTTATTATTCGTAAGATGTCAATCTGTTTCTGCATCTATACACCCATTGGGTGTGTTGTGTAGCCGCATTCAGCTCTTTTCACTCGAATTAGACAGGTCGTGTCGAGTGAATTCTTGGTCCAGTGGGGGCACGCTAAGTGCACCCACTGGGTGTAGTCCCCGAGACCGCTGTTGACTGCTGGCAGTCGACGGTGGTCTTAGAACTTTCTTCTCTTTTTTTACCCCTTCCGCTCGAGCTGGACCGACCATGCTAAGTGTGAAAAGTAACCGGTGGGGGCACGCTAAGTGCACCCACTGGGTGTAGTCCTCGAGACTACTGTTGGATGTTTGATTCGGCAACAGTCTTAGAACTCTTTTTGCTGCATAATTTGCCTTTTGTACTTTCATTCGGAAGTAACTATCGACTGACATGTCTTGTTGTTGATTGCAGAAAGCTTGTGAGACCAAGTTCGCTGATTTGGAGAAGACGCAGATCCAACTCAGTCTCGACTTAGAGTTAGCCAAGAAGAACCTGAAGAAAGCCCAGGATGAGGCCACTGCCATGGGAGGTAACAACTTGTCGACTGCTCGCCTTGCCATCTTTTCCTTTTCATCCTTTGAACCCAGTGACTCCACTCGAGCACATGTGCGTAGTGAAAACCGTCAACTCCAAGCTCGTCTGAAGAATGTTATTTCTTTAGACCAAACGAAGCAGACTCTGGAGCAGAAGGATCTTGATCTTGCAGCGGCGCAGAAGACGGTGCGGGAGAAGACCGAACTTGCCGACAAGAAGCTGGCTTCAGTCGGAAAGTTGGAAGAAGAGAACGCCAAGTTGAAAACAGCTCTGTTGATGAAGCATAGAAGGAAGCTGTCGTGGAATTGTCACGGCAGATGTCCTGGCGAAAGGACTTAGTCGTGGAGCCATCGCAACGGGTTAGCTTAAAGGGGTTAAACCGGACAAAGGACATGGGAGTTTATACTGGTTCGGCCCCTTACGGTGAAGGTAAAAGCCTACGATCCAGTTGTGGTGGGATTGATGTGGTCTCGATGATCAGGGAGCGGAATCGCTTTACCTAGATCTCGAGCTGTTGTTTCTTGTCCTTTTAACCGCCGCCGGGTCGTGCCTTTATATACACAAGTCGACGCCTGCCGGCTTATAGAGTCCCGATGCCGGTTTATACACATACCGGCTCGGTCTCTACTTTGTCATACCTTATGATACAAGCTATGTATTACATGGCGGTTTATAGCTACAGGCCCTAATCTACCTTTGGGCCTTAGGCCTTTGAGTCTCTGTAGTAAACCGCTTTATTCCTTGTCTTCATGGGCTTCAAATATAAACAACCCATTATGGGGATAACCCGGCTTCCTTGGCCGGTTTATACCCAGTAGTAATATCCCCAACATTAGGCCCCAAATTGATTTGAACTGGTTCATGTCAATCTTCAAAACTTGAGAAAATTTCTTCTTCAATATCTTCGCATGAATCTTGTAAACCGCCATGACGTCACCATCCAGTATCATGATAAACCGCCATGACATCACCTGTTATTTTAAATGGTATATTCCTCACCTTTATTAATGAGCCTCCGACAATCGAGGCGACAACTCTGTCACATATCCAACTGTTAAGCTCCTCGATTCTCGCGCTTGACCCTTATCCTTTCGCCTTTATAAATAAAGCCGAGGGTCCTTTCCATTCCCCCCCCCTTGTCTCTTCGTCTCTTGTTCTTCCTCGCGACGCCTCTGAGCCCGAGCTCCGCCGCCGCCATCGACCTTCACATCTGCATCGACCAAGGCCGTTGCATCAACCTGATCGTACCAGAGCAACGCGGCGCTCCTCCGCTGTTCCGCAGCCTCAGTAAGTACCTTTCCTCTTAAATATTAGATCTGCATTAGGGTTCCGCTGTTCGTCGGTGTTCTTCGCTGTTCGTCCTTTTTCTGCCTTAGATCTCATAGCTTGATCTGAAAACTGATAGTAAAAGTGAACGATGATAGTTCAACGCCCTTTATCAATCTCAGAAAACTCCCTTTTACTGTATGAGGTCCCAGCCAAATAGATGTGTTCTTCCACTGCCACCACTTAAGGTTTTTAAATTTACTTCCTTTTTAGAACTGCGGCGGATCCAAAATTATATCACCGATCTATGAAATTTGTTTGCACCATACTTAGAATTTTTTTAGATCTGTAGCCTCTATACCATTGTAGGCGGTTTACCCTTTAGAATCTGATAACTCGCCATGTACCATTAGCCCTCTGTTAAACCGCCAACCTACTTTAGATACCATAATCCGGGTTAGTATACGTAGACGTTTTAATTTCATCTTCCTCCATCATTGCATCGGTTTGTAAGTCATGAATTTTAAACCGGATATTGATCCTTTTTCCAGCTTGTCACCAAAATGGCCAAACAATTCTTTTCCTGCAACTGGGTCCCCTCCCGGGTTACCGAAGCACAACTAATTGGGTGTGTTGCCACGAGCGCTTTAGCAAGCAAAGACACCATTCATTGGTGAGTCCCCGGTCCAGAAAATCCTCTTGAACCCCAAGTCGGAGAAGTTATTGTCTTTGCTGATCACCTGGGCCGAGGCTTCACTCCTCCCGGATCAAAATTCTTCCGTGACGTGCTTGCCAGCTTTCAACTCCACCCTCAAGACATCGGTCCAAACTCAATATCCAATATCTGCGACTGGCAAGTATTCTATGAAGTGTACCTACAAGAGGAGCCTACTGTTGATCTGTTTCGGGATTTCTTCTATTTAAACCGCCGTACTGAGTTTACGGACGGACCCAACACTGAACTAGGCGGAGTTTTGATAAAAAAAGAGGAGAGATGTTGATTTCCCTCACGCCAAGCTTCACAGTCATCCCAAGGACTGGAATCAGACTTGGTTTTATTGCCGCAATACAACTCCGGCCAATGAAAATCCTTTGTCAGGTTATCGACCACACCGGCTTACCAAAACTCATCCCTTTCCTCAACGGCTAACCGCCCAGGAGCGAGCAAAATACGCCCCTCAATTGGCCAAGCTCAGAGCCTTTGTTGCTAATGGGCTGACTGGCGTGGACTTTGTTCGATGCTGGGTTTCATGGAGCATTTTGCCTTTAAGCCGGTGCCCCGATTTAATGTGTGAATACACATGGGATCTGAAAGACCCTCAGCGTCATATTGATATCCAGCTTACTGATGATGAAGTCACTGAAGCTATGAAGAAGATGCTTGATGAGCCAATAGACGTATGCAGCAAAACCGGGCTCAGTCCTTTCTATGTTGCCAACAAACCGCCAAAGGTAGAATTTACCGCATTCCTGCCTTAATCCACCCTTCATTGAATTTACTTTGATAACTTATTATTTGTATGTGCAGGCCGATGATCCGTTCTGGAAAAATAAATCACAGGATAAACCGGCAAGAGCTCCTCGGCTTAAGACCAAGGCTTCAAAGAAGCCTGTGAAAAGGAGAAACGTCGAACCGTCCGAGCCCGTCATTGACGATGATCTGGATAATCCGGATTCAGAGGTAGAACTTGACTCTCTCGGTTCATTTTTCATACACCTTATTGACAATGATTATTACCAGGATGAAGCGGAAGCTAGCCATGCTGACGAGGTAAATATTCTTTCTTCTGATTCAAACCCTGTGCCAGTACCAAGAATCCGTCGAGCTGTCCGGAAAGTAAAATTTTCATGTCCTCTTTCTTATTTGGATCCACACTTTATTTTGAAGACACAACAGTATGAAACTCGCCGCACGACCCGGCATAGTGGCCAAGTGGTGACCTCCTCCGGTTTACCAAATTCTCCGGTTCACAAACGTCGTCAAGAGGTTGCTTATATTCCTGACACCCTTTACCCTAAGGCGGGTTCCTTACGATATCCTCTTAATCCGTCTGACTCCAATTATCAGGGAACTTCCCATTCATCATACGGCGAGTCGTCAGCCACGCAACTTCCTCCTCTGAAAACCGTCCCTGGCTAAGCATAACACACTTTAACTTTTTTGGTCTTGTATTATTCTGTCATACTGATCTCCGTGCCTGTTCTTTCCAGTGCCAAAGCTAGACCAAGAAAAAAGGCTAAATTGAATAAGCCAACCGACCATGAACCGGTCACTGAAGCGGAGAAAACCCCAGAAGCCATTGATCCGGAAGCGAACACTGTTCTTGATGATCCGGAACCTCAAGCAACCGACGCGTTTGTTGAACCGATGGAAACAAACCCAACAGGCCAGTCAGCTGATCCACCAAGTCCGACTGCTGATCCGCCGAGCCAGGCTAAAGCGTCTGATAAACCACCAAGTCCTGCCAAGACTACGGACGATGATGTTGTCGTAACTGGTTTTGGTTTCAGCTCCCCTGGTCGTCCTCTCGCTTTATCAAAGCATAGCGTGAAAGAAGAAATTTCTGCTATGGACAAGGGAAAATGGAAATTTGAGTTATCAAGCTATGCCAACCTCAGCGCTCAAGACCTTTATTCTGGCTTTTTGAATCGCCTATATACAAGCCGCGACTATGAAGCCGGCTTAATAGGTCTGATGAAGGAACGATATGAGGTAAATATCACTTCCCTTTGCATAAATATTCCTTTGTTATAACTGTTTGAAACTATCAACTCCAGTAGCCCCTAAGGGCCGGTTCATAACGTTGATATGAACCGGGTCTTGTAATAGAATCAATGTTTGAATTTTGCCGGTGTAGCCCCCATGGACCGGTTTATAGCTTTAGAATGAACCGGTACATCATATTGCTTTCACCACTTGTGATTATGATAATCCATCTGATTCTGAGCAAATACGCCTTAGCCCCCAAGTGTCAAGTAGATAACTTGTTATGTGCTTGGGACTTTAAATTAACAGCTGATAAGAAGCAATCCATATTAGCCCCCAAGTGTCAAGTAGATAACTTGTTATGTGCTTGGGACTTCAGTGTTGTAATACTAACTCATTATCTGTCTGTTGCAGGCTGAGTTGACCAAAAAGGACTCCCAAATCACTGATCTCCAGGAAAACATCAAGTCCCAGAAAAATGAAACTTCCAAGTTAAAGGCGAGCTGACCACTGCTTTAACAACCATGGAACAATTGAAGGAGTACTTTAAAGGTGAACAGGTGGAATGGGAAACTGAAAAATCCACTTTGTTAAAGCGGGCAGAAGACGCGGAAAACGCCCTTAAACCGGCAACTGATGAACTGAATAGCTTGAAGCAGCAAATCAATGCTATGACCTCTGCCATCTTTGGTAAAGACTTCTTCATAAACTTTGGAATCAAATGCTAGTTATGAAATTTTCTAGTTTAACAATAGTCTGATCTTCTTTGCAGGTAGCCGCATTACTCATCTTGGCACAGACATGTGCAAAAAGTTGAAAGCTGCCTATACCTTGGTAGAGCAGTTATATACCGGTGCTCAACAAGCCATCTGTACAGCTTCAAACAATAAACCGCCCCCAACATTAATCAAGGATACACTGGAGAAGCTATCCATGATGCCTGCCCGGATTGAAGAATTAAAGCAATCAGCTGCTAGAGCCGGTGCTCTCACCGCATTAACTCGAGCCAAAGCCTGGACATCTGATCTCGATTCGGAAGACATTGGGAATGGTTATCCAAGCCAAAAGGAAGGCGGGTCAGAATTTGATAATGATGACCTCAGAGCTATCAATCAAGAAATGCGTCCACTGGCAACCAAGTTGGCTGAAGACACTGACTTGTCATTTTGTCAGAACGCGTATGATGCCAACGGAAAACGGATAAATGCACCAACTTATGACGTGCAGAATCTGATCCCACCAAACCGTAAGCATACTTACGCCCCTGATATTGAATCGTCCGACCTTATACACGAGGAAGCTGTCTTCCAAGCTTTAACCGGAATTGATTGGACAATTGTTGACTCCCAGCCCCTGGGCGGAGAGAAGGAGGCTGAACCGGCACAGGATGATCCACAACCGTCACATCAACCTGAGGAAGAATCATAATCCGGAAGCTGGTTCACCGCTCGTTTAGTGTCATCCTTTGGAAAAAAAATTATTCTTTTGGGCAGTTTATCATGCCTTGTAATAGGCTAGCTTGAACAATTGGTCTGTTATGGCATCGTGCATATTTACTTTGCACAATACTGTTAATCCGTCATGCTATATTTGCTTATGATCCTTAACAATGTTATACAATCCTGTTTCTGCATAAAATAGACTGAAAATTGTCCTGGCGGTTTATCGCCGGACAGGTCACAATGCCCAATATATAGCTAAGGTTTATAACCAAAAGCTGTGAAAATAATGAAATATACATCATACCTGTGATAATAAATCACCTTGTTGGTTTACCAACGGTCTTGTAATAAGGGTGATGACCCACATCGTGAGTGCTAACGACTCAAGCAATAAGTCATGCCGGGTTATGATAAACACCGGATGATCACCCTGGCGATTTATAATTAACGCTAGGCCGGGTTAAACACCGGTTTATATGGATGACTTATAGTCAGGCCGGGCCATTGGACGCCGGCTTAACTCAAAACCTTTACCAAAGGAGATAAAAATTTGACAAAGAAAAGCAAAGAAAAAACTTGTAGTCGAGGCTTTTCAAGGGCTGCCAGGCCCAAATTCGAGGCTTTTCATGGGCTGCCAGGCCACTGAGTTAAACCGTTTTACAAAGCCTTTTAAGATGGTCCTCAATCCTTAACCAATCGCCGGTTTATCATTGACAAGTTCAGGGTCTTATCAGATTGACTTGTCAAGTTGGCGGGTCATACCAGGTTTACCTGGATGGAGTGACTTACTTAATGAAGGCAGGTTAACCCGGGGTTTTAGGTGTATACACCAGGCTTCCAAGCCGTGGCTTGATAGCCTATTGCAAGTGTAGATTTTTTGTTCATTGCGACAGCAAAGAATCTCCAAGCAACATTTTGAGCCGTGCTCAACGGGTGCCCATGTTTGAGTTGTTCTTTGACAACACTCTTTGGCCCCTAAGTAATTCTGTTATGGCTTTGCGTCAATCAAAAGGTGTAGCTATGTTTTGAATACGACCAAGCCCCCAAGTGACTTTCTTTTGTGGCTCTGAGCCAGCCAAGAGGTGTAGCTATAGTTCGAATACGACCAAGCCCCCAAGTGACTTATTGATAGATAGCTATAGAAGCTGAATCAAGGGGTAAACCGGACGTCGCTTTACAAACAGAAGCCTCCGTGTAACCACTCATGATATAAGAAAAATAACAGATACCCCGCTTTAGCTGGGGCTCCGGTTTATTATATTGATCATAATATATACATCGTCAAAATATGTACATGATAGGAGCCTATGGCTCAGGTTTAGTAAGGCCGTAGATGAGCTATGTTCCACGGCCGGATCGTCTCCTCCTCTGACTTGCGTGAGTCTTTGTGCTCTCGAACATCAATGAGGTAGTATGATCCGTTGTTCAGATTCTTGCTGATCACAAAGGGCCCTTCCCAAGGCAGGGATAACTTGTGCATATCAGTCTGATCTTGGATAAGCCGGAGCACTAAGTCGCCTTCTTGAAAAGTTCTGGTTTTAACCCGGCGGCTATGATAACGCCGCAGGTCTTGCTGATAAATCACCGAGCGAGCTGCTGCTATGTCCCGTTTCTCATCTAACAGGTCCAATGCATCTTGGCGTGCTTTTTCATTGTCCGCTTCAACATAGGCTGCCACTCGAGGCGAGTCATGGCGAATATCACTTGGCAGGACTGCTTCCGCTCCATAAACCATGAAGAAGGGTGTATAACCCGTAGATCTATTGGGGGTGGTGTTAATGCTCCATACAACGGAAGGCAACTCTTCCACCCAACAACCCGGCGTCCTCTGCAAAGGAACCATAAGCCTGTGCTTGATACCCTTCAAGATTTCCTGATTAGCTCTCTCCGCTTGACCATTAGGCTGGGGGTGGGCCACTGAAGACACATCCATCCGGATGTGCTCTCTTTGACAAAACTCCTCCATAGCACCTTTGGAAAGATTCATGCCATTATCTGTTATAATGCTGTGTGGAAAACCAAAGCGGAATATCACCTTCTTTATGAATTGAATTGCCGTGGCTGCATCGCACTTGCTAACTGGCTTGGCTTCCACCCACTTGGTAAACTTATCAACCGCCACCAAAAGGTGGGTCTTCTTATCTTTAGACCTCTTAAAGGGCCCAACCATATCAAGCCCCCAGGTTGCAAACGACCAGGTGATTGTAATCATCCGCAGCTCCTGGGCCGGAACATGAGCCCGGCGTGCAAACTTCTGACAACCATCGCACCTTTTGACCAAGTCCTCAGCATCAGCATGAGCTGTCAGCCAATAGAAACCATGACGAAAAGCCTTAGCCACAAGGTATTTTGAACCAGCGTGATGACCACAACCATCTTCGTGGATTTGGCGCAAAATCTCACAGCCTTCTTCAAGAGAAACACAACGTTGAAAAGCCCCCGAGACACTGCAGTGATGTAACTCGCCATTGATAATAGTCATGGACTTGGAACGCCGGATTATCTGTCTAGCCAGAGCTTCATCCTCTGGTAACTCACCCTGGTTCATATACGCCAAATATGGGACCATCCAATCCGAGGTGACGTGGAGTGTTGCCACCAACTGAGCTTCCGGATCAGGAACAGCTAAATCCTCCTTCGTGGGGAGCGTGACGTGGAGTGCTGCCACCAACTGAGCTTCCGGATCAGGAACATCTAAATCCTCCTCCGTGGGGAGCCTGACCGACGGATTATGCAACACATCAAGAAAAACATTGGGCGGCACCGGTTTGCGCTGGGAACCCAACCGACTTAAAGCGTCCGCCGCTTCATTCTTTCGCCGGTCCACATGATCAACCTGATAACCCTTGAAATGACCTGCAACAATATCCACCTCTCGACGATATGCTGCCATGAGGGGGTCCTTGGAATCCCAAGTACCAGAGACTTGTTGAGCCACTAGGTCCGAGTCACCAAAGCATGTAACCCGGCTCAGATTCATTTCCTCAGCCATCCGAAGACCATGGAGCAGGGCCTCGTACTTAGCTGCATTGTTAGTACAAGGAAACATCAAGCGGAGAACATAACAAAATTTTTCACCTCGAGGGGAAGTAAGAACCACTCCAGCCCCTGAGCCCTCCAATTGCCTGGATCCGTCGAAGTGAATTGTCCAGTATGTGTTATCCGGTTTATCCTCCGACACCTGCAACTCTGTCCAGTCATTGATGAAATCCACCAGCGCTTGAGACTTGATGGCCGTGCGAGGCATATATTTTAATCCGCGAGGACCAAGTTCAATAGCCCACTTAGCAACCCGGCCAGTCGCTTCTCTGTTCTGGATGATATCTCCCAAAGGAGCAGAACTGACCACAGTAATGGGATGGCCCTGAAAGTATTGCTTTAACTTCCGGCTCGCCATAAAAACCCCATATACAAGCTTCTGCCAATGTGGATATCTCTGCTTTGACTCGATGAGCACCTCACTGATGTAATAAACCGACCATTGAACCGGATACTCCTTTCCTGCCTCCTTGCGCTCCACCACTATAGTCACGCTGACAGCCCGGGCGTTAGCAGCCACATACAATAGCAATGGTTCCTTGTCAATGGGGGAAGCAAGGACAGGGGGTTCAACAAGTTGCCGCTTTAGAGCCTCAAACGCTTCATTAGCTGCATCACTCCAGACAAAGTTATCTGTTTTCTTTAGCATCTGATATAAAGGGATGGCCTTCTCACCAAGGCGACTGATAAACCGGCTGAGATCTGCAATCCGGCCCGCCACGCGTTGAGCATCATTGATACACTTCGGTTTAGCCAACGAAGTAATCGCCTTGATTTTATCCGGATTAGCCTCAATGCCCCTGTTAGACACTAGAAAGCCCAAGAGCTTACCTGCCGGTACACCAAAAACACACTTGGCCGGATTGAGCATCATCTTATAGACCCGGGGATTATCAAAGGTCTCCTTCAAGTCATCTATTAATGTTTCCTGCTTCCTGGGTTTCACCACAATATCATCCACATAAGCATGAACGTTGCGCCCGATCTGATTATGAAGACAATTCTGGACACAACGCTGATAAGTGACCTGGGCACTCTTGAGCCCAAAGGGCATAGACACATAGCAGAAGGCTCCAAAGGGAGTTATAGAAGTTGTCTTCTCCTGGTCCTTAACTGCCATCTTGATCTGATGATAACCCGAATAAGCATCTAGAAAACTCAGACGCTCACAACCCGCCGTAACATCAATGATTTGATCAATACGAGGGATGGCAAAAGGATCAGCTGGACATGCTTTGTTCAAATCTGTGTAGTCTACACACATGCGCCAAGTGCCATTCTTCTTAAGTACCAGCACTGGATTAGCCAACCACTCCGGATGAAAAACTTCAACAATGAACCCTGCTGCCAAGAGCCGGGCTACCTCTTAACCAATGCCCTTGCGCCTCTCTTCATTGAACCGGCGAAGAAACTGTCGAACCGGTTTAAACTTGGGATCAACATTAAGAGTATGCTCAGTGAGTTCCCTCGATACACCAGGCATGTCAGAAGGCTTCCATGCAAAGATATCGCGATTCTCACGGATGAACTTGATGAGCGCGCTTTCCTATTTCGGATCCAAATTAGCGCTGATGATGAACTGCTTGGATGAATCGCCTGGCACAAAATCAACCAGCTTAGTCTCATCAGCCGATTTATATTTCAGGGCCGAATCATGCTCCGTAGTTGGCTTTTTCAAAGAGGTCATATCGGCTGGATCAACATTATCCTTATAGAACTTCAACTCCTCCGTTGCACAAACCGACTCAGCATAGGCCGCATCACCTTCCTCACATTCCAAAGCGATCTTGCGGCTCCCATGTACTGTGATGGTCCCCTTATGACCCGGCATCTTGAGCTGCAGATAAACATAACAGGGTCGTGCCATGAATTTAGCATAAGCCGACCGTCCAAACAGGGCATGGTACGGGCTTTGGATTTCACCACTTCAAAAGTCAATGTCTCTGATATCGAGTCATACTCATCTCCAAAAGCGACCTCCAGAGCTATCTTACCAACCGGATAAGCTGACTTGCCAGGCACCACACCATGAAAAATAGTGTTCGACGGTTTAAGATTCTTATCTGTTAACCCCATACGATGGAAGGTGTCATAATACAGGATGTTGATACCGATCCCTCCGTCCATGAGCACCTTAGTGAACTTATAACCTCCAACCTGAGGTGCCACCACCAATGCCAGATGGCTCGGATTATCAACCCGGGGCGGGTGATCCTCTCGACTCCACACAATAGGCTGCTCAGACCATCGCAAGTAACAGGGCACCGCTGGTTCAATTGAATTCACCGCCCATTTATGAAGCTTCTGATCGCGCTTGCACAGGCTAGTGGTGAAGACGTGATATTGTCCACTGTTCAACTGCTTCAGGTGACTTTGGTAACCTGACTGTTGCTGCTGCTGATTTCCCTGCTGGTTGTAACCACCCTGATTGCTCTGATTGCCTTGATTGCTATGTCCACCCTGATTGCCCTGGAATCCTGAACCGGAATTGCCTCCACCATAACCCGACCCGTAGGACCCGGAGCCTGAACCGCCGGACGGTCCGTGATCTTTCCGGAAAAAGTCTGAATTTTTGAATTCTCGCATGATATAACAATCCTTACAGAGGTGTGTGGCCGGTTTGTCCTGTGTTCCATGCTTCGGGCAGGGCTGGTTCAACAGGTAATTCAGGCGCTCCGGATTAGGACTGGGTTCTCACCTTCATGGGGGCGGTTTACCCTTATGACGCTGACCATTACTCTACGTATTGGTGTTAGCCACAAAATCTGAATTATGATCTGCTTTATGCTTACCATTGTTATTGTGGCCCGTCGGATTATGCTGCTGCCCCTTGGTGTTGCCGTTCTTCTTTCCCTTCCCCAACTTTTCATCATCAGACTCGGGGTCCTTGGTACTATCAGAATCAACATACTTAACCAGAGCAGCCATAAGTGTTCCCATGTCATTGCAGTGACGCTTGAGCCATCCCAGTTTCAATTTCAAAGGCGTAAACCGACAATTACCCTCCAATGTTATAATTGCCGAGTCAGCATTGATGCGATCCGACGAATGTATGATCTCTGAAACCCGGCGTACCTAATGGGTTGTTGAATCGCCCTTTCCCTGGACGCAGGCGGCTAAGTCCACAATTGACATAGGTTGTTTACACGTGTCCTTGAAGTTTGCTATAAACCGGGCCTTTAACTTGTCCCATGACCCGATGGAGTTAACTGGTAAACTTTTCAGCCAAGTGTGAGCTGTTTCGTCCAACATCATAGTGAAATATTTCGCACATGCCGCTTCAGCCACATCCAGCATCTCCCTTGCCATCTCATAACTCTCAACCCATGACTCGGGAGGTAAATCGGCGGTGTAATTAGGCACTTTACGGGGGCCCTTGAAATCCTTGGGCAGCCGCACATTACGCAAAGCCGGGGCGAGGCAGGGCACTCCCCAAGAGCTGAGAGTAAGACCTCGTTCCACGGTAGCCGTTGGACGAACCGAGGTAAGCTGGCGGTCCTGCGCTGCTAACTCGGCTTCTCGACGTGCTCTACCATTATCCACCACATCCTGAGCATTTGCCCCACCGCGCCGGATTAGGTCCTCGAGGGGCGTCTCGGTTCCGCGCACTGCTTGACACAACCGGTTCATCCATGTGTCTACTGTAACTTCGGCTTGGGCGTGGGGTTGAATGAAGCATGTCTCGACAATATGAATAAGCATGCTGCTGCACCATAGCCGTCTGCAGAAGGTCCCTAGCACGCCTTGTCTCAATCGCCGCGGGGGATTCACCCTCCATTGGAATAGCTGCCAATCATGACGCCGCAGTGATCATGTTATCCAAAGGGGTGGAGAAGTGACCCGGCGGTGCCGGCATATACTATGGTGGGTCATGGATTCGTCGAGGCGGGTCGGTTACCCTCGGCTGATCCGGCGCTCCTGTCCCTGGCGCTTCGATTCGGTTTACTGCTGCCGGATTACTGGTTCCTGCTCCTGGTGTGCTGAAGAGATTCATTGCTTCATAAACCGGTGGCAATCAAGACCGATGCTTTCTCCGAAATACCTCGTTTGAAGCGCTCTGATCCAACATGAGCTGGTAATTTTGTGCCTGAATCCGCTGTGCATGTGCATCCAAAGCGGCCCGCTCCTCAACCATCCTGGTTTCCTCAGCCACTAAGTCCTCCTTGGCCTGAGTTATCTGATCCTGCAGCTTAGCCACCTCCGCGTTATGCTGATCTTGGGTTTCCGGAGTAACCTGTGCGGTCAGCAATGTCGTCCATGCGTCCAATAAACCGGACAAGACTTGGGCCGGCCGGCGCGCGGGGCCTCCTGCCCCAGCTCCTGATCCAGAAATCTCTGCAGCCGCAGCCGAAGATTGTAACATGGGTTGTGTGCCGACCATGAAGATCGCAACCCGGTTTGACAGTTCAAGGGGGTCCGGAATACTGTCGCCATCGGAACAACCCCCAAACCGGCCATCTTGCAGTTGGTACAGTGATTCGGTCTCCCCGGTGGATGACTCGCCATCTGAGTAGACGACGGTCTCACCATCGGACGCCGGTTCAAGTTCCGCACCATTGATGAATCCTACGAACGCACGCTTCATGGCGGGCTAAACTCGGGAAGGGCTTGCACGCTGAGCCGTCTCGACGAGGTCGGTGCAGATGTCCGGCTCAGGGCCCGGTTCGCTGATCTTGCCGATGAAGACGTGAATTCCTCCAAAGGGGACCCGGTAACCGTACTCGATTGAGCCGGCCTCAGGGCCCCAGCCTGCGTCGTCGATGTAGAGCTTGTCGCGACGACTCTTGGTCATCCGGCCCACGGCGTATCCTTTGAGCCCTTCAAAGTTGCCCTTCAAGAACTCGAAACCATCATGTGATAGCCCCACGGTGGGCGCCAACTGTCGTGGAATTGTCACGGAAGATGTCCTAGCGAAAGGACTTAGTCGTGGAGCCATCGCAATGGGTTAGCTTAAAGGGGTTAAACCGGACAAAGGACACGAGAGTTTATACTGGTTCGGCCCCTTATGGTGAAGGTAAAAGCCTATGATCCAGTTGTGGTGGGATTGATGTGGTCTCGATGATGAGGGAGCGGAATCGCTTTACCTAGATCTCGAGCTGTTGTTTCTTGTCCTTTGAACCGCCGTTGGGTTTTGCCTTTATATACACAGGTCGACGCCCGCCGGCTTATAGAGTCCCGATGCCTGTTTATGGACATACCGGCTCGGTCTCTACTTTGTCATACCTTACGATACAAGCTATGTATTACATGGCGGTTTATAGCTACATGCCCTAATCTACCTTTGGGCCTTAGGACTTTGAGTCTCTGTAGTAAACCGCTTTATTCCTTGTCTTCATGGGCTTCAAATATAAACAACCCATTATGGGGATAACCCGACTTCCTTGGCCGGTTTATACACAGTAGTAATATCCCCAACAGAAGCCGTGCAGCTGAAGGAGGAGATGGTGGCCTTGGCAGGCAGAGTTGATGCTCTCACTCGGAAGAGAGACAAACTGGAAACTTATTTGGGAGGCCTTGCCAAGGAGATGTTCCTCATGCTTGAAGGTATTTTTCTTTATCCGACTGGCTGCAGAGAACTTCCCATTATGTTACTGTTACTTCAACACATTTTGTGTGTGCAGAATTTTGTCAGAACTTCAAGGAAGAAACTGGGCGGATCGAGACAGGTCTGGATCCAATCAACTCTTTCGTCAAGGACGGAGCTGCAATGAACGTGCTGCGACTGGAATCTCGTCTTGCTAGTGTCCTAGATTACATTGCCCGATTGAAGGTCGCGCTGTCCCAGATCGACAAGGAGTTATGGCCAGAGGATGTGCTTCTGAACAATCTTGAGTCACTGATGACTCGACTCAACGGCATCCCGGACGGAGTGCAGGCATGGAAGAAGTCAGCTGCCTGCTGTGGTGCTGACGTGGCTTTGTCACTCGTCCGCGTCCATTGCAAGGAAGTCAAAGAAGATAAGCTGGCGACTCTTAAGGTTGCCAACACCAAGAAGCTTAACTTCTAATCCTTCATGGAGACCTTCATCGACGTGGCCACTCGCATTGCGGGCGACATCAACCTAGACAGCTTCATCGAGCCAGCAAGTCCTACTCCTGCCGAGTGAAAAACTTGATAACTTTAACCTCATTTGCCTCGGAATGCCGAGTGGTTTTGTAATCGTTAAACTCTTTCGGGCTTGATGCCTGAGTACTTCTGCTGGTGGTTCTGAACCTTCATGGATTTATCCGAACTTGGTTGCTTTATTTGGATGTAGTTGCTTTGTCTGTATTGCTTTCGGATTTTTTGACTTAGGCGAATCTAGGATCGCAGCCGAGTCTCCGAGTGAGAGGATTGCTCTCCACTCAGAGTAGACGTTGTACTTGTGGCGCAACTCAGAGTGCAACCATAAGTTGTACTTGTGGCACAACTCAAAGCGCGTGGCCAAGCTTCTGAGTGAGAGGGTTGCTCTTCACTCGGAGTGTTTTTGAAACTTAGGCGAGTACGGGATCGCGGATAAGCCCCCGAGTGAGAGGGTTGCTCTTCACTCGGAGTGTTTTTGAAATTTAGGCGAGTACGGGATCGCGGCTAAGCCTCCGAGTGAGAGGGTTGCTCTTCACTCGGAGTGTTTTTGAAACTTAGGTGAGTACGGGATCGCAGCTAAGCCCCCGAGTGAGAGGATTGCTCTTCACTCGGAGTGTTTTTGAAACTTAGGTGAGTATGGGGTCGCAGCTAAGCCGGGTTTCTCTTCACTCGGAGTGTTTTTGAAACTTAGGCCAGTACGGGATCGTAGCTAAGCCCCCGAGTGAGAGGATTTCTCTTCACACGGAGTGTTTTTTGAAACTTAGGCGAATCGGGTTCACGGCTAAGCCCCCGAGTGAGAGGGTTGCTCTTCACTCGGAGTGTTTTTTGAAACTTAGGCGAGTACGGGATCGTGGCTAAGCCCCCGAGTGAGATGGTTGCTCTTCACTCAGAGTGTTTTTTGAAATTTAGGTGAGTACGGGATCGCGGCTAAGCCCCCGAGTGAGAGGGTTGCTCTTCACTCGGAGTGTTTTTGAAACTTAGGAGAATCGGATCCGCGGCTAAGCCCCCGAGTGAGAGGGTTTCTCTTCACTCGGAGTGTTTTTTGAACTTAGGCGAATCGGATTCGCGGCTAAGCCCCCGAGTCGGGTTGCTCTTCACTCAGAGTGTTTTTGAAACTTAGGCGAATCGGGTTCGCGGATAAGCCACCCACTGGGGGATTTGAACACACATGCTTATGTGAAAACAATCATTAAGATACTGCAAAAATCATGTCTTTGATAAGCTAACTGAAGGATTGTTATTACAACTAGTCGATCCGAGTGTTTAGGTATAAAAATGGCGGAGCAGATCCGCATTCCACGAGTGTGGCTCGTCTTCTTTCTTGGCTATGTTGTAAAGGTGATACGCCCCATTGTGGAGCTTGTGAGGTCATTTTTGGTGCACTTGGAGCACAAGGTCTCCTTCCTGAAATGCTCGGCCTTTGACATTTCGGGCATGTAATCGACGCATGCCTTGTTGATAGATGGTCGACCTGATCAGAGCCATCTCTCATTCTTCCTCTTGGAGATCAACTGCGTCCTGGCGTGCCTGTTCTGCTTCAGCCTCTGAGAAGAGTTCCACTCGGGGGCATTGTGCAGCAAATCACTCGGAAGCACAGCTTCAACACCATATACCATGAAGAAAGGGGTTCGATCAGTCGACCGATTGGGAGTTGTTCTCAATCCCCATAGGACAAATGGCATTCAGTCACCCAAGCTCCAGCCGCGTGCTTAAGGTCACGCATCAGCCGGGGTTCCAACCCTTGTAGGATCAAGCCATTCGCCCTTTCAGCCTGCCCATTCGACTGCAGGTGCGCAACGGATGCGTATTCGACCTGAGTGCCTTGGGAAGCGCAGAACGCTCTGAACTCATCAGAATTAAAGTTGGAGCCGTTATCTGTGATAATGTTGTGAGGGACTCCATATCGAAATATCAGCTCTCTGATGAAACTGATGGCAGTGCTTGAATCAAAATTCTTGATAGGTTTGGCTTCGATCCACTTGGTAAACTTGTCGACTGCTACGAGCAAATGAGTGAAGCCGCTTCTACCGATCTTCAGAGGTCCAATCATGTCCAATCCCCAAACAGAAAATGGCCAGACGAGTGGAATAGTCTTGAAGGCCGATGCAGGTTTGTGGGACATGTTTGAGTAGAACTAGCACCCTTCACACTTGTCAACAATATCTTTTGCCATCTCATTCGCTCGTGGCCAGTAGAATCTAGCTTGGTATGCTTTAGCCATGATGGTCCGAGAGGACGCATGGTGACCACAGGTCCCCAAGTGAATCTCGTTTAAGATCAGTCGACCTTCCTCTGGAGAAATACACCGCTGAGCCACGCCAGTAACGCTTTCTCTGAAAAGCTGACCACTTATCACTGTGAAGGCCTTGGATCCGCCAATGATCTGGCAGGCTTCGTCTTCATCCTCTGGGAGCTCTTGCCTGAGCAGGTATGCGATGTATGGCATTGTCCAGTCGAGGGTGACTACCAAAACTTCCATAATCAGGTCGACCACTGCTGGCACTTCAACTTCAGTCGTATTGGTTGAACTTATCGGTTGCGGGGCTCCTCCGTAAAGGGATCTTCTTGAACTGACGGGGTGCGGAGATGCTCCAAGAACACATTACTGGGAATAGGTTTCTGAGTGGAACCTATCTTTGCCAAATCATCGGCTGCTTGATTCTTGATTCGGGGTATGTGGTGGAGCTCTAACCCCTCAAACTTCTTCTCTAGTTTTCTTACTGCATTGCAGTAACCAGTCATGGCAGGGCTCCTGATGTCCCATTCCTTCATTACTTGATTGACCACCAAATCTGAGTCGCCATAGACCATCAGGCGATGGACGCCGAGTGAGATGGCCATACGCAACCCATATAGAAGTGCCTCACACTCAGCTTCATTGTTTGAGGAATCAAAGTGAATCTGAAGGACATAACTAAGCTTGTCGCCTCTTGGGGATACTAGGACCACTCCAGCACTAGAACTGTTAAACATCTTGGACCCATCAAAGAACATTGTCCAATGTTCTGAGTGAACCTGAGTCAGTTGCTGCTGTTCAATCCACTCGGTTAGGAAATCTGCTATTGCTTGAGACTTGATTGCCTTTTTCGCTTCGAACTTGATATCTAAAGGGAGGAGTTCGATCGCCCACTTGGCCACTCGACCAGTCGCATCCCGATTATTCAAGATTTCTGATAATGGAGCATCACTGACGACTGAAATTGAATGGTCTGCAAAGTAATGCGCAACTTTCTTTGCGGCCAGATAAATCCCGTAGACAAGCTTCCGGTAACGCGGATACCTTTGCTTGGACGGAGTTAAGACTTCAGAAATGTAATACACCGGGTGTTGAACTTTATAGGCTTTGCCTTCTTCCTCCCGCTCGACTGTGAGCATTGTGCTGACAACTTGTCTAGTGGCTGCGATATATTGTAGTAGAGGCTCTTTGCTGATTGGGGCAGCAAGCACCGGCTGGGTGGAAAGCAGGGCTTTGAGCTCTACAAACGCTGCTTCGGCTTCAGTATTCCACTCGAACTTGTCAGACTTCTTCATCAGTCGGTAAAGAGGCAATGCCTTTTCACCGAGACAAGAAATGAATCGACTCAATGCAGCCAAACAACCAGTAAGCTTCTGAACATCATGCACACGCACAGGGCGTTTCATTCGTAGAATTGCTCCAATCTTTTCTGGGTTCGCGTTGATCCCTTGTTCAGAAGCGAGAAAACCGAGTAATTTTCCGCCTGGGACTCCGAATGTGCACTTTGACGGATTGAGCTTGATATCATATCTTCTTAAGTTGGCAAATGTTTCAGCAAGATCAGTCAGCAGGTCGGAACCTTTGCGTGACTTGACCACGATATTATCCACGTATGCTTCTACGTTCCGACTGATTTGAGTGAGCAGGCACTTCTGAATCATGCGCATGAACGTGGCTCCAGCAGTCTTGAGGCCGAAAGGCATGGTAACATAACAAAAGCACCCGAATGGGGTGATGAAGGCTGTTTTTATCTCATCGGGTCCATACAGTCGGATCTGATGGTACTCGGAATACGCATCCAAAAAGGACAAACGCTCGCACCCCGCAGTTGAGTCGACAATCTGGTCGATGCGGGGGAGAGGAAAGTGATCTTTCGGGCAGGCCCGATTGATGTTCTTGAAGTCGATACACATATGAAGTGATCATCTTTCTTGGGGACCATGACAACATTGGCGAGCCACTCGGAGTGGTATATCTCTCGGATGAACTCAGCTGCCAGAAGCCGAGCTACCTCTTCACCAATTGCCTTCCTCTTCTCCATGGCGGTCCGACGGAGATGTTCCTTAATAGGTTTTGCTTTTGGGTCGACGTGTAAACGGTGCTCAACCAGTCCCCTGGGTACACCCGGCATGTCAGATGGTTTCCATGCGAAGATGTCCCAGTTCTCACGGAGGAACTGGATGAGCGCTTCTTCCTATTTGCTGTCGAGTGTTGTTGAGATGTGAGTCGGAGCAACATTGGGATCAGTCGGGTGAATATGAACAGGCTTTGTTTCTCCGGCCGACTGAAATGCAGACTCTGAAGCAGGCTTCTTAGCTCGCAACAAATCACTCGGATCCGCATTCTTCTGATATTCTTCCCACTCAACTGCTGTCATCTGCTCATCAGCAATCTTTGAGCCCTTCTGGAGGCACTCTCTGCTCTTTGCCGATTCCTTGTGACAGTGATCACGCCTCTGGGACCAGGCATCTTCAACTTGAGGTAAACGTAGCATGGTTGAGCCATGAAGTGAGCATATGCAGGCCTGTCCAGAATATGGTAGGCACTGTGAAAATCCACCACCTCAAACGTCAACTTTTCCTTGCGGTAATTCTTTGAATCACCGAAAACCACATCAAGAGTGATCTAACCGAGTGAATCCGCTTTCTTTCCTGGGATGACACCGTGGAATCGCATGTTGCTCTCACTGAGCTTGGACATCGGGATGCCCATCCCTCGGAGGGTCTCAGCATACAGAATGTTCAAACCACTGCCACCATCCATCAGAACCTTGGTCAGTCGGGTGCCCCCGATGACTGGGTCGACCACCAACGCTTGCCGCCCGGGGGTAGCAACGTATGTTGGGTGATCGGATTGGTCGAATGTAATGGGAGTTTTTGACCACTTCAAATACGTCGTAGTTGCCCGGGCAACCATGTTCACTTCTCTACTGATAACTTCCAGTCAACTTTTGCTCTCGATGTCAGCAAAAATCACCAAAGTAGCATTTACATTGGGGTAACCGCCATCTTCCTCTTTGTCCTCTTCCTTATCAGATTCTTTCTCCTTCTCGCTGGGCTGACCCTCTCGGAAACTCTGAATCAGGAGTCAGCACCGTCGAGTGGTATGCTTGGGCAGAATCAAGTTACGCTCTTCATCTTTTTTAGTGTGTATGTGACACGGTAAATCAAGCACATCGTTTCCCGACGGATCTTTCACTTTTTTAGGGGTCCATGGCCCTTTAGGCTTTCCTTTGAACTTCCCTTGATTCAAAACTGCAGCCTCAGCAGGACCTGCAGGTTCAACTTTGCGGTTCTACTTCCGACTGGAATTTCCACCTCAATAGCCGCAACTTGAGGGGTGGACGACTAGCAAGCCACCGCATGCTTCACCCACCGCTGAAGCCACGAATGCCCGGATCACTTGCGGCGACATACAGCGGGGATAGTAGATGACACGGGAGCCGGTCGATATTGGGTCGACGACTGCCGCAGGAGGATGCCGCAGGCACTCGCGCGGAAATGCGCTGCCCCGCGGACGGGAAGTGCCTCTACAGCAAGGGTGGCCTCTTGGAGCCAGGCGGAGTCATCGGCGACGAAGACGAGCGCGTCAAGACGGATCTCGCGGCCCAAGGCCAGACCAGCGCCAGAAACCATGTTGATGGAGATCGGAAAAACTACAACCTCACCGGAAGTCACTAAGACGCCTGCCCCATGGTGGGCGCCAACTGTCGTGGTACTAAGTCTAACAGTAAGAATAGGGGGTACGCAGGACAAGGCAAGGCCCTAGATATGGCGAGGTTGTGCACGCAAGATTTACGAGTTCAGGCCCTTCTCTAAGGAAGTAATACCCCTACGTCTCGGTGCCTGGAGGCTTGTCGACTAGATTATGCGTGAGATTTACAGGGTGTGCGAACCCTTGTGCCAGAGGAGGGGGTGGCTTATATAGAGTGTGTCGGGCCCCTCCAGCCCTCAGTTACACATGGCTCAATGTAAGTTAATACAAGGGCGTTACTGGTAATGCCCTCTATAAATGACTATTAATGGCCTTTAAGACTACTGAGTGAACACATGTCCGTTGTCATCCTGGAGTGGCTTTAGATCTTCTGTACTCCGAGTGAATCTTCGTATGGTCGAGTGACTCTTTCTTGGTCGAGTGGAATTGGGGTATCCGAGTGGAATAGATGGTCGAGTGGATTGCACTCCAAGGTGATTTCAGTCGGTATCTTCTGTTGTGCTTCAAATATATTTGACTCTAGGGCAATGTCTTTGGGTAAGGCGTCTAGGTCAGGCCTATGACCCTACCCTAGGTACATGTCATCGTCACTACACACCACACAGCTCTAGCAAAATGACATAAAATTAGATGTCATATTGATTCACCCTAACTGGAGAAGCTGCACTTAGTGCTCTTTTGAAAATTTTGTTTAAGGAGATTATGCTTGGTTAGTATAATTTCTCTTGTGCATATACCTTTAGAAAAATCCATCTAAAGGTATACTGGTCATATTGTAACTATATATTCGATAAGGCTATTAGAAAGACGGCGGGAGGGGAGGCAAGACTTCATCTTCGGACTCTACAACCCTCGCCGCCATCTCTCTCTCTCTCTCTCTCTCTCTCTCTCTCTCTCTTTGTTTTTTGAGTTTTCTTTTCCTATGTTTACTTCTCTAGCTGTTACTTGTTTTCTCCCATTTTAATCATTTATGATTCAATTGTTTAAACAAATACTTGTAGTATGCATATTTGTCCAAAGGTGACTAAAGTTTCACATACCTAGCTATCCTCACCATACTGTGGCATTAGAGCACTGATACAAAAAACTGCCTTTTGAAAGTTACTACATTGTTACCAACGCGTATGAGCATATACTCCCTCCGGTCCTTTTTAGTCTGCATATAGGTTTTGTTCGCAGTCAAAGTATCTGTACTTTGACCAATTTTTAGAAAAAAGTATCAACATTCACAATGCCAAATCGGTATTGCTAGATTCATTATGAAATGTAGTTTCAGTAATATATATATATATATATATATATATATATATATATATATATATATATATATATCAAGAAATAAGAGATGAAGCCTCCTACATGCCTCCTTAGAGATCAGCGACTCTCGGCCGTCCGATCAAAACGCTTGATGCATTTTCGGCCGTTGGATCAAGAGGTGGGAGGAGCTGGGCCGTCAGATGGAGCCCGTGGGACTGTAGGAATGAATAGTTTAGCTCACCACCGGAAATATCTCGTGCCACCGCCGTTATTCTCGTGCCCCGCCGAGGGTATTTTCATAATTTCGCTACAAGATATATAAGCCCAACGCCCATCCGTTTCTCACCAATCAGCTTCCTCTCCTCTTCCTGTTTAGCCGCCGCCGCCCCGCCCCCTCCCCTTCCACCGTGGCCGCCGCCCCCTCCCCTTCCACCATGGCCGCCGCCCCCTATCACGTGACGGCGAGCCTGCCCTCCCGTCCCCCTCTCCTTTGGTCACCCTCACGCACAACATCGCCTCCTGGTGCTCTCTCTCTCTCTCTCTCTCTCTCTCTCTCTGTAGATTCCCCACTGCCGCCACCACAACGGCCAGCTCCGGCGAGTCCGCCGCCATACATCACATCCACGAGCTCATCTGGTGGCGCTTCTCCGTCTCAGCGCCTTGACCGACGCGCCGCCCTCTCTGGCGTGGCCCGGCTAACCCTAGCGCCATGGTCGCGGTCCACGGCGTCGCCATCGACGCCAGCTGCGCCTGCACCTCCGGTTGGTCCTCCCGACCCCGTCCGAACCCTCGCGCCTGCACGCCTCCTGGTCGCTGTTCCAAGCGTTGCCATCGATTGGAGGCGCGGGACTGCTCGTCCTCGCGTTTGTGCACCTCCGGGAAGAAGGCGCTCGAGGTGAGGCGCCTCAGATCCGTTGTGCGAAGGTGGAGGTGAGTGCCCTCTCCACTGCCCCCATTTCCTCCCTCTCTCTCTCTCTCTCTCTCTCTCTCTCTCTCTCTCTCTCTCTCTATTTTGATCCCTTTTTTTCTGCAGCTCGGCATACAGGTCAGTGTATGTGTGTGTGCAGCAGCTCCAGAGGGACGAACGTCAAGGTAGCCACTGCTCCGTAGGTATGAATCGGTTCCCTAGCCTCTTATGAGCCCTACTTTTCATGGAGCAAGGTTGGCTGCTAAGTGTATGTGATTTGATGCCTCTGGTTCTTCCATGTATGGAAGAAATACTATTTAGTTGTCTGCATTTTTCATACTCGGTTCAGTTTGGTGTGCCTATGTAACCGCCCGGATTCGATGCGCCAGGTGTCTTCCAGTTATTCGCCGTCGTTGCCATGTCATTTGCTTGCATGTTGCATTTTGCCATGTCATCATCTGCATTTCATATCATGTCATCATGTGCATTTCATTTTGCATACGTGTTCGTCTCATGCATCCGAGCATTTTCCCCGTTGTCCGTTTTGCAATCCGACACTCCTATGTCCTCCGGCGCCCCCTCGCCGCCCGCCGCCACGACCTCCGCTCCCCGCGCCCGACCTCCGCCGCCTGCGCCTCCTCTCCCCACCGCCACCTTGCCGGCGAGCCCGAGTCGCCGGCCCGCAGCCACGGCCGCGCCTCCCCGCCGCCTCCTCCGCCTCGACCCGGACCGGATCCGGCGAGATCCGGCCGGAGGAGCCCCGGATCCGGCGGCCCCGAGCTCGGCCGCCATCTCCCTCCTTTCCGGCGATCTTCCCCGGCCATCCTCGGAATCCGTGCACGAGGTTGACTTTCCCCTCCGAGAATCCACTAAGTCCCGAATAGTTGCATATTTTTAGCCATTTTCATCGCATCATAACTCTGTGCATGTAGCTCCGTTTCGTGCGTATAATATGTCAAATTGTTCGTATCAACGAGTACATCATTTAATCTCATTGCATCATTTACATTTGAGCTCATCTTGATGCCCGAAATTCTATTAGAAGAGGGCTATGTGATGTTAGTTTCAGATTCTTATCAGAACATGCACTTTTGTCATTTTTGCCATGATTGATGTGTGCACCCTAGGAACTTGAGTCCTACATGTGTTTTGTAATATGCCATGCCATCTTTACAGGGGTGTATGCCATGTATTTTGGTGATCTCTGTGGTGACTAGCACAAGCATGCAAACTAGGCTTCATGATGTTGCTGATTTCAGCCCCTGTTCTGCTGATATTTTTATGCCATGTAAACTTGATGCTACCGAGAGATCCATGCTTATTTTGAGATACTTCAGTAAGGATGTTTTGAACATATGGTTGTGCTCTATCCATCCATGCCCTTGTTTGCAATTATGGAGTGCCATAGCTTGTCTCAATCGAGCTCTACTTTTGCTATAAAATATTTCCTGGCAGGTTGTTTACATGTTATTCAATTTTGCCAAGGATGTTGTAGTTGATCCGTGTATGCTATGGTGTTGTTCTTGCCATGTATAGCTTCTATGCCATGTCTTCTTACTGTGAGTTGCCTTGCCATGCTATGTATTGCTCTGTGGTGAGTGGTTCAAGCTCACCAACATGCCTACTAATTGTTGTTCCTGCCATGTTTGAATCTGTAATATAACTTGCCATGTTTACATGAGTGCCATCATATCTTCTGATCCCTTTTGGCTTATGGTCAGTAAAGAACTTTTGTTCTATGCAATTATTAGATTCTTGCCATGCATTTGTTTTCCATGATAAGTTCCTGTAGCATGTTGTTTCATAGCTCTAAACATTGCAACCTGATGTTATTTCCTGATAAGTCTGAAACTGTTATTATTTGCAATCTTGCCATGTCATTTTGAGCATGTTCTAGTGATTTCTGGAGATAGCTCAGTGTTCATGTTTTGTAATGCTTTACCTGTACATTATGCCCATGCCTTTTTTTTATTATGTTGAGGTCCTGTAGCATGCTGTTTTGATGCTTGCAATATGCCTAGTTGCTGTTTTGGACAGATTGTTGCTATAACTTGTTTCATGAGTATGTGTTGAACCGTTGCTCCGTTTTGAGTGTGCTCTATATGAAACTTGCTTGATTTTGCATGTAGTTTCATATTATCATGTTGCATCCTTGTTTTGAGGTGTTTGCTTGATGTTTGTATGCATTTTGCTTCAATGCCATGTTTAACTTGTTTTGCTCATATCTTCTAGGCCGTAGCTCTGAATCTAATGAACTTTATATGTAACTTGACTAGAATTTCGTGTAGATCATCTTGGTGCATCTTAACTTGCTTTTTAACAACTTGAACATAAGGTTTATTCAGATCTGGACCAATTTCGAAATTTGCATATGAGGACTTACCGGAATTGTTCTATGTTGTTCCCGGCCTCATTTAAACTTGCTTTGATGTGTTGCTCTTGTATGCATCATCTCTTGCCATGAGTAGCCTCATCTAGATTTGTCATGCATCATGCTTGTTATGCATCATGCCATGTTCATGTGTGGTGTGTTTACCATGTTGTGTGCTTCTTCTCGATAGTTCCCGTTTCGTTGCGATCGTGAGGACTCGTTCTCTACGCTTGGTTCGTCTTCATGGCTTCATCTTCTTCATGGACTCGTTCTTCTTCCTTGCGGGATTTCAGGCAAGATGACCGCTACCCTGGATCTCACTACTATCATTGCTATGCTAGTTGCTTCGTTCTATCGCTATGCTGCGCTACCTATTACCTGTTTATCAAGCCATCCCAAATTGCCATGAACCTCTAACTCGTTGTCACCCTTCCTAGCAAACCGTTGTTTGGCTATGTTACCGCTTTGCTCAGCCCCTCTTATAGCGTTGTTAGTTGCAGGTGAAGATGAAGTGTGTTCCTTGTTGGAACATGGAGATGTTGTTCCTTGTTGGAACATGTTTACTTGTTGGGATATCACAATATATCTTATATTATTAATGCATCTATATACTTGGTAAAGGGTGGAAGGCTCGGCCTTATGCCTGGTGTTTTGTTCCACTCTTGCCGCCCTAGTTTCCGTCATATCGGTATTATGTTCCTGGATTTTGCGTCTCTAACGCGGTCGGGTGATTTATGGGACCCCTTGACAGTTCGCTTTGAATAAGACTCCTCCAAAGAAGGCCCAACATTGGTTTTACCATTTGCCTCACCTAGCTCTTTTTCCCTTGGGTTTCGGAGCCCGAGGGTCATCTTTATTTTACCCCCGGGCGGTGCTCCTCAGTGTTGGTCCAAACTAGAGCACCGTCTTGGGACCATTCCTTGGCAACTTGGGTTCGTCGGTTCCTATACGCTTCGCTCATCCGGTGTGCCACGAGAACGAGATATGTGCAGCTCCTATCGGGATTTGTTGGCACATCCGGCGGCTTTGCTGGTCTTGTTTTATTGCTGTCGAAATGTCTTGTAGCCGGATTCGAGACTGATCGGGTCTTCCGGGAGAAGGAATATCCTTCGTTGATCGCGAGAGCTTATCATGGGCTAAGTTGGGACACCCTGCAGGTATAAACTTTCGAGAGCCGTGCCAGCGGTTATGTGGCAGATGGGAATTTGTTAATATCCGGTTGTAGTAAACTTGAAGCAAACTCTTCTAAAATACACCAACCGTGTGCGTAACGTGAATGTCTCTTTTCGGGTTGATCGAGAGGAGAACACGGTTTACGGGTTATGTCGGCGTAAGTAGGAGTTCAGGATCACTTCTTGATCATTACTAGTTGACGACCGTTCCTTTGTTTCTCTTCTCGCTCTCATTTGCGTATGTTAGCCACCATATATGCTTAGCCGCTACTGCAACCTCACCACTTTACCCCTTCCTTTTCCCATTAAGCTTTGCTAGTCTTGATACCCATGGTAATGGGATTGCTGAGTCCTCGTGGCTCACAGATTACTACACCACCAGTTGCAGGTACAGGTTTGCGATGATCATGACGCGAGAGCGATGTTTGCTTTCTTTGGAGTTCTTCTTCTGCTTCTTCTTCGATCAGGGGATAGGTTCCAGGTCGGCAGCCTGGGCTAGCAGGGTGGATGTCGTTTGAGCCTCTGTTTATGTTTCATCCGTAGTCGGATGTTGATCTTGTATATGATGTTGTTGTATTCTTGTGGCATTTGTGCCTTATGTATGTACCCCCATCTATTATGTAATGTTGATGTAATGATATCCACCTTGCAAAAGCGTTTCAATATGCGGGTCTATCCTTGGTGGGACCGTCGAGTTCCTTTTGGATAGGGTCGCATATTGGACGTGACAGCCTATCAATGGGTTGATTCAAGATAATTTGTGATTCTGCTATATATGTGCTCCCGTGCTTTTTTTAATATGAACCACTTTATGCAGAAGATCTGAGTTTACTCCTCCTCTTGCCATTGTCATGTCTCTTGCTGTTTATGTTCGGTTGCATACTCTGCATTTTAACACTTCTTTTTCTACCCGTGATTGGGTATCAGGCATGTCCGTCTGAATGATGTTGTCATGTGAGCAGCGTTGATCCCTTGGCGTTTAAAAACCAGTTTATGTTGCCATCATCATCCAGCACACACACATGCTTGCGTCCTCATCTACGAACTGTGCTCCACTCTGGAAGTTTTACTCTCCCTAATATTAGCCACACTGATTTTTACTATCCCTGAGCTTATTTTTGTGAATTGTCAGATTGCAGTTTGGATCGAAAGGTGCTCGATGATTCGCTTTATAGGACCACTGCTGCTCGGATTGATTTCGTTGTTACACAGGTGTTTTGCTAATCGCGTTTGTCAAGATTGTTCTTTGCATTGACTTTCATATGCAAAAAGCATACAATGCTAATATGGAATATTAGGCTTTCAAGTTTCATGGTACCTCCCATTTCTTCTTCTCGACACAACTTTGCTCATCCGAGAAAAAATCACGGAGCCTTGGTTCCCATATTATTTTATGTTTCGTGTGTGTTTATTGTATGATTGATTATATCCATTTATAATAGGGATAATAAGTTGATGCTAGAGGTTAAACTCTAAAATCTGACATGGGTAGTGTGTTCAGGATGTGGTTGAGAGAATAATAGTTGGCGTGAATTTAGAGAATTTATGTTTTAACAAGCAAAGGGGATGAGTGCAAGAAATTTGAGCCACTGATCTCATTATGTATGCATTACATATATGCTTGTGTTCATTATGGTAAGAAGCACATCAATTGACATGCTTTCAGAACTTAAATTGCGAAAAAACAATCCTAGCTAGCTGTTTGAAGCAATTGTTGTTAAGTTCAAATACATGGATTTTCCTTTTAGTTTAAGAAGCACTTACCTTTTCTGCTTGACTGTATATATGTGCTCTCACAATGTTTGCAAATGCATATGGTGTCGAGTGTACAGCCATACACGCGAGTCATTTCACCATTTTGCATCACTCTGATATTGATATCGTTTGTCTTGAATATATCGCCATATAGTATTCAGAGATGATCGAGCAGGTTGACCGTGATGTAAAACACACTCACCCTGACATGCATTTCTTCTGTGGAAACTCTTCTTTTGCAAAATCCAATCAGTTAAATCTCCAGTATATAAGTGTAGATAGTGTTCAGCTAGGATACATGACTGATCATTTGTGATTGTGAACAGGATTCTCCGAGAAATATATTAATTATATTCGCCAAGCTGAATACTGGGATAAAGTCATTTGTGTCTACCACTTCCATATTTTCTTGAGGAGACTATGTTGATATATTTAGGGTAGTCATTTCAGGTTGGGGTTGGAGGGCGGTAAAAGGAGCATGTTATCATAGCATTGGCGGTGGCTCATCTTGGGTTACTCCGTCGTCCTATAAGGTTGTTGCCGCTGCAGAGTTCTTGACTGTGTTACTTGGTTCTTGATACTTGGATGGGTAGGTGGTGGAAATACTGGATACTGATTCTTGATGTTGTTGGTTCTTGTATGTAGGTCGCCGACAGACTATCAGATCTCTAGGAGGTGGTGCTGGGTGGTGATGTCACTTAGTTGGAAACTTGCTGGTAGCATTTATTAATTTTTATTTGTGCTGCAATTTGAGTTAGTTAGTTGCTTGGATATCATACCATACTAGATCTAACATTCATGTATATGATTTCTTCAGGGTCGTATTCTGAATAATAGTGCAAGGTGCTTTGAGTAAATGATCTGCAAATCAGTGCATCTGGAACGCTAGGATGTGTGGGGACAAAAAGGTATGGCAACAAGCTCAGAATCTGTCATATATTACGAATGTACGTGGTTGCCTTGTTTGGATAATTCATATGTAGTTGTTCCATCTAATTTGTTTTTAAGTTCTTGATCATGGATCAGTTGTGAACTAGCATCAGTACTCATTCATGTCATCCAGACCTTAGCTGTCATTTGTGCATTTCCTACCATAAAGTCATGTAGATAGGTGTTGGATTGTAAGTCTCACATCTTGTGGCATATTTGTTATGCTAGAGCACATAGTGGTGTCATCATTGAATTATTTGATCTGTCAGATTCTTATTTTGTTCTTGCATTACTACTTTTGAAAATTTGCACAGATGCCATTGCATAGGCCTGTTGGCAAAGAAATTAAAGGTTAGGAATACCACAGTATCATCCTATTTTCCTATTTGATCATTGTTATTGCACCTATTATAATGCATATGTTTTACACTGCATTGCATATATTAGAAGGTGTAGTCTATACCTTTTTGCTTCAGTATTCTGAACATGCGTGTAACCTTTGAAGTTTACATATCTATTGCCCTCCAGTACTTCTTTTAACTCAATGGAAATGTTTGTTCTCGCCGATGCCTACCCTTGGTGGGATATTATTCTCATGTAAACATATAATATTTGCATATGGTTATGCGGACCTTCATAGGAAGGCTCTCATATCCCCATTTGTGGTTTTAGCTTTATGAGGCTTGTCAGCAATGATTGATGACATAATTGGTTCAGCTGCTTTCGTAAGAGGCAACGGGAATCATAAATACCACAATGGCTATGAAGATTCAACATATAGAAAGATGGAAGAGGTTTCAAATCTCTCTCTCTCTATCCCTCTCTCTCTGCCTTCCACTTTCTTTTGATTGAATCCCCAGTTTTACTTTATTATTATCCTGTATAAGTGCAAATGCTATACCTGGGTTCCTACTAACATAGTTTTACATGCTTCGGCAAAATGCTGGGATCGGCACCCTCATGCCAAGGCGCGATCCCGATCTAGTATATATCGGGATCGGGATCACGCCTTGGCATGAGGGTGCCGATCCCAGCATTTTTCCCTCCCGTGCCGGAATTCGCCCCTCAGCGAGCTTCCTCCTCTGCCACTGCGGCCTTCTTCCCTCCCGTGCCTCCAGTGCGGCGGCGCCCTCTCACATACTGGATTCATGGCGGTGGCAGCCTGCTCTGCTTCCAATGCGGCAACACCCTCCATGCCGCGTGGAGCTGGCAAACCATTGGCTGTTAACCTCACGAGCACCGCTATCCAGCCATCTATTGCTGCCGTCTGGGCTGCAGAGCGACAGTCCTCCCCTCGGGGCCCTCCCTTCCTCTACTCAACCGGGCCACCGCTGCTATGCCACCCGCCCCAAACGTCGTCGCTCATCCATCTCCTCCGGCCTCGTGCACACTGCCATCCAGACAAAAGCTGAGGGGGAAGTTCAGCCAAGCCACTGCTACAGTCCGACGTTTTTTTATTTTTTGGATGACGCCCCCTTCTGCATTCTTCTTGCACCTTGCTGCCACGTCTAGATGTTCTCAACCTCATGCGTGTAGCTGTTGCTGCGCCTCCTTCCCCCCGCTGTTAGCTGCTACTATACCACTCAGCGCCCGCTGCTTGCTAGCTGATATAGGTGTGTGTGTCGTGCGTCTCAAAAAAAATTTGTTTCGATGGATAGACAAGTTCAGCCGAGATTCCAGTTCAGGGAGATTTTGTAAAGAAGATAATAAGTGAGCCATTTTCAGTATTAGGGATGATGTTTAGAACAACTGATTCTTTAGTTTTGGCTTTTGGATTGTGCCCATTCTGCGACTCCGCACCTACACTTGGCCACTAGCGTATATGGTTACATCTTCTTGCAAAGTTCAGAAAACAAGAAGAAAAATGGAGTTCAACTTGGTCTGGGTGAGGAGCATGAATCGGATGCTGCACAAACAATTGTGTGCCTGCTTTGCTCACGAAATATACAAGGGAGCCCTTCCTATTTTAATGCCACCACCGGGGTGTCATTCTTTGAGACAACAAAAAATATGTCGGCCTATCTAAGTGGCAATGGCTCCTTTGCTCACGGAATCTACAAGGGCCCTTCCTGTTATGTTGAGTAATTCACTTGCTGTGAAAACTCTATATCCTACTCCCTCCTTTCCGAAATATAAGTCCTTTTAGACATTTCAAATAAACTACAACATATGGATGTATGTAGACATATTTTAGAGTGTAGATTCACTCATTTTGCTTCGTATGTAGTCGCCTATTGAAATCTCTAGAAAGACTTATATTTGGGAACGGAGGGAGTATATTTCTTCTTTCCTCACGGAAGTTCATCCTGGCAGTCTATGTGGTTCAATGTGTATATTAAAAGAAGGAAAATGAGAGAGCATAAGTAAAAGAAAATGGAGGCGCCCGGGGGCCCGGACCTGGCGGAGCAGACCGACCGGAGCAGCCGAGCCAGGCCATGAGGTGCGGCCACAGACGACGAGGCAACCGTGACGTTGACGCTTGTTGCCGCTGGGTGCGTGCGTTCTGCTGGTGTGTCGCGTGAGTGGTGTGTGCGTGCATTGTGCCGAGTGGTGTGTGTTGGGTGCATGCATGTACGAGTGCACATGCGTGCTGCCACACATGAACCGAAGAGAATTTCCGATTTTGTTGCCAGCTTGTGTGCATCAGAACTGCTCGTGTTTATGCCCCCAAAAGGATATTATTACTTTCTCGGGATTTGATGTTCAACTGTTTGTTCTTGTGCTTGTAGAGAAAATGGATTTTCTCAGTTTATAAAAAAAACTAAAGGTCCAAACTTAAATAATGGAGAAGTTCAACGTTTATTAAGATACCAAGAAGCTCAAGTTAAAAAAAGAGCAGTTCAAAAAATTTATAAAACAAAATTTTCTTGTTTTTTGAAAAGCCCTAGAAGTTCAAATTTAAATAGTTGGATGGTTTTATGTTTTTTTTTGCATAACTAAGACTTTAACCGTTACTAATGAATAACACCAAGAAGTCCAAATTGAAAAAACCAAGACGTTCAATTTTAAAAAGTAGTTGAATGTATATGAAAAACTTCGATTTTCATCGTTCCTATATAATAAACCAAGAAGTTCAATTTCAAAAAATGGAGCAGTTCAATATTCATTACAAAAACTCGAATTTTTCCTGTTACTAACGAATAAACCAAGAAGTTCGGTTCGAAATGATCAAGAAGTTTTATGATGTTTATTACAAAACTAGGATTTTTTCCGTTACAAATGAATAACATCAAGAAGTCCAAATTGAAAAAACCAAGAAGCTCAATTTTGAAAAATAGAATAGTTCAATGTATATGAAAAAACCCAAATTTTCCTCATTATTAAATAATAAATCAAGAAGTTCAATTTCAAAAAATGGAGCAGTTTGATATTTCTTACAAAACTTGTTTTTTTCCGTTACTAACGAATAAACCAAGAAGTTCGTTTCAAAATAACGAAGAAGTTCGACATTTACTAAAAAAACTCCAAAATTTCCATTTATAGAAATACAGAAAGAGGTTCAAAAATTGAAAAAAGAGAGTGGTTTGATGTCTATAAAAATCAAATTTGTTCGTTGTTAAAGGGTAGAGTTGTTTTTGACATTTAAAAAAATTAGAGCAATTCGATTTTAAAAAGAATATCAAGAATTTCAAATTAAAAAAATGGAGTAGTTCGATGTATACGAAAAGCTCAAATTCTTCTTGTTTTTATGCTAAATTAAACTATTTCAATTTTAAAAGCTTGAAAGGTTTTTCGAAAGAAGTTCAAGTGCTTTGTCCGGGGGAGTTCAAAAATTCTTGCGAGAGAGGTTCACCTTGTATTGTTCATGTTCATAAACACAAAAAGAATTTTTTTTTTTGCGTTTTAAAATAATTTTCTCAATCCACGAAGAAGTTCAGTTATTATGTGGGAGCAATATGATTTCAAAAAGAAAATAAAAATTTCAAATTATAAAAATGGAAAAAGTTCATGTACTACATAGTGTGTGTTTAATATGGAAAAATGAATAAAAATACAAGGTCCAATTTTTTTGTTATAAGTTCAAGTCCTCGCTCGTAGAAATTTTTAAAAAATATTGTAAGAGGGGTTTGTACAAAAGGAATATATTTGTGTAACACTGATGAATGGATGAGAAAATTACAAACGAAAATACGTCAGAGAAGTTCAACTGAAAATAGCAGGAAGTTCAAATACTACAGTGGATGAATTTCAGATGAAAAACTTTTAAAATCGCCGCGAGTATGAAAAAACGATCAACACGGAAAAGTTGTGTGTTTACAGCAGCTTTCCACCGGTATATCACTTGCTTAATTCCGGTGAGTGTTCCGGTGAGTGAATGAAGAGCTACGAGCAAAAAAAAGCACGTGAAAAACAGAGTGAAGTTCAAGCAGAACTGCCATAGAAGTTCAAGTACTTCACACGATGCATTTTCGACGAATCTGTTTCGCGATAGAGGCAGACCGAGTGATCTCGCCATTTCTGAAATTATTTGAAAATGGCTGGGAAACAGAGAAAATCATCAACATGAAAAAGTTTTGCATTTTTTGTAGCTTTTGAACGGTATATTATTCGCCCCATTCCGAGAAAGTTTGTAGAAATTATGACGAAAATACGCTTTTACCCACTTTCAAAACTGACATAAAACCGTAAGGAATTGGGAGAAACAATACATATCAAAAAGTTTCACATTTACTCAAGCTTTCCAACGCCATATCATTTGCTGCATTCGGACGTACGGCTAAAAAATTAGACCGAAAATACGAACTCGGTGGAACTTGTACTTTTTTTCTAAATTACTCTTAAACCGTTCAAAATTAGGAAAACCTTAATCATGAAAAAGTAGCGCATTTTCATAAGCTTTCGAACGCCGTATTACTTGCCTCAATTGGATTAACCGTTTACAAATGGCATCGAAAATACGAACTTGGCCGTTCGGTTTGCAAAATTTTATGTTTTTTTCAAATTACTCTTTAACCATAGGGAATTAGAGAAAAATTTCAACATGTGGAAGGGGCGGTTTTGCAGCAGCTTTCCAAAGCCATATTATTTGCCTCATTCCGATAAACGGTTTAGAAATGCGATCGAAAGTACGATTCACGTTTTTTGTGTGAAGAAAAAACGGTTTTCAAAACTGCTATTAAACCGCTTACATTTTGACAAAAATTTAAGTTGGGTCATGATACTGGTGTCCATAGCTTTTCAACAGTATATCGCAAGCCCCGTTTGGGCAATGTTGGCGGAAGTTCAACCTAGTTCAGAGGGAAGTTCAGGTCGAACAACTCGGGCAGTAAAATTGCAACAGATGCATGTTTCATCACGACCCGAGAGAAAATCCGCCAACGAGCGAGATTCATATTTAAAATGGGCATTTAGTTGCTAGAAATAGTTTGCAGACTACACTTACATCACATAAAACACGACTAACCAGAAAAATTCGCGCGGGGAGAGACGGTTGCGAAGATAGCCCGAAGGTCGGGTTCGTACAGAGAGAAGTTCAGGCGTGTAGCTCAGGAAGTTCTGGTTGTGATCAGAATATTATTCTGATCCCGTGATCAGAATAGTGTTTATGTGTGTGTGTGTCTATATATATATATATATATATATATATATATATATATATATATATATATATGGTATCGTAGATGTTGATATTTTTAATATAATTTTGATCAAACTTTGTGCAAGGTAAAAATGACCGAAGGGAGTATATGCATGTGAAGGACTGTTTGGTTCACCTGAATGGATGGTCATACAGACATTTTCAAGATAGGCAAAACAATAACTGTCACATCTTGAGCATTTTAGTCCCATGTCATTCAACAAGCCACTTGCAAAACAACATGATATGGTCCTGCAAAAAATAACATAACATGAATTGCTTGGAATGGATCGCTAAATCTAACTAGAAACAAAATGTTGTGATATGATGGATCGGTTCGATCCATTCAGCATGGAGGGCCAGATGGTGGGCCAGCGCCAAATGCCATGGACCATGGCGTCTCGAGTGCAATGCAAACGTCATAGTGGGCGGCGTCATCAAAATGTTAGATTGTGAAAACTTTCAAAGTGGGGTCAAATCATGCTAGATTTTAACCAAAAGGTTGAAACAGTGATTTTAGTCACCAAGCTTGACCATAGTGCACTTTTGTTTGGGTACAATAAAGCAAAATTGGGTCGGTATACTAGATACTCCTATGGTATCTTTTAGATCCTTAGCTACCCACTTGTTCCTCAAAAGTCGACTCCCAAAAGGATTTTCAATTCAAAGTGTGAGGATTGTGGCATAATCTAGAGAGGAGAGTTAATACTTATCTTTTGGATCCTTAGCTACCCACTTGTTGCCTGCTCCTTCCTCATGCTTCCATCCGTGCTCCCACCTCATCCCCGGCTGTTTTTTTTCTTTTTTCCTTTCTAATCTAATCATCTCCTCCCTAATTTTAAGGGGGTGGGCCGGGCCTTATTTTGTTCCAATTAAATTAAGCCACGTATGCGGGAGCACGGATGGGCGCACGCGCGGGGAGCAGGCAAGTCTCGTCCATGTATACAAGAGCTAATTTCAGTTTCTAAAATAAAAGGTTCTATACGAATCAAACATAGGAATTTAGTTTACATATATTTCAGTAGAACCTGCAGAATGTCTATCGGAGAGATAGAAAGAGACTCGTAGGCTAACTAAGCTCATTGCCGCCTATCAAATTGGTTGTTACTTTGATGTGATAAATATTTGCTCCTACAAAATAAGGATTTCATTTTACACAAATGCAATACTTTTTTTGAAACACTTTTAGTTGTTCTTTCGAACCTCTAATCTCTCACTCAGCCGCCACAGATTCTGAAATGTCATCACAATTTGCATGAAAAAAATCACAAAAGACTGTAGTTGCTACAAATTAAGTGAAAACACATTTCTCATGCAACTGGAAGGTCGTGATGTACGTAGTAGCATGGAGCCTAGGTCACCACCCATAGCGGGAAATAGGCCCCTTGACCACCCACTTTAGCGGTGTGTACATAGTGCGATCGCCAACTCTCATCTTCCTGACACCAATGAGTAGACCTATTGTATCGAACGAGTGTGTGCATAAGTACATAATATAGAGAGGAGAGCTAATACTTATTTTATCAAAAACAAACTCATTATTACTAAATCATACAGTACATAATCTAGCAGAAGCACGACCTTTCAGAGAGCAACGCTTCTAGTAGATGATAGACTGGATATGATGTGAAGTACACACCACAACATGACTTAAAAAGTAGATGTCATATTGATTCGCACTAACTGCTAAAGCTACACTAAGTGCTCTTTTGCCAATTTTGTTTAAAATGACGTTTAGCTGGTATGATTCCTCATGTGCATATACCTTTTGAGAATTGAAAGAAAAATCCATCTAAAGGAATACTGCTCATCTTGTAGAAAGGCGGCGGGGTAGCGGAGGACACTACAAAAAAAAGACACATCCGTGACATTTTGGGCCGAACGAATTTTTTTTCTGACATACATATGACACTTCTATGACGATAATTGTGACAAAACCCGATATCATCATAGATGTGGTGGGCTCCTACTTCTATGGAAAAAAATCATGACAGAAAATGGGCTTTTCGTCTTGGGCGGCCGGAGACGCAGCTGCATGACATTCTTTGGGCCGTCCATGACAGAAAAAACCGTGGTAGAAGCGAGGGGGAGGAAAATTTCAGGGAGTTGCCGGTTACGATGGGAGGTCGGGGGCCGAGCGATGCACGTTTCTCTCGTACGTACGCGCGTGTGTGCGAGGCGTTGACTCTAACTGAACCGAGTACATATCTGATGGAAACCATATACTCAGCGGAAACATGGAAACTGGACCGCGGGTCGTTTAAAAAAGGTAATATGGATAAAAGGAAGTATTTGTTTTAACTGGGGAGCAATATTAAACAAAAACTAACGTGTACACACGGCATAAAGAAGTATGCATGTGGTTTGCTGTTTTTTACATATACTTTGCCCAATTTAATTACATTTTTATATAAAAAAAGAGTGATATATTTAAATAAAGAAACAGTGGGGCATCCCACTGCTTTCATTCTCTTTGTATTCTAGTAGCCTTAGAAAACACAAAAATAATTAGACAATACCCAAGAAAATGGCGAGAAGCAAGCAACACATGGCGAAAAAACACACACCTATCCTTTTTGCATAGCTCCTGTTCGTGTCCATGACAGATTTTTGTGCTCACAGACAAGGAGAATAGTCTAATCAGAATTCCAAATGAGTGCAACATTCCAAATCGGGAGATGGAGGTGTATATCCTAGCACCACCCAAAAAGAATCAACACTGGACAGATATGGTGGGTGCGCGTCCCTCGGTCCATCACAATTCACAACCTCCTTTGCCCACACAACACAAACACTGCTAGTTGTATCCTGGGCGTAGAACAAAATGTGCACATGAACCATGCTTCGTTGATGACAGAGAATTGGGAAAAGAATGCGAAAAAAATATCTCTATCTCAATCCACGTACCTCTCTTCTTATTTTGGAAGATACTTCGGACCCCCGAAAAATACAACGAATATGATTACAACTGCAAACCCCATCGCCGTGTACGAGTCGAGTGTACGAGCACGACCATCTACCAAACATAATAGCAAAGAATAATATACATGGGCTTCAGTTCCATGGGCGGAGCTACAACGGTACTTGGGTGTACAAATGTACACCCATTTATTTGCCAAAAAAATTGAGTACCTATATAATTCACATGTACAGAATAATATACATCAAATAAAAAAGAAAACATGAGCAAAACTGTAAATTTTAGGGACTTTGTACACCCATTATGAATGCTAGTTCCGCCACTGTTCAGTTCGCTAAAGCAGGGCGAGTGCCTCCTTTAAAAAAAATGTTATTTCGGTTTGCACAAACCCTTGTTTGCTAACTATGATTGGTGCACCATCACCTCTATTTAAAGTTTAAACTGGGTACCCACAGATCGAGAGGATCCGATGGTGGAAAGAACGAGTAGGGACACACAAATATCACCTGAGTGAAATTTAACAATTTCCTCACTTATATTTGTTATTAATTTACGGAGTTTAAAATATCTTCAAAATATCAACCATGCACATAGGCGCGCCTCTTTCAGGCCCGTGGGTAGATTGAAACTCCATAAATGGGGGCCTCAAGCTCATAGGCAGTGCACGTGTGATTCAGGTCGATCGAACTAGTTAGCAAGGTAGGCCAGGTGGCCATAGCCAACTAGCTGGAAGCTGAGCTAACAGCAGCACCACAATGCTGGGAGCTTGCTCCTCTGTGTCCCTGCTACTTGTCGCAATAGCGTTCCTATACCTCGCCCATAGGTTAAGGCCCAAGAGCAAGATCTCTGGTGGCACATGCTCGTCGGCGTCGCTTCCGCCAGGGCCGTCACGGTGGCCGGTTGTGGGCAACCTGCCCGAGATGATGCTCCACAAGCCGGCGTTCCGGTGGATCCATCTGGTGATGAAGGAGATGGCACCGACATCGCCTGCTTCCGCCTCGGCGGCATCCACGTCGTCCCGATCACCTGCCCCGAGATCGCGAGGGAGGTGCTCACGAGGCAGGACGCCAACTTCGTGTCCCACCCGCTCAGCTTCGCCTCCAGGGCCATCAGCTACGGGTACAAGGACGCCGTGCTCTCGCCGTTCGGCGACCAGTGGAAGAAGATGCGCCGGGTGCTCACCTCCGAGATCGTCTGCCCTTCCCGCCACAAGTGGTTCCACGACAAGCGCGCCGACGAGGCCAACAACTTCACACGCTACATCTACACCCTCACTTCGTCGTCAACCTCGGGCGCTGACGTGGACGTCAGGCACGCCTCATGGCATTACTGCAGCAACTGATAAGAAAATAGGCAGTTTTTCGATTAAATTAATCCAAGAATAAATCATGAGCATGACATGAACAGCATTGATAACATACTGATTACGATCTAACAAAGCATGTACTACACATATAGTAGAAACATCTACGCATATCGCTAGTACTGCTACAACAGAAATAAACACGAGAGGGATAAGCGATGTATACCCTCCAATCGCCCATGCGGTGGCGGTGACAGCAGCCGTGGCATCCTCGGCGGCCTTCTTGTCGGCCTCGGCCTTCTCAGCGGCGGCACGGTCGGCGTCGGTCGACATGGTGATGACGAAGGTGGTGCGGACGTAGATGAGCGAAGCGGCGATCGGCGTAGTCGCTACCAAAAACCTAATCGCCCTCTCCCGTACAGGATCCGGAGAGGCGTGGTTTCGAGGCCTGCTCTCCGTCAACGATGTACGCGGTGAGCGGGCGGAGCGCCGCGGCGGCAGCAGCAGAGGAACGACAACGTGGGCGTGAGGCGGAGATGCGTTATGTTTTTCGTCGCGGCTAGGGTTGGCGGCGCCCACATATATATGTGCGGCACGGCAGGAGAGACGTGGGCTGAACCCACGTCCAAGTCGGTAGCCCATGATCCGACGTCTCGGATCGTGGCCCCACCTGTCAAAGACTCTCCGTTCCTGACCGGCAAAAAGAAGCGCATAGGAGTGAGCTCGGCTCGGCTCAATCCCGCAACCCGCGGCGCGTCGTGGCGAGGCGAGCGGAGGAGGAGGAGTGCGCGAGGGCCTCATCTCTTCTCAAGCTCCAATAGCATGAGGGAGAGTTCCTTATAAACCACTCCAACTCTCCTTCCACTTCCAAGGTGGGACTAAACTTCCCACCACCTTGTCATGCCACCTACATGGGCCCTTAGAGATTAAATCTGAAATTGTCATATGGGCTCTAGGCCCATCTCATATTTCAACAATCCCCCACCAGATCTCAGGGGCCCAGTTTGTCCTTTGTTCCAAACATTGTTTTGATATACCAGCATCTCAGTGGAGACCGATTAAGGTTGAGCTCCACCTAGACCAAGTAGTTACACTCCTTCACAACTGAACAATGGACTATGCCTTGAATTGTCAGTTTGCGTCAAGAAGTTTCACCACAAGTCTCACGTCACGAGGCTGCAAGGCCGACCCCTCGGGTGGAGCATATTAGTCACACTCTGGCCTGTTCGTGAGCTTGCTAGAGATCACCCCTATCTCATAGGCGTGACCAGCGAGTCGGGCTCATATAGGTGTGTTCCTCCAAAGATCGCTCTGAGGATAGCATCTTGCTTATGCATATAAGCCTTGGAACACATTAAGACAGTATTCATCCTTCCATACAGTTTCCGAAAGTATTGCATCTACAACGGAGTGGGTTAGTAAAATTACTCTCCTCGGTTCACCATTGGCTTGTTTTCCTGGTCCTACTTCACGGGATCTCCGATCACATAGGTTGGGTTACTACCATGGCAACTCATGTGGGTCTCATACCCATCTCCTTGATCGCTATCTATCACAACACGTGATAGCCCTTTAGTGAAGGGATCTGCGATTCTTAGCCGTTTGGATATAATCCAACGCTATCACTCCGGAGTTTCTCAATTTTACGACAGCTTTCAATCTCATTCTTATGTGTTTGTTGGACTTCATGTTGTCCTTTGAACTCTTCACCTTGACAATAACTGTTTGATTGTCACAGTTCATAAGGATGGCCGAACCGCTTTTCAACCACCGGCAAGTCCATCAATAGATCTCGGCCATTTCGCCGCCACCCGATGTGTCTAATGCTGTTAATTCTGCTTACATTGTCGATCTTGTTAAGATCGTTTGCTTGCAAAACTTCCAAGAAACAGCACCACCTCCAAGAGTAAACATATACCCAGTTGTGGCCTTCATCTCATCGAAGATCGAGATCCAATTCGCATCACTATACCCTTCAAGTACCGACGGGTATCGGTATAGTGTAGTCCATAGTTCATAGTACCTTTCGGATAACGATAACTCTCTCAAGAGCACGCCAATGTACATCACCGGTTTGGAAACAAATCGGCTCAGTTTCACTAATAGCAAATGCGATGTCGAGCCTCGTTAGCTCGCTAGATCTTGGAGTGAACCAACAATGAGAGTATCTCAATTGATCTATAGCTGTGCCTTTTGACTTTCGAATCAGCACACTAGAATCATATGGTGTTTGAGATGGTTTGCAGTCCGAATATCCAAAACGACTCAACACCTTCTCAACATAATGGGATTGCGAAGTGTAATCCCACCCTCATCATCTCTCAAAAGCTTGATGTTCAAGATAACATCAGCCACTCCAAGATCCTTCATCTCAAAGTTACGAGGCGGAAAGACTTAACCTCCTCGATCAACTTGAGATTAGTCCCAAATATCGATATGTCATCAACATACAAACACAGTATAACTCCTTCGCCCCCACCATAGCGATAGTATACACATTTGTCGGCCTCATTAACAACAAAGCCAACAGATGTCAACGTTTCATTAAACTTGTCATGCCATTGCTTAGGCGCTTGTCTCGAGCCATACAAAGATTTCACCAACTTACACACCTTTCCTTCCCGACCATCCATCACAAAGCCATCGGTTGTTGCATATAGATTTCCTCCTTTAGCTCTTCGTTCAGAAAGCCGTCTTAACATCCATCGATGAATGAGAAGACCATGTGAGGCCGCCAACGAGAGTAATACTCGAATGGTGGTCATCCGCCGGGTGAATAAGTGTCGAAGAAATCTTCTTCTTTTTTCAGGCGTAGCCCTTGGCCTAAGCCTAGCCTTGTACTTTTCTATTGTACCGTCAGGCCTAAGCTTCTTCTTGAACACCCACTTGCATCCCAATGGTTTGCAACCATAAGGGCGTTCAAGAAGCTCCCAAGTCCCGTTAGCCATGATGGAATCCATCTGCCACGGACCGCATCCTTCCGATGAGTCACACGGAGATGCATATGCTTCGAAATAGAAGTGGGATTATCCTCCACGAGGTATATGAAGAAATCATCACCAAAGGTCTTTACAGTCCTTTGTCTCTTGCCCCTACCAAGGGATTCCTCATTATCCTCCTCGGATTTTCATCATGTGTTTGATTATAATATTCCATCGAATGGCAGGTTCGAGTCTCCTCGATTCCTGTCTAGAAGTGCTTTGTACATCTCTCGTGGGGAAAATGTCCTCAAAGAATGTAGCGTCTTTAGACTCCATAATTGTACCGACCTTCATGTCAGGTACCTCAGATTTCACTACTAGAAATCTATAGCCAATACTATTCACAGCGTAGCCCAAATTAACACAGTCCACAGTCTTTGGTCCAAGCTTACGCTTTTGGGGATCGGCACGTTAACTTTCGCCAAGCATCCCCAAATGCGTAAATCTGAGAGTGTTGTCCTCTCTTGGTCCACTTCTCATAAGGAGTAATCTCGTTATCCTTTGTCGAACTTTATTCAGGACATGACATGATGTCATTATAGCCTCCCCACCATGCCTTGGATAAACCCGACGTATCTAACATGGCGTTAACCAAATCAGTTAGAGTACGGTTTTTCCGCTCGGCAACCCCGTTTGGTGGGGTGAGTAGGGAGGCGTCCTCTCGTGAATAATACCGTGTTCCGCATGAAGGCATCAAACTCTTTCGAGAAGTACTCTCCACCACGATCCGACCGGACTCGTTTAATTTTCTTTTCAAGTTGATTCTCAACTTCGCCTTATAGATTTTGAAGTAGTGTAGAGCCTCATCTTTAGTATTTAACAGATACACATAGCAATATCTAGTGGAATCATCTATCAAAGTCATGAAATATTTCTTTCCACCTTTAGTCAACACACCATTCATCTCACAAAGATCGAATGTATGAGTTCCGGTGGCGTAAGTGTCTCTCCTCTGCTGCCTTGTGAGGCTTGCGAGGTTGCTTAGATTGTACACATGAATGGCACTTAGAACCTTTGGCTAAAGTGAAACTCGGATTAAATTCGATTTTGCTAGCAGCGTCATAACACGAAACTAATGTGACAAAGGCGTGAATGCCATACTTCAGATTCATTAACACTCAAATGAATATTGTTCACGACTTTATTACATAGATCTGCAAGAGAAAGGCGGAACATGCCTCCGCATTCATAACCCTTTCCAACAAATAGTCCATATTTCGTAACAACTAATTTATTAGACTCGAATACCAACTTAAACCCTTCTCTACATAGAAGGGAGCCACTAACTAGGTTCTTCTTGATGGCGGGGACATGTTGCACGTTCTTCAGCTGCACGATCCTTCCCGAAGTAAACTTCAAATAGACCGTGCCAACACCAAGAATAGAAGCACTCGCGCCATTCCCCATCACTACGGACCCGTGACTGTGGGCTCGGTAAGAAGCAAACAATGAAATGTCAAGACACACATGAACACTGCACTGTGTCGACCCACCAATCGGTGGACGGCCAAACTGAAAATACAGCAAATAAATTACCGTCCCCAGATGCACCACTCTCATTGTTGCTCACAATCATATTGACAGACTTGGAGTCCTGCCCTTGCTTCTTATACTTGTTTGGGCACTTGTTGGCCCAATGTTCCAGCGAACCACAAGTAAAGCAGCCCTCATCCTTCTTGTTCTTCTTGAAGGTCTTCTTACCCTTCTTCTTAAAGTCGGCACTCTATTGGACACCGTTCTTTCCCGTGGGCTTGTGGGAATTGGAGTTCTTCTGATGCACCATATTGGCCACAGAAGTTCCTTCGACCCCTTTTCCGTGCGAGTCCTTTGCCCTTGAATTCTGCTCAACACTCAGATGGCCAATGACATCCTCCACAGAGAATTCACGCCTCTGATGTTTCAGAGTGGTGGCAAAGTTCCTCCAGGAATTGGGAAGCTTAGCGATTATGCAGCCCGCGACATACTTGCCCGGTAACTCGCACTTAAGAAGCTCAAGCTCCTTAACAATGCATATTATCTCATGAGCCTGCTCCAATACAGGACGGTTTTCAACCATCTTGTAGTCGTGGAACTGCTCTATAATATACATCTCGCTCCCAGTCGGCAGCCCCGAACTTAGATTCGGCGCCCCCACAAGTCCTTGGCAGACCGCACATGTAAATATGCATCAACCAGCTTATCTCCAATCACGCCGAACTGCCTCGAGGAACACCACGGTGGCCTCCTTAAACGCCTTCTCCTGTTCAGAGCGATCGTTCTGTGGGAGTCACACGGCGACCGAACGCGTTCATGGCCGTGAGCCATAAGGTGGTTTTAGTCTGCCAGCGCTAAAGTACGTCCCGTAAATGGTAGCGGTTTCAGTGCAGCAGCAAAAACAGAATTCGAAAAACTCCTACACATATTAGGTTTTTGGATTGATAAGAAAATAGGCAGTTTTTCGATTAAATTAATCCAAGAATAAATCATGAGCATGACATGAACAGCATTGATAACATACTGATTACGATCTAACAAAGCATGTACTACACATATAGTAGAAACATCTACGCATATCGCTAGTACCGCTACAACAGAAATAAACACGAGAGGGATAAGCGATGTATACCCTCCAATCGGCCATGCGGTGGCGGTGGCGGCAGCCGTGGCATCCTCGGCAGCCTTCTTGTCGGCCTCGGCCTTTCTCAGGGCGGCACGGTCGGCGTCGGTCGACATGGTGATGGCGAAGGTGGTGCGGGCGTAGATGAAGCGAAGCGAGCATCAGCGTAGTCGCTACCAAAAACCTAATCGCCTCTCCCGTCACAGGATCCGGAGGCGGCTAGGGTTGGCAGCGCCCACATATATATGTGCGGCAAGATGGAGAGACGTGGGCTGAACCCACGTCCAAGTCGGTAGCCCATGATCCGGCGTCTCGGATCGTGGCCCCACTGTCAAAGACTCTCCGTTCTGACCGGCAAAAGAAGCGCGATAGGAGTGAGCTCGGCTCGGCTCAATCCCGCAACCATGGGCAGCGTCGTGACGAGGCATGGCGTGGCGAGGCGAAGCGGAGGAGGAGGAGGCGCGAGGGCCTCATCTCTTCTCAAGCTCCAATAGCATGAGGGAGAGAGTCCCTTATAAACCACTCCAACTCTCCTTCCACTTCCAAGGTGGGACTAAACTTCCCACCACCTTGTCATGCCACCTACATGGGCCCTTAGAGATTAAATCTGAAATTGTCATATGGGCTCTAGGCCCATCTCATATTTCAACAGCAACGTCATCCGTCGGCTTGTCTTCGGCAAGTGGTACTTCGGCGAGCCCCAGCCCGACGGCGGGCCTGGGCTGCTGGAGGTGGAGCACGTAGACGCCACCTTCACCTTGCTGGGGCTCCTCTTCTCGTTCTGCGTCAGCGACTACCTCCCGTGGCTGCTTGGCCTTGGCCTCGACGGCCACGAGAAGAAGGTCAAGCGGGCCTACGCGACCATGAGTAGACTGCACGACATGGTCATTGACGAGCGGTGGAAGCAGCGGAAGGGCGGCGAGAGGCGGGAGGAGCTCCAGGACCAGGATTTCCTAGACGTTCTCATCACCGTCAACGACGGGGATGGCAACCCGTTGCTTACTCTTAGAGTATAAGTCTATTCGTATTGTAATCTATCTCTATTAGTCTAGTCTTGGAGCCCAAGCTTTGTAATCTATATAAACAGCCCTTGAGGCCCCGATCAATACAACAATTACTTCTCCAATATCTCAATCTATCATGGTATCCGACGCCTAGGTTTTCCGCTTTGGTATGGCTCCGCCACTGCGCGCCGCCCGGCCGATTCAGCCCTCTTCTCCATGGCGAGTTCCGCGCGCGCGTGCCCCACCCCTACCTCCTCCTCTACAACTACTCAAACACCTCCCCTCCAAATCCTATGTTCTCCCTAGCCGACACCATTGCCGACATCTCCCTTCATACCAATCTCATTAGACCTCGGCATCCACAACTACTACCATTGGCGCCACCTCTTCATCATCCATCTCGGCCGCTGCTCACGCCACCACATTGATCCCTCCTACCGCCACAGCCCGCTGATCCTCGCTGGGTGAAAGATGATCTCGCCATCATCCGATTGGATTTACACGCATCTCCACGGAGCTTTTCAATCGGTGTCCGGCGATGGCGCCACCGCCGCCGATCTCGGGCTTCCTTCAACAGCTGTTTCAGACAACTCCGGCCTTGCGAATCAACGCGCTCAACACGGAGCTACGCACAACCATGCAGGAGATGTCGGTCTCCATCTTCGCGCCGGCGAATCAAGGCTATTGGCGATGAACTCCGTGAACTTGGTGATCACGTCGAGGATCGCACTCTCATCAACGCCCTCCTCCAAGTTCTCGGCGATCAACTCGAGAAGCAGCAGTCCTTCATCCCCATGCTCAAGCCGTACCCACCTTCAAGGAAGTCCGCTCGATCCTCCGAAGAAGAAGAAGAACCAGGCTCTCAAAGGCGCAGCAGGCGCCGCGGTGTTTCATCTTGCGCGCTCTTCTTCGCAGCTCCCACGCTGGGCTGCGCGGCAACCGACCGTCGCTCCAACTCCTGCTTTGTGGCTGCTGCCTCAACACCACCACCGGCCGGGCCCGAGTCCCGGCTACAAGGGCAAGAATCCGTCTACCGGCCTCCTGCATCTCGTCCTGCTGACCTGCACAGCCTCGTCATCCACGCGCCGCGCCACCAGCTCGTCGCCATGGCCTCCTCGGCATGATCCTTGGACTGGCCTCGTCCGAGCTTGGTCGATGCCATGGTCCCCCTCGCCGTATGGTGCTCCTCCTGCGTGCAGGCACGTGGAGCCCGGTCTTCGTCCAGCCACAGGCTCTCGGGACTCCTTGGACCCGAGCCGCGGCGCCGTCTACCGCCACTCCTACTCCGCCTACCCAAGACGCCGGGACCACCGTCGCCCTACAACACCATGCCGGCCTTCTACGGCAACATCTGGCCCCAATCGCATACTACCCATCCGCTATCCCCTACGTCAACATGCAAGTTCCTGGCCCTTTGCTCCTCCCCAACAGTCGGCTTGGGACCAAGCCGCCTTCATCAACGCCATGAACAATTTTGTCCTCAACGCAGGAGTGCGGATTGGATTTTCGATTCTGGTGCATCAATGCATATGTCTTCAAATCTGAATTTATTGTCGACTTGTTTTCCTTCCTTTTCCACTATCACCATTGGCGATGGCTCCACCATACTGTTTCATGCCTTTGGTCACTCTTACATCCCTTCCTCTCATGCCAATTTTCTTCTCTGCGATATTCTTGTGGTTCCTTCCATCATCAAAATCTTATCTCTGTTAGGCAATTTTGCATTGACAACAAAGTTATCCTGGCCTTTGACCCTTTTGGTTTATGCTGTGAAGGATCGACAGCGGGGAGGTCCTCGCTCGGTACAATAGCACGAGCGATCTTTATCCTCTTCATGGCGCGCCCACATCCACCTCTCGTGCCATGCTCGCCTCTGTTGATCTATGGCATCGTCGTCTCGGTCACCCCAGCAAAAACACTTTGACGTCTTTACTCCAAGAATTTTGTATCCCTAGTTCTAGCAGTCCTCATAATCCCTCTCTCTGTAATGCATGTCAATGTGGCAAACATGTTAGATTACCTTTTGGAACCTCTACTACCATTAGTACTTTTCCTTTTGAGTTATTTCGCTGTGATTTATGGACCTCTCCGGTCCCTAGTGTTTCTGGTTATAAATATTATCTTGTGATCTTGGATGATTATTCTCACTATACTTGGACCTTTCCTCTTCGCGCTAAATCTGAAGTACCTGCAATCTTTCTCAACTTTCGACAATATGTAATCACACACTTTGGATTGCCAATTCAATTTATTCAATGTGATAACGGTCGTGAATTTGATAACACCCAAAACCACACCTTCTTTCTCTCTCAAGGCATCCTTCTTCGTTTTTCATGCCCTTATACATCTTCTCAAAATGGTAAAGCTGAACGCTGTCTTCGCTCTATTAATGATGTTCTTCGCACATTGCTTTTACAAGCTTCTCTTCCTTCCCGTTTTTGGGTTGAAGCCCTTCGCAGCGCCACACTACTTCTTAATATTCGACCAACTAAAACTTGCCCTCTTTATTCGCCTTTCCAATCTCTTTTCCTCTCCCACCCTGACTATTCTTTTCTGCGTGTTTTTGGCTGTCTATGCTTTCCCAACATCGCCTCTACCGCCTCCAACAAACTAGAACCACGCTCACTACCTTGCATTCACCTTGGTCTTTCGATGATCACAAAGGATATCGTTGTTTCGATCCATCTTACGGTCGTATCATTCTCTCTCGTCATGTCACATTCGATGAAAATACTTTTCCTTTTACATCACTACAACCACAAAACCAATTCCACCACAATCCGCCACCACCAAAACCCCTTCCCTAGTTAGTCCTTGGTCATCTCTGCTGCCATGGAATCTTGTTCCGTCTCTCCTTGGAATCGCCCACCGTCACCACCCTCCTGCCCGTCCCCCACGTCTCCATAGAATGCATCCTCTACCCCAGCTGTCTTTCCCTCACCACATCCTACCACGGCAACCACCTCGACACCCACCACCTCCGATTCTTCTTCCTCACCGTCTTCTTCAACGAAAACCCACGCCACCCAATGCCATTCTTATACCACCACTCACCAATGATCATGTCATGTGCACCCATGGAAAACGAGGATTTCTTCTCCCCACCAAACGTCTCAATCTTACCGCCACCCCAACCATCTCTCCTATTCCAACCAGTTATAAGCGAGCTCTTCTTGACCCTCTCGGCTTTCCGCTATGCATGATGAATTTGAAGCTCTTGACAAAATAATACATGGACTCTTATTCCCAAACCTTACGGTGTTATCATTGTTTACGCAAATGGGTTTTTCGTCATAAATTTCATTCGATGGCACTCTCGCTCGTTACAAAGCTCGTTGGGTGTGTCGTGGTTTCTCCCAAACAACATGGTATTGACTTTGATGAGACTTTTCTCCTGTTGTTAAACCAAGCACTATTCGTGTTGTTCTTAGTCTTGTTGTTTCCTCTTCTTGGCCTATTCATCAACTTGATGTTAAAATGCTTTTCTTCATGGCACTCTCAATGAAACTGTTTATTGTCGCAACCCTCCGGTTTTGAGAATCCTCCTCTCCAAATTTTGTTTGTCTCCTCCACAAATCTCTTTATGGCCTTAAACAAGCTCCTCGTGCATGGTTTCAATGCTTTGCTACTTTTATTCAAACCATAGGCTTTATTCCTCCAAATCTGATTCTTCTCTCTTTGTTTATCGGTCTCCTACTCACACCTGCCTACCTCTTGCTTTATGTTGATGATATCATTCTCACGGCTAGTTACGATTCTTTTCTTCAACATACCTTCTCTTCTCTCAATCGGGAGTTTTCCATGACAGATCTTGGTCCTCTTCATCATTTTCTAGGTATTCATGTTTCTCGCACAACATCTTCCCTCTTTCTTTCTCAACGATCATACATTTTGGACTTTCTTTCTCGTTACGGTATGTCGATTGTCAACCCTCTCGTACTCGGCCGGCGTTGGTGCTAAGCTGTCGGTGATGGTGATCCACTTTCGATCCTACTTTATATCGTAGCATCATTGGCGCTCTTCAATATGCCACTCTTACTCGTCTGAAATCTCCTATTCATTCAGCAAGCTTTGTCTCTTTATGCATGATCCTCGTGCTCCTCATCCGCTCATGTCGGGCGCATTCTCCGCTATTTAAAAGGCACTCTTGATCACGGTCTCATTATTAATTCTTCTTCACCTACAAGCTTGACAGTTTATTACGATGCGGATGGGCAGGTTGTCCGGATACTCGACGATCTACATCCGGATTTTGCGTTTATTTGGGTGATAATCTTGTTTCTTGGTGTTCTAAAAGGCGGTAACAGTTTCGGGTCTTCTGCCGAGGCTGAGTATAGGCGGTTGCTCACGCTATGGCGGCGGTGTGGCTCGGCAGCTTCTCGTTGAACTTCATCGCCGCTCCCGTGCTACCATTGTTCTTGTGATAACATCTCTGCAGTCTACATGGCTTCCAATCCAGTTCAACATCGTCGCACAAAGCACATTGAGATTGACATTCACTTTGTTCGTGAAAAGGTGGCTCTTGGCGAGGTTCGCGTTCTTCATGTTCCTACAAGTGCCCAATTTGTCGACATTTTACCAAAGGACTCCGATCGCATCGTTCACCGACATATGCTCCAGTCTCAACATTGTTTCACCTGACGTTGAGACTGCGGGTGGATCTTAGATATAAGTCTATTCGTATTGTAATCTATCTCTATTAGTCTAGTCTTGGAGCCCAAGCTTTGTAATCTATATAAACAGCCCTTGAGGCCCCGATCAATACAACAATTACTTCTTCAATATCTCAATCTATCACTTACCATCGAGGAGGTCAAAGCAGTGTGCAAGGTAGGGAAACCTTCAACGTGCACGCACATGCATAGTCGTCAAAGATAATAGCTCCATTAACGTATGCTCGGCTCGTGCACATAATTTTTCTGGTTTTGCTACTTCCAGACGGCTAAGAAACCAACTGCAACTTTTCTCCATGTGTGCGTGGACATGTATCAAAGATATACTAATTGATAATACCATCAATGTACACTCAGTTCGTGAAAGTAATGTGTGTCTCCGTGCATATGTATGCAGGACATAACGTTAGCGGCGGTAGACAACCCGTCCAACGCCGTGGAGTGGGCGCTGGCGGAGATGGTGAACAGCCCGGAGTTGCTGGACAAGGCAATGGAGGAGATCGACCGGGTGGTGTGCTGAGAGCGGCTGGTGCAAGAGTCGGACATCCCACAACTTAACTACGCCAAGGCGTGCATACGCGAGGCATTTCGGCTGCATCCAGTCGCTTCCTTTAACTTGCCGCATGTAGCGACCACTGACACCACTGTCATCGGCTACCGTGTGCCCAAGGGCAGCCATGTCATCCTCAGTCGGACTGGCCTGGGCCGGAACCCGACCTTTTGGGACGAGCCACTCCGGTTCAGGCCAGAGCACCACATGGGAGACGACATTGATGTGACACTAACGGAGAGTAGATTGCGGTTCATCTCCTTCAGCACCGGCCGTCGTGGCTGCATGGCGGCATCGCTAGGGACGGCCATGAGTGTTATGCTCTTCGGGAGGCTCCTACAAGGCTTCACATGGACCAAACCGGCCAGCGTGTCTGTCATCCATCCTAGTGAGTCCAAGCACAACCTCTTTAAGGCAAAACCGCTAGTGTTGCATGTCGAGCCACGTCTTTCGATGCACCTATACCCTCCTCGGGCCTGTTAAACAAGTAATGAATGAGCTCAACCAATCACTGCATGGCATGCTTGATGTGGACATTCATTTGTTTGAAAAAATATATTTTCTTCCAACCATTGGAACTTATGGTGTACATGTGTATCTTGTGTTTCGGTCGACACAGTCAGGAAACACACTTGACTTTTCTTTGCGCGTAAGATTCCAACTAATGTGAACTTGTGTAGAGGCGGAATTGGAGCTGAAGTCACCCAGATGCACCCCGTTAAAATGGCATAAAATTTTCAAGCAAGAACACAATAAATAAAAGTGTGCTTCGTAGCTTCTAGCGAGATTATCGAACATAACAGAAGACAATATATAAATACGAGAAAGTAGAAATCAAAGGATTACTATAATGATGAAACAAAAGACAAAAGTACTTGGAAAAGATGGCATGTATTTTGATATCCCAAAATACATGGTTTGGTAACCTACAAGATAAAAACTAGACTTAGGATTTTCAAGACAAAGTAAAATGACCAAATATAAGTACTTGAGTAGCGAATATTTGCACATTACCTTTTAGTACATTTGCTTCCTCAAAGCCATCAAGTGATCAACCACTTGATCATTGGTGGATTTATTTTCATTTCCTCTTCCTCCACATGACAAATAACATCATCACTCAAGTTGTGACCATTTATGCAATTGAGCGAGTAGTGAGTATTTGCGCATTACTACCTCCGTCCTGGTTTATTAGTCTTTCTTGTAGTTTGGGTCAAACTATGACCATTGATTTAACCATCAAAAAATAAGTTATATACCTTAAAAATAGTATAATTGGAAACATCTTTCAAATATGAATCCAACAATATAAGTTTGTGGCATACAACTTATAATTTGTTAGTCAAATCTACGGTCAAAATTGGACACAAAATACGAAGGTGACCAATAAACCCGGATAGAGGTAGTACTTTTTAGTACATTTGCTTCCTCAAAGCCATCAAGTGATCAACCACTTGATCATTGGTGGATTTATTTTCATTTCCTCTTCCTCTACATAGCAAATAACATCATCACTCAAGTTGTGACCATTTATGCGATTGGGCGAGTAGTGAGTATTAGCGCATTACCTTTTAGTACATTTGCTTCCCTAGAGCCATCAAATGCTCAACAACAATCATTGTTGCCTTTTTTATTTCTTCTTCCTCCACATAACAAATAACATCATCACTCAAGTTTTGACCATTTATGTGATTGGCCGATTATGTTTTCACCAATTATGTGACTAAAAAATCGCCTCTCAACTATAGCGTGGCAATAAGCAACATAATTACTAGTTTGAACAAGTGATAAAACAGATGATACATAATAGGCCTCCTTGTCTGCTCCTTTTTGTAGAAAGCTTGGTGGTTCTTACTATGTTGGAAGAGCTATGATCTGCATGCACATCATCAATATAGAGGCATATATATTTATCAAGACCCCTAAGTTCCCTGGAATCAAAACCTTGATGTAATAGTTTTGCTATACTCATTGAATTCTCCAAATTGAAAACATGAATGAGTCTCTTGGACTCAAAGCTGCTGAACAAACAAGAAAATTAGAGGATGCATCATTGAACCAAGTGTCAAGTTCTTGAACTAGTCAATCAAAAACATCAAGCAATCAACTTGACATTGATATTTGTTGGTAATTCAGGTTACATGTCTTTTTTCTAGATTAAAATATGTTTCTTCCATGTCCAACTCTACAATATCATGTTCCTGCAAAGTACATGAAATTCACCAAACATAGATTTAGGTCCCTCTTCACTAAGTTCATTCAAAAAAAAACTTGTTGGCTTCAAAAATTCATGGAATTTACTATGTCTTGGTCCACTACTGGAATTAGCTTATTTGTCGTCCGCCATCTCTTTGTCGTCGGCTGGCGGACGGCAAAGAAGATCTTTGCCGTCAGCCATAAGGAAACGGACGGGAAAGAAATGGCTGATGGCATACAAGGTGTTTGCCATCAGCCAACTCTTTGCCGTCCGCTGGCTGACGGCAAAGAAACTATGCCGTCAGCTAGCGGACGGCAAAGAGGTTGGTGGGTCCAGTTATTTTGTAACCAACCCAAGCCCACTGGCCCCACCTCTTTGTCGTCCGCAAGCGGACGGCAAAGAGGCGGGTACGTTAACGGCCGTCCCGCCCCCGTCCTCTGTCTCTTCTCTCCACTCTCTCTCGCTCTCGTTCCCTCCCCAACCCACAACCACGCCGCCGCCGCCAACCCCGTCTGCCGTAGCCGACCGCCCCGCCGCCACACACCCCTCCCCTGTGGCGCCCCGACCTCCACCACACCCCCGCCACCCCTTCCATGTCGCCCCGCCCACACCAGCCCGCGCCGCCGCCACCGACCCCGTCCGGCGAGGCGCTTCGCCGCCCCCTCCCGACCTCCACGTGGCCCCCCCGCTCCTTCCGTCGGCGGCCAGCGCGCACGGCCGTCGTCCGCCCGACCCCAACCAACTGCATGGTCGACCGCCCCTCCCGCCCATTGCCGCCCGTCGCCGCCCCTTCCCGACCGTCGCCGCCCCCACGGTGAGCCCCTGCCACCCCCTGTGTCTTATTTTCTTTTCTATTTTTTCTGTTTTTCTTTTCTGTTTAGATTAGGTTTTTTAGTTTAAGTTTTTTCAGTTTAGATTTAAGTAGTTTAGGTTATTTAGTTTAATTAGTTTAAATAGTTTAGTTTTAATTAGTTTAGGTTTTTAGTTTAGGTTTAGGTTATATAGTTAGCTAGATTAGATTAATTAGATTAGATTATATTAGACTAGTGTTAGGTTTTAGTTAAATAGTCATAATTAAAGGAAGTGAAAAAAGATGAAAAAAGAAGAAGAAAAGTAGAATAAGTAGAAGAAGAAGAAGAGGAGGAGGAGGAGGAGGAGAAGAAGAAGAAGAAGAAGAAAGAGGAGAGGAGGAGGAGGAGGAGGAGGAGGAGGAGAAGAAGAAGAACAAGAAGAAGAACAAGAAGAAGAAGAAGAAGACGAAGAAGAAGAAGAAGAAGAAAGAGGAGAGGAGGAGAAGAAGAATAAGAGAAGAAGACAAGGAAAAAAGAGACCCCGACCCCCGACCCCCCGACACCCCGACCCCCGACACCCTCACACCACACCCCGACCCCGACCCCGACCCACGACCAACCGACACCCTGACACCACACCCCGACCCACACCCCGACCCCGACCCCGACACCCTGACACCCCGACCCCGACACGACACCCCGGCACGACACCCCGATCCCGACACCCTGACACCCTTACCTCCGACCCCCAACACCCTGACACCACACCCTGACCCCGACACCGTGACACCCTGACACCCTTACCCCCGACCCCAAACACCCTGACACCACACCCCGACCCACACCCCGACAACGACACCCCGACCCCGACACGACACCCCGGCACGACACCCCGACCCCGACACCCGGACACCACACCCCGACCCCGACCACCGACCATCGACACCCCCACACCTGACACCCCGACCACCGACACCTGGACCCGACCCGACCACGAAACCCGACCCGACCCCGACACCCTGAGAACCCGACAATCGACACCCCGACCCCCCACCCCAACCCCGACCCCCGACACCCTGACACCACACCCCGACAGCACACCCCGACCCCGACAACCCGACACCCTGACACCCCAATCGACCCCGGACATGATGATGATACAAAAACATCATATATATATATATATATTTGTGTTTTTCGGGTGTATTTTTATTATGTTCATGATGATGATACACTTAAATTATATACATATTATTATGTTCATGTCGGTATCAATTTTTTATGTTGTACTAATTTAGTTTACTTTTTGTCATTGCGGTGTTGTGCGGGATGGTGGGCAAGGGTCAGAGCGCCCGAGCCTCCTGTGGCGCTCTTTGGGAGGGGTGGTTCCATTATTCCACCCCAGCCCCTCCGAAGAGCGCTGCTAGATAGTATGCAGACAACTGTGGCGGGCGCTTCTACTTCGGTTGGGAGAGGTCGGGGGAGGACGAAGAAGGCTGGTAGAGGTGGACGTGGCAGCGGGAGAGGTAGGAAGGCTGCTACGCCTTCCTCGCCGCCACCCTCAGCTGATTCACCCGACCACGGGACTGCTCCGTATGACGTGGACCCGTCTCGAACTCCGGTCCATGAGCCTCCGGTCGCTGATCCTTCGCCTCACCAGACTCGGGTCACCGATCCTTCGGCCCACGTGAGTCCGGTCCTAGAGTCTTCGTCCCAGAAGACTCCAGTCATGGGGTCTTCGTCCCAGAAGACTTCGGTCACGGGGTCTTCGTCCCAGAAGACTCCGGTCTCGCCGTCTTCTTCCCACGAGACTTCGGTCCCGGCGTGTTGGGGATATAATTATTAGTATGACCCGCCCAGGAGGGGCCGGGTTATACTTATGACGACTCATGAAGCCCAAGACTAAGGTTGAAGATGGCGGTTCAGTTAAGGGCCCAAAGCCCAGAGGCGACTTAAGGCCCGTAGTGATAAACCGCCATTTGTACGTGATTTGTATTGTAAGGCAAGAATAGTTGCCCAGTCGGACACTGTTTATGAGCCGGCCGGGACTCTGAGAGCCGCTGGGCGTCAAACTCTGTATATAAAGGGACGACCCGGCGGCGGTTCAAGGGCAAGTAATATTAGATCGAGAGCTAGGTCAAGCGATTCGCTCCCTGGTGATCGAGTCATGAGCAATTCCACTCCAAAATGGATCGTAGGCTTTTACCTTCACCGTAAGGGGCCGAACCAGTATAATCCTCGTGTCCTTTGTCCCGATTTAACCCCTTTAAGCTTCCTAGTTGCGATGGCTCCACGACTAAGTCCTTTCACGAGGACATCTGCCGTGACAATTCCACGACAGTTGGCTCCCACCATGGGGCCAGCGCACGGTGGATTTGAGTTCTTGAAGGGCAGCTTCGAAGGGCACAAGGGATACGCTGTGGGCCGGATGACTAAGAGTCGTCGCGGCAAGCTTTACATCGACGACGCAGGTTGGGGCCCCGACGCCGACTCAATTGAGTGTGGGTACCGGGTCCCCTTCGGTGGAATCCACGTTTTCATCCGCAAGATCGGTGAGCCGGGCCCTGAGCCGGACATCTGCACCGACCTCGTCGAGACGGCTCAGCGTGTGAGACCCGCCTGGACTATGCCGGCCATGAAGCGTGCCTTCGTGGGATGCATCCACGGAGGACTCTCTGAAGGATCTGCATCTGGCGGTGAGACGGCCATCTATTCTGATGGTGGGTCGTCCACAGATGAGACGGACTCATTGTATCAACTTCAAGACGGCGGGCTTGGGGGCTGTTCCGATGGCAACAATATTCCGGACCCCTTTGAGCCGTCGAGCCGGGTTGGAATCTTCATGGCCAGCACGCAGCCTCTTCAAGACTCCACAGCTGCGGCAGCAATGATCCCTGGGTCAGCAGCAGCCGGGGAAAGAGACCCTGTGCATTCGCTGGCTCAGGTGCTGATGGATCTCGCGGATAAGATGACCACCCTGTTAACCGCCACGGTCATCCCAGCAGATCAAGCTCAACATGATGCAGAAGTGGCACCGTTAAAACTGGATATAGTGCAGGCCAAGGAAGATCTGGCAGCGGAAGGAGTCGGGATGGCTGCAGAGCGGGCGGCTCTGGACGCCCAAACTCAGCTGATTCAGGCGCAGTCTTTCCGGCTCACAATGGATCAGAATGCATCCAATGAGGTCATGAGAAGGAGATATCAGAAGGCTCAATCTCGGCTTCCTCCGGCTTATGATCCTCGAAACCTCTTCAACACACCCGGTGCAGGGCCCGGTAACCCGCCAGAGATGAATCGGGTCGCGGCACCCTGGGTTGGAACGCTGGTTCAGCCACAAGTGATGGGGCCTCCCCGTGTGAATACAGCTCCACCTCAATATGTACCAACACCACCGGGTCATTATTCTAACCCATTGGAGAACATGATCGCTGCGGCGGCGCGACTGGTGGCTCTCCCGGTCGAGGGCGATTCTCCAACGGCTGTTGAAACCCGCAGGGTCAGAGAACTTCTTCAGACGGCTTTGGCACAACAGGAAGCATTTTCATATAGTCGGGACATGATTCATTCAACCCCTCGTCCAAGCCGTAGTCCGAGTTATAGCAGGCATATGGTTTCGGCGGCCGGCTCAAGCAATGCCCAACATCATGACCAGCCAGGTGGGCATGGCCCGGCGCACAATAGAGTCTTTAACCGGGTGGATCAGGACAGAGCACGTCAAGAGGCTGAGCAGGCGGCTCAGCTGATAGCTTACCAGCCCCTTCCGATTTACCCGACGGCCTCTATCGAGGCAGGCGTAGCTACGAGGACCAGAGGTGTCCCCTGTCCGGTGTCGGCTCTCCGTAACGAACGTTTGCCTAAAGACTTCAAAGGACCTAGGAAGGTACCTAATTATACGGCCGACTTACAGCCCGGAGCATGGATTGAAAGCTACGAGATGGCTATGGAGTTGCTGGAGGTCAGTGACGCTGCGATGGCCAAATACTTCACCATGATGTTGGATGGGACTGCCCGCACTTGGTTGAAGGGACTGCCACCTAATTCCATCGGGCCATGGGCAGAGCTGAAGGCCCAGTTCATTCAAAACTTCAAGGATACATGCAAGCAGCCTATGTCAATTGTGGATTTGACTAGTTGCAAGCAGGAAGAAGGCGAGTCTACAACCCATTGGGTGCGCCGGGTCAAGGAAATAATACATTCGTCTGATAAGATGGATGCGGGCTCTGCAGTCTTAATGTTGGAGAAAAATTGCCGTTTTTTTGCCTCTGAAGATAAAGCTTGGGCGGCTCAAGCGCGATTGCAATGATATGGGTACGCTGATGGCGGCTCTGGTCAAGTACGCCGACTCTGATAGTACCAAGGATCCCGCGTCTGATGATGAAAACACAGGGAAGGGAAAGAAGAATGGCAATGGCAAGGGCCCTCAGCATAACCCGGCGAATCAAGGAGGTAACAAACGTAAGGCTGATGATAGTTTGGAATTTGTGGCTAACACCAACGCGCAGGATAACAATCAACGACGTAAGGGGAGACCACCTCCCCGATCTGGCGGGTCAGGCCCAACGCTTGAGCAGTTGTTGAATGAACCCTGTCCAAGGCATGGCACTAGGGAAAAGCCAGCCACTCATCTATGGAAAGACTGTACGATCATGAAGGCTTTTAATAATTCCAACATGTTCGACCGTAATAATGGGCAGGGCGGCGGCTCAGGTGGCGGCGGCTTTCATGGCCCGGGCGGTGGTTCAAATTCCAATTTTCAGAATTCTCAAGGTAATCAAGGTGGTTTTAACCAGTAATCTGGCCAGGGTAATCATCAGCAGCAGCAGGGGGGATACCAGACCCATCCAAAGCAGCTCAATAGTGGACAATATCATGTGTTTACTACCAGTTTGTGCAAGCGAGACCAGAAGCTTCATAAGAGGGCTGTGAACGCTGTTGAGCCGGCAGTTCCTCGTTACTTGCGATGGTCTGAGCAGCCTATTGTATGGAGTAGGGAAGATCACCCTCCCTGGGTTGACAATCCGGGTCACCTGGCCTTGGTGGTGGCTCCTCAGGTTGGTGGGTATAAGTTCACTAAAGTGCTCATGGATGGAGGCAGCAGCATCAACATCCTCTATTATGAGACCTTCCGCCGCATGGGGTTAACTGATAAAAACCTTAAGCAGTCCAATACTGTTTTCCATGGTGTGGTTCCCGGTAAGTCGGCGTATCCAGTTGGTAAGATCGAGCTGGAGGTAGCCTCTGGAGATGAGTACAACTCCAGGGCGGAAAAGTTGACTTTTGAGGTGGTCAAGATCAGAAGCCCGTACCATGCTCTGCTTGGGCGGCCGGCTTACGCCAAGTTCATGGCACGCCCGTGTTATATGTATTTACAGCTCAAGATGTCGGGTCACAAAGGGACCATTACGGTTCATGGTGTTGGGGAACGTAGTAATTTCAAAAAATTTCCTACGAACACGCAAGACCATGGTGATGGCATAGCAACGAGAGGGGAGAGTGTCCGTCCACGTACCCTCGTGAACCCGAAAGCGAAGCGTTATAACAACGCTGTTGATGTAGTCGACGTCTTCACGATCCGACCGATCCAAGCACCGAGCGACGGCACCTCCGAGTTACGCACACGTTCAGCTCGATGGCGATCCCGGACTCGATCCAGCAAAGTGTGGGGATGAGTTCCGTCGAGACGACGGCGTGGTAGCGATGATGATGCTCCACCGGCGCAGGGCTTCGCCTAAGCTCCATGACGATATGACTTCTCGGCGCGGGGCTTCGCCTAAGCTCGCGATGATATGTGAAGTGGAATATGGTGGAGGGGCACCGCACACGGCTAAGGAACGATCCGTAGATCAACTTGTGTGTTCTAGGGTGCCCCTGCCCCGTATATAAAGGAGCCAAGGGGAGGGCTGGCCGGCCAAGAGGCGGCGCCAGGAGTCCTACTCCTCGGGAGTAGGATTCCCCTCAATCCTAGTTGGATTAAGATTCCGGAGGAAAGAGAGAGAGGGGGCGGCCCACCTTTCCTAGTCCTAATAGGACTAGGGAAGGGAAGCGCGCCACCTAGGGCTGGCCCTTTCTCCTTTCCACCAAGGCCCACTATGGCCCATGTAGTTCCGGGGTTCGGTAACCTCCGGTACTCAGTAAATTCGATTTCACTCGGAACACTTCCGATGTCCAAATGTAGGCTTCAATATATCAATCTTTATGTATCGACCATTTGAGACTCCTCGTCATGTCCGTGATCACATCCGGGACTCGAACAACCTTCGTGCATCAATATTTATAAACTCATAATGAGCTGTCATCGAAGCGTTAAGCGTGCGGACCCTACGGATTCGAGAACTATGTAGACATGACCTAGAACCATTCTCGGTCAATAACCAATAGCGGAACCTGGATGCCCATATTGGTTCCTACATATTCTCTGAAGATCTTTATCGGTCAAACCGCATAACGACATCGTTGTTCCCTTTGTCATCGGTATGTTACTTACCCGAGATTCGATCGTCGGTATCCAATACCTAGTTCAATCTCGTTACGGTAAGTCTCTTTACTCGTTCCGTAATACATCATCTCACAACTAACTCATTAGTTGTAATGCTTGCAAGGCTTAAGTGATGTGTATTACCGAGAAGGCCCAGAGATACCTCTCCGACAATCGGAGTGACAAAACCTAATCTCAAATCGCCAACCCAACAAGTACCTTTGGAGACACTGTAGTACTCCTTTATAATCACCCGATTCGTTGTGACGTTTGGTAGTACCAAAGTGTTCCTCCGGTAAACGGAGTTGCATAATCTCATAGTTACAGGAACATGTATAGGTCATGAAGAAAGCATTAGCAATATACTAAGCGATCAAGTGCTAAGCTAACGGAATGGGTCATGTCAATCACATCATTCTCCTAATGAGGTGATCCCATTAATCAAATGACAACACATGTCTATGGTTAGGAAACACAACCATCTTTGATTAATGAGCTAGTCAAGAGAGGCATACTAGTGACTATCTGTTTGTCTATGTATTCACACATGTATTATGTTTCCGGTTAATACAATTCTAGCATGAATAATAAACATTTATCATGGTATAAGGAAATAAATAATAACTTTATTATTGCCTCTAGGGCATATTTCCTTGATCTCCCACTTGCACTAGAGTCAATAATCTAGTTCACATCGCCATGTGATTTAACATTAATAGTTCACAACTATATGTGTTTAACACCCATAGTTCACATCGACATGTGACCAACACCCAAAGGGTTTACTAGAGTCGATAATCTAGTTCACATCGCTATGTGATTAACACCCAAAGAGTACTAAGGTGTGATCATGTTTTGCTTGTGAGATAATTTTAGTCAGCGGTCATCACATTCGAGCCGTAAGTATTTTGCAAATTTCTATGTCTACAATGCTCTGCACGGAGCTACTCTAGCTAATTGCTCCCACTTTCAATATGTATCCAGATTGAGACTCGAGTCATCTAGATTAGTGTTAAAACTTGTATCGGCGTAACCCTTTACGCACGAACCTTTTTCACTTCCATAATCGAGAAACATATCCTTATTCTACTAAGGATAATTTTGACCGCTGTCCATTGATCTACTCCTAGATCACTATTGCACTCCTTGCCAAGTTTTAGTGGTAGGGTATGCAATAGATCAGTACACTGACATGACATACTTTATAGAACCTATGGCTGATGCATAGGAATGACTTTCATTCTCTTTCTATCTTCTGCCGTGGTGGGTTTTGAGTCTTACTCAATCTCACACCTTGTGACACAGGCAAGAACTCTTTCTTTGATTGTTCCATTTTGAACTACTTCAAAATCTTGTCAAGGTATGTATTCATTGAAAAACTTATCTAGCGTCTTGATCTATCTCTATAGATCTTGATGCTCAATATATAAGCAGCTTCACCGAGGTCCTTCTTTGAAAAACTCCTTTCAAACACTCCTTTATGCTTTGCGAGAATCATTTCCGATCAACAATATGTCATTCACATATACTTATCGAAATGTTGTAGTGCTCCCACTCACTTTCTTGTAAATACAGGCTTCACCGCAAGTCTGTATAAAACTATATGCTTTGATCAACTTATCAAAGTGTGTATTCCAACTCGAGATGCTTGCACCGGTCCATAGATGGATCATTGGAGCTTACACATTTTGTTAGCACCTTTAGGATTGACAAAACCTTCGGTTGCATCATATACAACCCTTTTTAAGAAAACCATTAAGGAATGCAGTTTTGACATTCATTTGCCGATTTTATAAAATGTGGCAATTGCTAACATGATTCGGACAGACTTAAGCATCGCTACAGTTGAGAAAATCTCATTGTAGTCAACACCTTGAACTTGTCAAAACCTTTTTGCGACAAGTCGAGCTTTGTAGATAGTAACACTACTATCAACATTTGTCTTCCTCTTGAAAATCCATTTATCTACATGGCTTGCGATCATCGAGCAAGTCAATCAAAGTCCATACTTTGTTCTCATACATGGATCCTATCTCAGATTTTATGGCCTCAAGCCATTTCATGAATATGGGCTCATCATCGCTTCCTCATAGTTCGTAGGTTCATCATGGTCTAGTAACATGACTTCCGAACATGATTACCGTACCACTCAGTGCGGATCTTACTCTGGAAGACCTACGAGGTTTGGTAGCAACTTGATCTGAAGTTTCATGATCATCATCATTAACTTCCTTACTAATTGGTGTAAGAATCACGGAACTGATTTCTGTGATGAACTACTTTCCAATAAGGGAGAAGGTACAATTACCTCATCAAGTTCTACTTTCCTCCCACTCACTTCTTTCGAGAGAAACTTCTTCTCTAGAAAGGATCCATCTTAACAACGAATAACTTGCCTTCGGATCTGTGATACAAGGTGTACCCAATAGTTACCTTTGGGTATTCTATGAAGACGCACTTCTCCGATTTGGGTTCGAGCTTATCGGTTGAAAACTTTTCACATAAGCATCACAACTCCAAACTTTTAAGAAACGACAGCTTAGGTTTCTTGTTAAACCATAGTTCATACGGTGTCATCTCAGCGGTTTAGATGGTGCCCTATTAAAGCGTGAATGCAGCTGTCTCTAATGCATAACCCCAAAATGATATTGGTAAATCGGTAAGAGACATCATTGATCGCACCATATCAAAAATAAAATACGGTTATGACGTTCGGACACACCATTACGTTATGGTGTTCCATGTGGCGTGAGCTGTGAAACTATTCCACATTGTTTTATATGAAGGCCAAACTCGTAACTCAAATATTCTCCTCCACGATCAGATCGTAGAAACTTTATTTTCTTATTACGATGATTCTCCACTTCACTCTGAAATTATTTGAACTTTTCAAATGTTTCAGACTTGTGCTTCATTAAGTAGATATACTCATATCTGCTCAAATCATCTTGTGAAGGTCGAAAATAACGATACTTGCCGTGAGCTTTACCACTCATCGGACCGCATACATCAAGTATGTATTATTTCCAATAAGTCATTTGCTCGCTCCATTGTTCCGGAGAACGAGTCTTTAGTCATCTTGCCCATAAGGCATGGTTCATAAGCATCAAGTGATTCATAATCAAGTGATTCCAAAATCCCATCAGCATGGAGTTTCTTCATGCGCTTTACACCAATATGACCTAAGCGGCAGTGCCACAAATAAGTTGCACTATCATTATTAACTTTGCATCTTTTGGCATCAATATTATGAATATGTGTATTACTACGATCGAGATCCAACAAACTATTTTTATTGGGTGTATGACCATTGAAGGTTTTATTCATTTAAGCAGAACAACAATTATTCTTTGACTTTAAATGAATAACCGTTTTGAAAACTATTTTCATTGGGTGTATGACCATCGAAGGTTTTATTCATTTAAGCAGAACAACAATTATTCTTTGACTTTAAATGAATAACCGTTTTGCAATAAACATGATCAAATCATATTCATGCTCAACGCAAACACCAAATAACATTTATTTAGGTTTAACACTAATCCCGAAAGTATAGGGAGTGTGCGATGATGATCATATCAATCTTGGAACTACTTCCAACACTCATCGTCACTTCCCTTCAACTAGTTTCATTCATTACGCAACTCCGTTTGAGTTACTACTCTTAGCAACTGAATAAGTATTAAATACCGAGGGGTTGCTATGAACACTAGTAAAATATACATCAATAATCTATATATCAAATATACCTTTGTTCACTTTGCCATCCTTCTTATCCGCCAAACACTTGGGGTAGTTCCGCTTCAAATGACCAATTCCATTGTAGCAAAAGCACTTAGTCTCGTGCTTAGGTCCAGACTTGGGCTTCTTCACTCGAGTAACAACTTGCTTGCCGTTCTTTTGAAGTTCCCTTCTTCCCTTTGCCCTTTTCCTTGAGACTAGTGGTCTTGTCAATCATCAACACTTGATGCTCTTTTCTTGATTTCTACCTTCGTCGATTTCAGCATCACGAAGAGCTTGGGAATTACTTTTGTCATCCCTTGCATATTATAGTTCATCACGAAGTTCTACCAACTTGGTGATGGTGACTAGAAGAATTCTGTCAATCACTATCTTATCTGGAAGATTAACTCCCACTTGATTCAAGCGATTGAAGTACCCGGACAATCTGAGCACATGCTCACTAGTTGAGCGATTCTCCTCCATCTTTTAGCTATAGAACTTGTTGGAGACTTCATATCTCTCAACTCGGTATTTGCTTGAAATATTAACTTCAATTCTGGAACATCCCATATGGTCCATGACGTTCAAAACGTCTTTGAAGTCCCGATTCTAAGCCTTTAAGCATGGTGCACTAAACTATCAAGTAGTCATCATATTGAGCTAGCAAAAGCGTTCATAACGTCGCATCTGCTCCTGCAATAGGTTTGTCACCTAGCGGTGCATTAAGGACATAATTTTTACGTGCAGCAATGAGGATAAACCTCGGATCACGGATCCAATCCGCATCATTGCTACTAACATTTTTCAACATAATTTTCTCTAGGAACATATCAAAATAAACATATGAAAGCAACAAACATAGGGAAGCAACAACGCGAGTTATTGATCTACAACATAATTTGCAAAATACTACGGGACTAAGTTCATGATAAATTAAAGTTCAATTAATCATATTACTTAAGAACTCCCACTTAGATAGACATCTCTCTAGTCATCTAAGTGATTGCGTGATCAAATCAACTAAACCATGTCCGATCATCACGTGAGATGGAGTAGTTTCAATGGTGAACATCACTATGTTGATCATATCTACTATATGATTCACGCTCGACCTTCGGTCTCCGTGTTCGAGGCCATATCTGTTATATGCTAGGCTCGTCAAGTTTAACCTGAGTATTCGCGTGTGCAACTGTTTTGCACCGTTGTAGATGGACGTAGAACTTATCACACCCGATCATCACGTGGTGTGCGGGTACTACGAACTTTGGCAGCGGTGCATACTCGAGGAGAACACTTCTTGATAATTTTAGTGAGAGATCATCTTATAATGCTACCGTCAATCAAAGCAAGATAAGATGCATAAAGGATAAACATCACATGCAATCAATATAAGTGATATGATATGGTCATCATCATCTTGTGCTTGTGATCTCCATCGCCAAGCACCGTCATGATCACCATCGTCACCGGCGCGACACCTTGATCTCCATCGTAGCATCGTTGTCGTCTCGCCAACTATTGCTTCTCGACTATCGCTATCTGCTTAGTGATAAAGTAAAGCAATTACATGGCGTTGCATTTCATACAATAAGCGACAACCATATGGCTCCGCCGATTGCCGATAACTTCGGTTACAAAACATGATCATCTCATACAATAAAATATAGCATCACGTCTTGACCACATCACATCACAACATGCCTGCAAAAACAAGTTAGGCGTCCTCTACTTTGTTGTTGCAAGTTTTACGTGGCTGCTACGGGCTGAGCAAGAACCGTTCTTACCTACGCATCAAAACCACAGCGATAGTTTGTCAAGTTGGTGCTGTTTTAACCTTCGCAAGGACGGGCGTAGCCACACTCAGTTCAACTAAAGTGAGAGAGACCGACACCGCCGGTCACCTTTAAGCAACGAGTGCTCGGGCGGTGAAACCAGTCTCGCGTAAGCGTCTGGCGTAATGTCGGTCCGGGCGCTTCATCTCACAATACCGCTGAACCAAAGTATGACATCTTTGGTAAGCAAGTATGACTTATATCGCCCACAACTCACTTGTGTTCTACTCGTGCATATGACATCAACGCATAAAACCAGGCTCGGATGCCTTTGTTGGGGAGCGTAGTAATTTCAAAAATTTCCTACGAACACGCAAGACCATGGTGATGGCATAGCAACGAGAGGGAGAGTGTCCGTCCACGTACCCTCGTGAGACCGAAAGCGAAGCGTTATAACAACGCGGTTGATGTAGTCGTGCGTCTTCACGATCCGACCGATCCAAGCACCGAGCGTCACGGCACCTCCGAGTTACGCACACGCGTTCAGCTCGATGGCGATCCCGGACTCCGATCCAGCAAAGTGTCGGGATGACTTCCGTCGACCGACGGCGTGGTGGCGATGATGATGCTCCACCGACGCAGGGCTTCGCCTAAGCTCCTGACGATATGACTTCTCTGGCGCAGGCTTCGCCTAAGCTCATGACGATATGACCGAAGTGGAATATGGTGGAGGGGGCACCGCACACGGCTAAGGAACGATCCGTAGATCAACTTGTGTGTTCTAGGGTGCCCCCCCCGTATATAAAGGAGCCAAGGGGAGGGCTGGCCGGCCAAGAGGGGCGCGCAGGAGTCCTACTCCTCCGGGAGTAGGATTCCCCTCAATCCTAGTTGGATTAGGATTCCTGAGAGGAAGAGAGAGAGGGGCGGCCCACCTTTCCTAGTCCTAATAGGACTAGGGGAAGGGGGCGCGCCACCTAGGGCTGGCCCTTTCTCCTTTCCACCAAGGCCCACTATGGCCCATGTAGTTCCCGGGGTTCGGTAACCTCCGGTACTCGGTAAATTCGATTTCACTCGGAACACTTCCGATGTCCAAATGTAGGCTTCAATATATCAATCTTTATGTCTCGACCATTTCGAGACTCCTCGTTATGTCCGTGATCACATCCGGATTCGAACAACCTTGATTGCATCAATACTTATAAACTCATAATGAACTGTCATCGAAGCGTTAAGCGTGCGGACCCTACGGATTCGAGAACTATGTAGACATGACCTAGAACCATTCTCGGTCAATAACCAATAGCGGAACCTGGATGCCCATATTGGTTCCTACATATTCTACGAAGATTTTTATCGGTCAAACCGCATAACGACATACGTTGTTCCCTTTGTCATCGGTATGTTACTTACCCGAGATTCGATCGTCGGTATCCAATACCTAGTTCAATCTCGTTACCGGTAAGTCTCTTTACTCGTTCCGTAATACATCATCTCACAACTAACTCATTAGTTGTAATGCTTGCAAGGCTTAAGTGATGTGTATTACCGAGAAGGCCCAGAGATACCTCTCCGACAATCGGAGTGACAAAACCTAATCTCGAAATCGCCAACCCAACAAGTACCTTTGGAGACACCTGTAGTACTCCTTTATAATCACCCGATTCACGTTGTGACGTTTGGTAGTACCAAAGTGTTCCTCCGTAAACAGGAGTTGCATAATCTCATAGTTACAGGAACATGTATAGGTCATGAAGAAAGCATTAGCAATATACTAAGCGATCAAGTGCTAAGCTAACGGAATGGGTCATGTCAATCACATCATTCTCCTAATGAGGTGATCCCATTAATCAAATGACAACACATGTCTATGGTTAGGAAACACAACCATCTTTGATTAATGAGCTAGTCCAGTAGAGGCATACTAGTGACTATCTGTTTGTCTATGTATTCACACATGTATTATGTTTCCGGTTAATACAATTCTAGCATGAATAATAAACATTTATCATGGTATAAGGAAAGAAATAATAACTTTATTATTGCCTCTAGGGCATATTTCCTTCACATGGCAGCCGAAAGATAGCTTTGGAATGCGAGGAAGGTGACGCTGCTTACGCCGAATCTGTTTGTGCAGCAGAGGAATTGAAGTTTTACAAGGATAATGTTGACCCGGCACATATGAAGTCTTTGAAAAAACCGACCACAGAGCATGAGCCGATAATGAAATTTAAGTCAGCCGATGAGACTAAGCTTGTTTACTTTGTTCCAAGCGATTCATCTAAGCAGTTCAGCATCAGTGCCAATCTGGATCCTAAATAGGAAAGCGCGCTCATCGAGTTCATCCATGAGAACCGGGACATCTTTGCATGGAAACCTTCTGACATGCCGGGTGTACCCAGAGAACTCGCTGAGCACACTCTTAATGTTGATCCAAAATTTAAGCCAGTCAAGCAGTTTCTTTGGCGGTTTAATGAGGAGAGGCGTAAAGCCATTGGTGAGGAAGTAGCCCGGCTCTTGGCGGCCGGGTTCATCGTTGAAGTCTTTCATCCAGAGTGGTTGGCTAACCCAGTGCTCGTGCTCAAGAAGAACGGCACTTGGCGTATGTGTGTGGATTATATGGATTTAAACAAAGCTTGTTTGGCTAATCCCTTTGCTCTCCCTCGTATTGATCAAATTATTGATGCTACGGCGGGTTGTGAGCGTTTGAGTTTTTTGGATGCTTACTCTGGTTATCATCAGATCAAAATGGCAGTTAAGGACCAGGAGAAGACGGTGTTCATTACTCCATTTGGAGCCTTCTGCTATGTGTCTATGCCTTTTGGGCTCAAGAGTGCCCAGGTGACTTACCAGCGGTGCGTGCAGAATTGTCTTGATAATCAGACTGGGCGCAATGTTCATGCCTATGTGGATGATATTATGATAAAATCCAGAGAGAAGGAGACCTTGATAGACGATCTGAAGGAGACCTTTGATAATCTCCAGGTCTACAAGATGATGCTTAACCCGGCCAAGTGTGTTTTTGACGTTTCTGCAGGCAAGCTTTTGGGTTTTCTGGTTTCTAACAGGGGCATTGAAGCTAACCCGGAGAAGATCAAGGCAATCACCTCTCTGGCTAAACCGGCGTGCATAAATGATGTTCAGCGTCTGGCGGGTCGTATCGCTGCTTTAAGCCGGTTCATAAGCCGGTTGGGCGAGAAGGCTATACCGTTATATCAGATGATGAAGAAAACAGATAACTTCGTCTGGAGTGATGCTGCCAATGCTGCTTTTGAAGATTTGAAGAGACAGTTAGCTGAGCCGCGAGTTCTTGCTGCTCCCATTGATAAGGAGCCCTTATTGTTATATGTGGCTGCTAACACACGTGTTGTCAACGTGGCCATCGTGGTGGAGTGAAAGGAGGCAGGTAAGGAACATCCGGTTCAGCGGTCGGTTTACTACGTCAGCGAAGTACTTATTGAGTCCAAACAACGGTATCCACATTGGCAGAAGCTCGTTTATGGGGTGTTCATGGCAAGCCGGAAGCTTAAGCAATATTTCCAGGGCCACCCTATAACTGTGGTTAGTTCTGCTCCTTTAGGATATATCATCCAAAACAGAGAAGCCACAGGACGAGTCGCTAAGTGGGCCATTGAACTTGGGCCTCATGGTCTAAAGTATGTGCCACGCATTGCTATCAAATCTCAAGCATTGGTGGATTTCATCAACGACTAGACAAAGCTGCAGATGCCTGAAGAGAAGCCGGATAACACATACTGGACTATTCACTTTGACGGGTCCAGGCAATTGGAGGGCTCGGGGGCTGGAGTCGTGTTAGCTTCCCCTCGAGGTGACAAATTTTGTTATGTGCTACGGTTGATGTTTCCCTGTACTAACAATGCAGCTGAGTATGAGGCCTTGCTCCATGGTCTTCTGATGGCTAAGGAGATGAGCTTAAGCCGGGTAAGGTGCTTTGGCGACTCAGATTTGGTGGCTCAACAAGTATCAGGCAAATGGGATTCCAAGGATCCCCTCATGGCGGCTTATCACCGTGAAGTTGATGCCATTGCTGGACATTTCAAGGGTTACCAAGTGGAGCACATTGACCACAGAAAGAACGAGGCGGCTGATTCCTTAAGCCGGCTGGGCTCTCGGCATAAGCCGGTGCCGCCTAATACTTTCTTGGATATTCTGCATAACCCTTCTGTCAAGTTACCTACAGAGGAAGACTTGGCTATTCCTGACCCGGAAGCGCAGTTGGTGGCGGCTCTTCACGTCATCCCAGATTGGACAGTGTCATACTTGGCTTATATGACCCGGGGAGAATTGCCTGAGGATGAAACTTTGGCCAGGCAAATAACCCGGCGATCTAAGTCAATGACAATTGCCAATGGCGAGTTGCATCATCACAGTGTCACTGGGGCGTTTCGGCGTTGTGTTTCTCCTGAAGAAGGTTAAGAAATCTTACGTGAGATTCATGAGGGGGATTGTGGTCATCATGCCGGCTCAAAGTCCCTTGTGGCCAAGGCTTTCTGTCATGGTTTTTATTGGCTGACGGCTCATGCTGATGCAGAGGACTAAGTCAGTAAATGTGATGGTTGTCAGAAGTTCTCAAGACGTGCTCACGTGTCGGCTCAAGAGTTGAGGATGATTCCAATTACTTGGCCGTTTGCAGTCTGGGGGCTTGATATGGTTGGGCCTTTCAAAAGGTCCAAAGATAAGAAGACCCACCTCTTGGTGGCGGTTGACAAGTTCACAAAATGGGTTGAGGCAGAGCCAGTTAGTAAGTGTGATGTAGCCACGGCGGTTCAGTTCATGAAGAAGGTGATATTTCACTTTGGTTTTCCACACAACATTATAACTGACAATGGTACTAATCTTTCTAAAGGCGCCATGGAAGAATTTTGTCAACGGGAGCATATTAGGCTTGATGTTTCATCAGTGGCTCACCCCCAATCCAACGGTCAAGCTGAGAGAGCCAATCAGGAAATCTTGAAAGGCATCAAGCCCCGGCTTTTGGTTCCCTTGCAGCGGACGCCGGGTTGTTGGGTGGAGGAATTAACCTCCGTGATATGGAGCATCAACACTACTCCTAACAGGTCTACGGGTTATACGCCCTTCTTCATGGTTTACGGAGCCGAGGCGGTTCTCCCTAGTGACATACGTCATGACTCACCCCGCGTGGCGGCTTATGTTGAGGCGGACAATGAACAAGCACGTCAGGATGCACTTGACTTGTTGGATGAACAGCGTGACGTAGCAGCAGCTCGCTCGGCGATTTACCAACAAGACCTGCGCCGCTATCACAGCCGCCGGGTTAAGTCCAGAACCTTTCAGGAAGGTGATTTGGTGCTCCGGCTCATCCAGGATCAAACTGATGCACACAAGTTATCCCCACCTTGGGAAGGGCCCTTTGTGGTCAGCAAGAACTTGAACAACGGGTCATACTACCTAATCGATGTTCGAGAGCACAAAGATTCACGTAAGTCGGAGGAGGAGACCCACCGGCCGTGGAATATCGCTCATCTTCGGCCTTACTACACTTGAGCCACCGGCTCTCATGATGTACATATTTTTGACAATGTATATATTATGATAAATAATAAAGCAGGACCTCTGTCCTTTTTTCCTCCTCAAAGGTAAATGTGTCATTGTTATTATCATTGTCATCTCACATGATAACTTGGGGGTTGATCGTATCCGAATCACGCTTGACCCGTCTGATCCGGTTTATGATTGTATTCGAATCTAGCCGTTAAACATTATGATCACTAGGGGGCTTCCTGTTCAAACATAGGTCGTATTCGAACCAAAGAGAACATAGTTGTCGGTACCCTTTTGATTGGCACACTGCCGAGCTCACTAGGGGGCTTCTTGATCGTATTTGAATCGTAGCTCAACTCCTTTTGGGAACCGACTTTGATCGTATTCGAATCAGAGTCATTAAAAAACTCTCAAGGTCATTAGGGGGCTTCCTGTTCAAACATAGGTCATATTTGAACCAAAGAGAACATAACTGTCGGTACCCTCTTGATCGGCGCAACGCCAAAGCCACTGGGGGCTACATGATTGTATTTGAAACCTAGCTTAACCCCTTTGGAATGGTTTACTGATCGTATTCGTATCAGAAGCCTTGATTATTCTATGTTCTATTTGGTTTCAAATTTTCTTTGCACATTGCTTTTATTTGACTTGAGACTTTTTTTGAGGTTTCAAAAATACAAGTGTGGTTAAATTTAACTCGGCTTGATGTTGGCTGATAAGTCGCCAAAATATAAGAATCGGCATACCTTTGGAAATACAGGTTTTCGAAGCTTGGGTTTTCACCCTCATTATCCGGGTTATATAGGCTGGTACTACCAATTTAGAAAGATTACGGATATACGATACATCTATGTTTCAACATCATATGTTACAACAGGCTCATTCATGTTTTCTTTTTTCTATCTTAATATTTCAAGTTATTATGACCCGCCTAGCGGATAAGCCATCAAGGGATCTGGTGATCTATTTTTCTATGCAGGATAGTTGAAAGACTTGGTCGAAGCATCAGGAAAGCAGATGACAAGTATAACACGGGTTAATATAATATGGCGGCTTAATAGTGCTTAGCGCCAAAAACGTGCACGATGGCACCGCCACATAAAAGTTATTTCTATTCTATTACATGACTCCCCGAGTCCCAAAAATTCATATTGTTTTTCAGCACACCACAGGTATGAGCCGCCACCGCAGACTAGCTCTCATGTTGGCCTGAAGCATCCGGGTTATCCCTCTCCGCTTCTTCGCTCTGTTCCCTTTCCTGGAAGATTGACGATGACCAGTCAATGTTGTTCAAAGCTTCAAATTCAGCTTCATCGTCAACTAGTCCAGCCGGGTCAACTTCAGGGGCAAAGGTATGCTTACGAATTGGGGGGATTAGGCTGATCACTTTATAATGCGGCGTTGGAATTCTCCGGTTCTCTTCGTCATAGCCCGCCTGATACTTGGTGAGATCCACTTCGTCAGCTATAAGGGTGGCCACGGGGCGTACTTGTTTCACACAAGCGGTAAAGTCTTCTTGTTCAAACGAAATACCATCCTCCTTTAGGCTTGGATAACCGATAGCAATTTCGGCCGGGTCTAACTCTGGTAGCCAAGCTTTGGCCCGGCTTAAAGCATTCACCACTCCGGCTCTCGCCGCTGACCGCCTTAGTTCATTGAATCATTCGGGCAGCACAGAAAGTTTCTTCAGTACATCCGCCAAAAGGGTAGGCACTTCATTTGATAAGGCCACTGTGGCTAAGGCACGCTGAGAGCCGGTATACAGTTGCTCCACTAGTGTATAGACTGCCTTCAGTTTGATCAGCATATCTTGGTTCAGATTTGAACTCTTGGGGCCTGCAAAGATATTATAAGGTGAGTTAAATCCACTTTATATGATAAGTTTAAAGTTGCAAGAATTTAACGTTTGCAGGGCGACTTACCAAAGATCGCTGAGACCATCTGAGAGATGTGGCATTTTAAGCCGGATAGTTCATCAGTTGCTTCCTTAAGAGCCGCCTCTACTTTCTCAGCTTGGTTCATCAGTGCAGTCCTTTCATCAGCCCAGGCCTTCTTCTCCTTTTCAAGTTCTTTCTTCAGTTTTTCTTGTTCAGAAATGCTGAATTTAAACTTGGAATCAGCTCTTTGGGTTTCTGTCTCTTGGACCTCCAGGCGGTTCTTCAGATCAGACACTTTTGATTTAAGCTGACTTACGGTGACCTGTACAAAGACCGGGTCAAAAATTAGGTCATTCATGATGCAGTATTAAGTCCCAAGCCTTTTGCAAGCAATAACACTTGGCACTTGGGTGCTAATGCTTACTGAAGAGTTTTATTTAATATGGTGATTCATGACAAGTAAGTCCCAAGCACTTTGCAGGCAACAGTACTTGGCACTTGGGGGCTAATGCATATTGCTGTTCAAAGTCTTACAAGCATTTTTATAATCATATGAAGGACCGGTTCAACCATGTTGGTTAAGCCGCCCCTTGGGGACTACAGTGTAAGCCGGATTTCTAACATATTTTATCTATTTATGTTGCTTATGTTGTTAAGTTGTCTTCTAAGTCTACAGCATATTTATCATAAGCAATAGACTTGGGGGCTGGCAGGAGTAAAGATAAGTAAGTGCAGAGAGAGGGTTGTACCTCAAATTTCTGGTGCATATGCTTCACCAGAGTAATTTCAGTATCACGGCTGATGTGCACTTGACTCATATAGCCGGAAAACACCTCATCAACGCTCAGGTGACTATAGTCAGTGACATCAAGTTTGACCCGGCGGTGTTGCAGAAGTTCTTCCTTGGCAGAGCACTTGGCCAGTACGTTTGGTCTTCCCGGCTCAACATAGCTGGTTCCGGTGATCTCAACATCAGTATTTTGAGGATCGTCCGTCCTGACTGGGCTAGGAGCCTCCGGGTTTTCTGAGTCATCGGCGGCTTGTTCAGTAGGCGGATCAACAGTTGGAGTTGGTGTGTCTTGAGCCGGTTCAGGCGGCGGCTCATGAGTTGACGATTCAGGCGCGGTTGTTCCAAGTACTGGCTCAGTCATGATGGTATCTTCAGCCGGCTTATTCTTCTTGCCCCTTTTACTGGGTTTGGCTTGACCACTACATAAAATCATGAAAGTTAGGGAAAATGCCATGAATTGCAATGAATACAGGATAAACAGGTCATTATTACCCTGGCGCAGTCTTGAAAGCCGGCAAGTTAGACTGCATTGAGTCGCCGGAAGAAGGGGAAGTTTCCTGATAATCCGAGGCAGAGGAATTGAGAGGTTGACGAGTGAGACCCGCCAAAGGATAAAGGAGATTTAAGTCAGAAATGACCTTGTTCCGACGCTTCTTTGGGGTATTAGGCAAGCCGGTGGAGAGCTCCGCGCCCTTGCTGGTCCGGGTTTGCCTCCGGTTCTCGTGTATCTGTTGCTTCAAAAGAAATTGAGGGTCTTGATAAGCTAAGGGATGAGAAAATCTTACTTTCCGGGTTACTCTGCGGATTTTCTGTCTTGGCAAAGGCTCGGAGTCGAGGAAAGGATAGTTACCTCTTCAGCCTTGTTTTGGCGGGCTCCTGTGTCCTCCTGCTTAGAATCAGTGTCAATAAGATAGTTAAAAAAGGAGCCAAGAGAATCAAGGGCTACCTCCGACTCAGAAGAGTCTTCTAGCCGAAGTAAGTCAGAGGCGGTAGCTTTCTTGCCCTTCCTCTTGGCAGCCTCTTTCCTGGCGGCTTTCTTGGTTTTCCTGGCTTTCTTTGCAGCTTCATGGTCATATTTGACCTTTCAGAATTTATCACCCGCCTGAGGGAGTGACAGGGGCATGAGTATGGATAAAAATATTGAAAGACTTAAGTAATTTATTCAGATGGGTAGTTTACCTTTGGAGCCGGGTTAGCTTCGCAGAAGGGGGCCAGGCCCACCTTACCGCAATCTGCCAAGCTCTCGTTCAAAAGGGACTTGGTCATCTCATTGATAACATCTTCAGGCACGTCATCAGGGCTGTGCCATAGAGGATCGTCCTTCTTGCCTGAGTAGGTGCACAGCAAGCCGGAGCGGCGGCTTAATGGAATAACTCGCCAGGCGAGCCAGACCCGGACCAGGTCGATGCCAGTTAACCCGTTCCCCGGAAGAGCTTTGATCTTAGCTAAAGTGGGGGCGAGTGTTTTGCGTTCGGCGGCTGTGATCTTGTCTGGAAGCGGGTGATTGGGCCCAAGACGTACTGCACAAAACCCAGGCAAAGGGTTCTCACCAGCCGGAGAGGTGTCTTCACAGTAAAACCACGTCTGATTCCAGTCTTTCGGATGGCTTGGCGGGTTGGCATAAGGAAAGATTACGTCCCTGCGACACTCGATCGAGACACCACCAAGTTCTAAGCTCTGGCCACTGGTGCACTCATTCTGGCGATTCAAATAGAATAACTCTCTGAAGAGTAAAATATTGGGTTCTTCTCCAAGATAAACTTCACCGGATACTTGGAAGTTGCAGATGTTAGACACGGAATTGGGTCCGATGTCTTGTGGGCGAAGATCAAAGAAGTGCAACACATCTCTGAAGAATTTTGAGCCGGGTGGAGAGAAACCCCGGTTCATATGGTCCGTGAAAACAATAACTTCCCCCTCTTTGGGTTGAGGGAATTCCTCCTCCGGGTTAGGAGCACGATAAGACATGGTTTCCTTCTTTTGTAGATAGCCGGTTTTCACATAATCATCAAGAGTGTTGTCTGTGACAATGGATTTAACCCAGTTGCAAGAAGTGGGAGCTTTGGGTGCCATTGCGATGGTGGCCTGAGAAAGAATAAAATACCGGTTCAAAATTAAGCCGGAAAGAAAAAATATGACAGTTATATTCAAGATGGCGGCTTATGAAGGGGCCTAATGGTATAAGGATAATTATGTCAAGGTTATTTAAGCCGCCATAGGTTCTATAAGCCGCTAAGATTGCTTAAACCGTCATGGGTGTTCAAGGTTATCAAATGAGCATTGTCTTTTTAAACCAGTGATAAGAGTCGCCATGGCTAGAGCGATCTAACAAGTCCAGATTTTTTCAGAAGTATGGCACAAACAGGTTTCACAAACTGCAGCTATTATTTTGGATCAAATGGTCGTTCGGAAAAGAAATATTTCTAGACCTAAAAATATGGTACAACAGAGTTCATGCGTTCTAATGAAGGTTCTGTTCAAAGAAAGAGGGTCTGCTAGCACCAAAAACGGATGCTAAACAGCTACCGCATGGGTTACATATTATTCTTGAATCAAAAGAGGCCACAGAGGAGGAACTACGAAGATGTTGTGATGAACTATGAAGAACACAGGAACCCGCGAAACCCTAATGCAGATCTAAGGGGCGGGACGGCGAAAACTTACAGCAGCAGATCTACTGCGGAGGGGCGCCGCCGTTCTCTGGACAGATTCAGGTCGATGCAGCGGCCAAGGTCAACGAAGACGGGGTGCGCTGCGGCGGCAGCGGAGCTCGAGTGGCAGTGGGGTTGAGAAATGAAGAAGACGATGGAAAGGGGGAGAATGAAGAAAGACCAGTCGTGCCTATTTATAAGGGAAAGACTGATAAGTGGGCGCGAAAAACGAGGAGGCCGAAAAATTAAGTTATCCAGCTACAAGGACGCCTCGATTTTCAGGACGGTCATTAAGAAAAGATTCGTTGAGATATATCGGATAAAATGCTCATTTATGACAGGTGACGTCATGGCGGGTTACTGCGGGTTCTAATGATGACGTCATGGCGGGTTACAAAAAATTTCATAAGCAAGAAGCAGAAGATTTTTTCCAAGTGTTGAAGATTGACATGAACCAGTTCAAATCAATCTAGGGCCTAATGTTGGGGATATAATTATTAGTATGACCCGCCTAGGAGGGGCCGAGTTATACTTATGACGACTCATGAAGCCCAAGACTAAGGTTGAAGATGGCGGTTCATTTAAGGGCCCAAAGCCCAGAGGCGACTTAAGGCCCGTAGTGATAAACCGCCATATGTACGTGATTTGTATCATAAGGCAAGAATAGTTAAGAAACCCAGCCAGACACTGTTTATGAGCCGGCCGGGACTCTGAGAGCCGCTGGGCGTCAACCTCTGTATATAAAGGGACGGCCAAGCGGCGGTTCAAGGGCAAGTAATATTAGATCGAGAGCTAGGTCAAGTGATTCGCTCCCTGGTGATCGAGTCATAAGCAATCCCACTCCAAACTGGATCGTAGGCTTTTACCTTCACTGTAAGGGGCCAAACCAGTATAATCCTCGTGTCCTTTGTCCCGATTTAACCCCTTTAAGCTTCCTAGTTGCGATGGCTCCACGACTAAGTCCTTTCACGAGGACATCTGTCGTGACAATTCCGCGACACGGCGTCTTCTTCCCACGAGACTCTGGTCCCGTCGTCTTCTTCCCACGAGACTCCGGAGGCTAGTGGCCCGGATGATGGTAGCGAGGACACCTTTTCAGATGATAGCTACAGCGAGGACGAGATGGTTGAGAAGGGCAAGAAGGTCTACAAGCATGGCGGTACAAACTCCCGCCCTTGCCGACGACCCCCGACCAGAGGTGGTTGATTGAGCCTAAAGGGTTGAAGTAAGTGCATTTACTATTTTTAACCTTTTGCCTTTATGTTCCTTCAAATTAATATCTAATGCGTTTGCCTTGTCATACTGTAGGGGCTGGGATTACCCCCGTGACCGTGGTGTCCGCAGGCCCAACCAGGTCCTTGGCACGCTTTGCCGGCAGCACTTCCCTAGGTGGGTCACGATGCCCGGTGAGGGTCAGGTTCCACAGCTAGCACTGAGCTCGGAGTTGTACTCTGTTGCCCCGGCCCCTCCAGGGGATATGGTCGCCGGTGTCGCGTGCGAGACGGTGGCCGACATTGTGTTCCGTCGGTTTTGGGTAATTTCTCCTTTAGAGAATTAAAAATGAACACTACCTACCTAGTGATTGTACTAATCATTGTTGTCTTCTTTGATTGCAGACCTTCTACAGGGTTTCAGAGGGAGAACAGGAGGTCGCGGCTATGGTTGTCGAAGCCGAGTGCAAGCGCCTACTTCAGAACTTACGGCACGAGGCTCGGGTGCAGGCCGTTCGAGACTAATACGCCTCGTAGGGTATTAGGAGGGCCAAGAAGAAGTGTCGCAGCAAGTTTCTGAGTAGGGAGAAGTACTTGTCGGTAATTATACCTATTCTTAAGGCCTTGAACTTAGTTTTCTTGATTTGATTTGTAGCGCTGAAATTTCTGTTGACTCACTTAGGTACCCCCGAGATGGTGTGTCAATGAGATGGACTGTTGGGAGGTGTTGGTGGATGCGTGGTGCTCTCCTGAATGGTGGCTCGAACACCAAAGGGCCAAGGATAAGCGCGACCAAATGGAAGGTGTGCCACACCATCAAGGGAGCTCCAACCTGTTTGAGTACGGGGATAACTGGGTATGTGGTTTGCCACATGATTCATGCAATTTCATTCTTCATTGTAGCATTTATCCTTTCCAAAATGACTTAATATGCTTAGTTAGTTATAATGACATAATAACTACCTTGGATACTTCAATAATGACATAATTAGCTCAGTAATGACTTAATATGCTTTAGTTAGTTAAAAATGGCATAACTACCTTCGATAGCTCAATAGTGACTTAATATGCTTTAGTTAGCTAAAAAATAGCATAATTAACTACCTTGGATAGCTCAACAATGACATATTTAGCTCTAAAATGACATAATAACCTTTAGATAGCTCTATAAAATGACTTAATATGCTTTAGTTAGTAAAAAAATGGCATAACTACCTTCGATAGCTTAATAATGACTTAATATGCTTTAGTTAGCTAAAAAATAGCATAACTACCTTCGATAGCTCAATAATGACATATTTAGCTCTAAAATGACATAATAACCTTTAGATAGCTCTATAAAATGACTTAATATGCTTTAGTTAGTTAAAAAATGGCATAACTACCTTCGATAGCTCAATAATGACATAATTTGCATACTTTGGTCAAAAATGGCATAATAATCTTTCTTAGCTCCAAAATGACCTAAACTTAGCTTATTTTCCTCGAAAATGACATAATAACCTTTCTTAGCTCCAAAATGACCTAAACTTAGCTTATTTCGAAAATGACATAATAACCTTTCTTAGCTCCAAAATGGCCTATTTACATAGTAATATCATTCTTAATGCTAGCTTGAGCCCTAATTAACTAATATTTTGTTCCTCTCTCTCACGCGCACTACCACAAGAAGCATGTGCCTTCTGTGTCCGGCCTCTATGGCATGGCCCATATGGCCCAGTACAAGAAGGCCAAGGCATTCACGAAGTCTGACCTAGATCATCAAGAGAACTTCACCAACATCTCCTCCCACCACAAGCTTTTGAAGTACAGAGACAAGGGGAAGACGAGGAAAGGGGGGGACTTTAACCCAAGCCAGGATCCTTTTGATACAGAGCTGGTGATGATATCTGGTAGCGGGAGGTCCCATGGCTCTCTAGCCATTGTTGATGGACTGATACGTTGTCCTAAGACTCTCCCGCAGATCAAGAAGCGCCAGAGTAGCTCTGATCCTAAGATAACGCCTCGTGCACGGCCCATGGAGCTCGCCGTGGTGGTTAGTTATACAGACTCTCTGACCTTTCCTCCATTACATTGTGTGTGCGTCCGTCGATGATTACAATGCTAACGAGGAGTGTTGTGTTGCAGGCAGCGGTTCAGAAAGAGAGATTGAAGACCCAGGAGCTTTTGGAGGAGTCAAAAAGGGAGGCGGCGGAGAGGGAGAGGGAGAGGGAGGAGAAGACAGCTAAGCTGTTGGAGGAGGAGAAGAACCGGAACGAGGCGTCTCACCGGGCCCTATACGAGCTCATCGTGGTACGTTTCTTGTGCATATTAGCCCAATCATGCACGTAATGTTCGCATTACTAACTAATATGACTGACTCGTGAGAACCAAATGTGCAGACCATGTGCGAGAAAAGCGGTCGAGCCCTCCGCCGATGCCCAGCATTGCTCCGTGGCACGGTGAGTTTGATTTGAATGGTCCTTAGTTATTACTATTTACATTTCAGTTTGCATCATGCTAACGAGACATTATTGGAAATGATCTTTGGTTCAGCATGGCTCCCGACAAGCATCAACCAATCCTTCCGCGCCTGCCAATGCCGGAACCCCGACCGGTCCTTCACCTCCGTCTGCCAAAGGCGCAACCCCGACCATTCCTACACCTCCGTGATAACGGTATTTTTCTTCTTATTTAGCCTGTTTAGTCCATTTATGACATAATTTAGCCTATTTAGTCCACAAATGACATAATAAGATGAATAAAATCAAGGAATAGGAAGGAAAGAAGGAATATGAAGAAAAGAAGAAGAAGAAGTTCTTCTTCTTCTTCTTCTTCTTCTTTTCTTCTTCTTCTTCTTGTTTTCCTCCTCTTACTTGTTTTTATTCGTAAATGGCATCATAACCTTGCTAACCTCATAAATGTCATATACTTAGCTTGTTGTCCTCTAAAATGACACAATAAGCTTAGTTAGGTCAAAAATGGCATAATTTACTACGTTAGATCAAAAATGGCATGTTTCTTCTTATTTAGCCTATTTAGTTGACATAATAAGATGAAGAAAATCAAGGAAGAGGAAGGAAAGAAGGAATGGGAAGAGAAGAAGGAATGGGAAGAGAAGAAGAAGAAGAAGAAGAAGAAGAAGAAGAAGAAGAAGAAGAAGAAGAAGAAGAAGAAGAAGAAGAAAGAACTTCTTCTTCTTCTTTTCTTTTTCTTCTTCTTCTTCTTCTTCTTCTTTTGCTCCTCTTACTTGTTTTTATTCATAAATGGCATCATAACCTTGCTAACCTCATAAATGTCATATACTTAGCTTGTTGTCCTCTAAAATGACACAATAATCTTAGTTAGGTCAAAAATGGCATAATTTGCTACATTAGCTCAAAAATGGCACTTTTCTTCTACTTCTTCTTCTTCTTCTAGTCTTCTTCTCCTTCTTCTTCTTCTTCTTCTACTTCTTCTTCTTCTTCTTCTAGTTTTCTTCCTCTTCTTATTCTAACTTTATTGTTTCCCATTTTGCAGATTTAATTCACTATATGGAAGCTTGCATGGATGGAGTGCTTGTTTCTCTGTTCTTCTTTTTGTTTTTATCGAAGAATAATGTGGAACTTGTTATATGGATGCATGGAAAAATGTGTTGGATGAATGTTGTGATAGTAGTGTAAGATGTATGGATGATACTATGTTTCTTATGTATGTATATATGTTGTCATGGATGGAGCTATATATGTGTTGCATAGATCATATGTCTGCTGTGCTTGTGAAAAAAAATATGTATATATGTGTGTGAATTTCAGTGAAATTAAATGGATATAAATGCAAACAAGGGATATATATAGCCTCTTTGCCGTCTGCTAGCGGGCGGCAAAGAGCTTGAATCTTTGCCGTCCGCTGGCAGACGGCATAGCTGGCCACGTGGCAGCTTCCCAGTGCTGGCCTAACTGTGCTCTTTGTCGGCCGCTGGCGGACGACAAAGACCTTTGAATCGTTGTCGTCCGCTGGCGGACGGCAAAGAGCGTTGTTAACGCCCTAACGGCTCTGACGCCACCCCACTGCCGTCCGTAGTCTTTGCCGTCTGCTGGCCTCAGATGGCGGACGGCACAATCGTTTGCCGTCAGTTTCACAAAAGCAGACGGCAAAGAAGGCCTTTGTTGGCACCTGTTCAGACGGACAGTTTGCCGTCTGCTGGCGGACGGCAAAGATGTTTGCCGTCCGGGATCTATGTCTTTGCCGTCTGCCATGGCGGACGGCAAAGAAGCTGTTTCCAGTAGTGGTCCTTCCATTGCAGACCACAAATTCTAGAACTTCAATACTAGCTGGAACATGTCAAAGAAACTCGTAAGTGTTCTATCATGAGAACGCCAATGAGTGTCTCCAGATCTTTAAAGGCATTGCTCTTGATTTAGTCATGCTCCTATTGTAAGTTTCCCACACCCTAAAACCTTCACATTTCTTCAAGATTAACATCTCTAATAATTTCCATTCGATTGGAAGATCCACCCACCACATTTAGGTAGAAATAATACTAAAGAAATTACTAACTCCTTTATGGGTTCTTACACAGCACACCAACTAACTGAATCTCGTGAGCAAAGAAACGGACATAATAAGTTGTGCTTCTTTCTCTCATAATCAATGCTTTGAGGCAATTGAACTCACCCCGCATGTTGCTAGCATCATCGTATCATTGTCCTTTAACTTCCTTGTAAATCAAATTAGTTTGCAGATGTAGAACCAATTGAATTGTTTAGGTGCAAAGAAGTTGTTTATTTCACATAAATAAGACCAACAAAACTTGTCTTTAGAATTCCACAACTATCACGATACTGCAAGGCCACAACTATATGTTATTTGCAAGAAACAACTATAGACTCGTCAAGAAGCACACAACACACATTATTGTCATCTTCTTTGAGAGTAAATTGCACTATCACATATGCAAAACCTTGAGAGAGATATTCTAGACTTCAGGAGCCACCATAAGCGAATTCTTTGTGGCACCTTTTCCCGTAGCCTTTCCTACAACTGGGCCATGCTTACCTAAGTCACAAACTTCCAAGATATTCCCTTTACTATGTGATTTCTTTGGCTCATTATGGACCTAAAAAAGATCCTTCAGCAGCGGTCAATCAAGGCATTGAGTTGAATAAAATAGGAAATCTTGGAAGGTCCACTTTGAATCTAAATAGAAACATCAATGTGTTGATCTATTTTCCTTAAAGCGACATAATTTTTAATTGCTTGATCATGGACACTACCGACATTACCTGCACACCTTGATTTCATGTTCTAAGAGCGAAAGCCTCATACCTAGTTTCTTTCTTGTGGCCACGGTCCATAGACAAGAAACAATAAAAATAATATGGTTTTTTCTTCTCTTCATTGTATTCAAGCCAACTCCCAACTTCATCAAACCAACCAGGATTGGGCCTTCTCCTTGTAGTCCCAAACTCCTAATATGGAAAATCAATTTCTCTTGGATGATAAGGTTTATTAACCAAGTACTTTCTTATTGTCACATCTTTCAAATTAGGATGGTAATGTTCTATCAATTTCCTATCACCTTGATCATATACGGACTTTCTTCTTCCCAGTTCATGTATTCTGGAGCATCTTGTGATGGGGATTTTCTTCTCAGAAGATACTTGTCCGTAATGAATTACAACAAATACATGGAAAATGACTAAGTGAATGAAGTGTACCCTAATTAGAAGTTAAAACCCTAGCTAATGCCGAGGGTTTCGCTAAAACACGTATATTTTTGTGGGGTAAAATCTACTGGCTATAGCCTATGAGTTCATACATGGCAAAGTAACAGAGCAAATTCATACAAAATAATTGTTGCAACTTACAAAAAAAATAGGAAAAATAAGAAGAGGTTAGGACCTAATTCGGTTAAGGTCTACTATAGTCTACAGATGGAAGATTAACAGGTTGCAGACAGAGTTGGAGATGGAATTTTGATGTGTCTGGAATCATCATGCGATCAATCTGGCCGCCTGGGCTATGTGGTGTCGATGGGCATTGTGGCATTCCGCATCATCACGACATTCTATTGGCCTCCTTGGCATGTGGCATGGGGATTGAGGAAACAGACATGTGCATGTTGCTAACACACCTAGCTATGTACCTACGTACGCACCTATGGGAAGCAAATCAAGCGATCGAAATTAGCACTAAAGGGAGAATTTAGATTTTATCTAGTAGGAGATGATAACCTTTTCCCCTAAAGATGGAAAATATGTCCACCTAGTATTATTAATTTGTAAATTCTTTTTCATCAATTTTTAAAACGAAATTGTTTGATATCATGATGATATTAGGTAGTATAGATATTTTATGGAGGAAGTTGATCATTGAAATGATAGTAGATACTGCAGAGTTAGAAACTATCAATTGTTTTTCAAAATCAGATGTTGAAGTTCTCAAAATCCGCCATTCCTTCAAGAAAAACTAAGGACAAGCCCTATCTCAGTATCCTTTCTATTTTCAGGAGCAGAGTTTAAAATAATCAAAATGCAACCATGGAACCCCGTATCTTTCAATTTGTTGGAAAACTCGTTGTTTATTGGGAATAATCAATATACTTTTAATGTGAACCTTCGTACCGACTATCCGGGACCAGACCGAGTTCACCTGGGCATGGTTCGGACGCTGACGTGGACTATACCACGCTGGCAGCCTCCACCCCATGCTGAAGCCAAAATATATACAAGCTTCAGGCCTAGATTGTTCAGACAGCTCCTACACGCATAACTGGGCCAAAGGCCCATGTATCTCTCCCTTTAGCACTAAACTTACCCTTTCATGTGTGGGGCTATAAATACTTAACCCCCTCCTCTCGAGGGTTAGACAAGTGACCTAGATTTGGCTAGAGAGCTTGTCTCCAATGTACCTCCCCTTGTAGGATCAAGACCTCCCTTTTGAAGAAAACTGCCCATGGAGTGCAAGACATCTACTTTGTAGGGAAGATGTCCGAAGCCACCCTTGAGGTGATGGCTCATGGAGAACAAGGCCACCTTGCAAGGTGAAGACTCTGCGGAGTACCTCTGTATCCGTGGAACGGGGAAGAACCTCCACCTTTGTTCTTGTTTTCCCTTGTGTTTGTGACAAATCATTAAAATTGTGTGGTGTGAATTTACGGTTGTAAGATGGTTGTTGATTCGAGTTCAATTCTGGAAGCTTGCACACTTGTTCTTCGTTGTTGGTTCTTGCTACGTCAGATAGGCTCCCCTAGTTATCATCCTTGTTCTTCGTGTTCTTCCTTTTTCCCCCCTCTCATTCGTGAAGATCGGGCTGCCCTAGAGGTTCTCCCCTCACCAAAGAACGCCAAAATGATTAAGGATGATCAATGTGCCTAGGAGAAGAAGTGTCGTTGGCTCCGAGGAGCAAGTTTTAGTTGAAGACTCCTCTCCTAATGATGATACATATTTAAAAAAAACATTCAATGAGAAGTTTAGCTGGAAAACAGAGGATCCCCCGACACGAATTCTAAAGAAACTATTATAATGATTATGGAAAATTAGCATGTGCTAGGTTTGCACACCATGCGATGGTCTCTGAAACTGAAGCAATGCAATTAATAAGGATGGCATACCCAGACATCTATTCATTTTCATAGACATGTATAATTTTCTTCAACTGTACGTACATGTAAAATAATTTCAACTGCACACACGAGTAAAATAAAGCATAGGAGAGTTATATACGCACAAGTAAATCAAAGTAGTACCCAGACAATACAATGCAATTGCAATTAAAAAGGATGGTGTACCCAGACATGTATTCATTTTTTTTCCTACTTCTGATCAAATACAAAGAAGCATCTTGAGGTGTTTAACAAACGGTATCAATAAAGGTTCCGCCAGGTCCGGAGAGCAAAAAACCCAGTCCTTTCAATACACAAATAGTACATTCAAGATCATTACTATACCCAACAACAAATTACTCAGAATCCACAAACCACAATACAACATATTGTACAATTCCTTAGTTCATCTTGATTGGGAATTGACAGAAGGTAGCACCTTTACTAATGCTCAAATGACAACAGTATCCAGGAAAGAACAGAAATGGGCATGTGCTAGGTTTGCACACCACAGACGATGGTCTCTGAAACTGAAGCTATTAGCCCCTGCTGCCAGCTACCTCCCCCTCCAGACCATACATGCTTCAGCTTGCATTTGCATAAGATAAAAATGAAGTCAAGTACCGAACCTCTACAGGTACCGACTGCCATCTTCTTTCATGCTTCCATTCTGTTGGCGCCAAAACAGGTGCTCCCAGATCAGGGGTTCATCGGGGCTGCAGGTCCATGGGTGGCCAAGGACACCATTTGACAGCATTTGCTGCTAGATCTAAGTTTGCTCAGGTCAAAGCATGCAGGCTGGCAGAAGCTTTTGGTGCAATAGCAAACACGCCCATATCATAAAAGGTAACAGATTCATCGGCAGTTCTATGTCAATCGGCCTCGAGAATTTCGTCCAGAAGCTGCTAATGTTGTCCCTGCAAACCTGCTGCCATCCAAAGGTTTCATGGATTTATATGCAAATGTGCTCAGATCAGGAGGACTGTCAGCGGTTCTTATAGCTGTAGGAGACAATTTGCTCTGCTCAGAGCGACTAGCAGTAGTCGTGGGTCGGTATGCAAATGTGCTCAGATCAGGACTGTCTGCAGTTCTTATAGCTGTAGAGAATTTGCTCCGTTCAGGACGACTAGCAGTAGTCGTGGGTGTGTATGCAAATGTGCTCAGATCAGGAGGACTGACAGCAGTGCCCACTGCTTTACGAGTGTTCTTGCTTTGATCAGGACAACCACCAGTAGTAGATCTTGCCGGTGCATCTTTATCGGTGACCTTCCCCAGATCAGGAAGAAAAACAGGGCTGTGTGCAAACGCGCTCAGATCAGGAGGACCGTCGGCGCTATTCGAGGCATCACTTCTGGATCTGCTTTGTGAACGATGACCTCTCGCGGTCTTCTTAGCCGTACACCGGAGGTTCTGTTCCGGGGGTCTGAGAATAGATCTGTGACAAAATAACTGTGCCGTTATATATTCACTCATGGATGAAACCAGGTCACTTCCATGTACTGATAAGTAAATTGTGTATATGCACAAGTTATGAAGCTGCATACCTCACAGAAAGGGTATTCTTCACATCCTTTAAAGGAGCACGAAGGCCACTGGCACGGGAGCCTGCGTATCTGAAAGACGATATCAGTGCAGCAAACTTATCCATCGATTTCTCCGCAATGCCACTGTAATTATTCACATGGGAAACATTGCATCCGAATCTTCCTTCAGAATTTGTGTCGATGTCATCAAGGGAATCAGTACCACAGCCTGCAATAATTTCAGACATTACACAGATTGCTCTCTAAAGATCAAGACAGATTGTAATAAAAAAAGTGTTAAATGGTACATAAACGATCTATAATACAGGAAGAATTGCATGGAAAATGAAGATTGAGAAGCATCTAAACTGAATTTACTTTAAAGCAGGTAACCTTGGTTGAATTGGTTTAAAAAACCAAGCTTGAATAAATGACTGAAATGCTTAACATTCCTTGTGACCAAGAATAACAATTAACAAATGAGGAAAGTTTAATATGTCATACAAAAAACATTCCATGGAATGATAATCAAGCTGCCAAGTGAAATATCCACCAAACTGCATGCATGTAACAAGCAAAGGACAAACAGAGGCTGATGTTACTTTCAATCCTTTTTAGTCATATTATCTTCATATCCAACATAGCAATGGAACAATGAACGGGTTCAAATTATCAAAAAGAAGAAACAAAGGCAAAATAAAAACAAGGTAGAACTATTACCTTCATCAACTGCTGGACTGTCATGTGAACTAGTTGGCGGCAATGTTTCCTGCACAAACAGCATATCAGATACCAGCTAGTACCACAGTAGAACTCCTAGGCTAGCTGCCATGTAATGATAAGTAGAAATTAAAACAATCATTTACGTCTTCAAAATTTTGGGGATCCCAAAGTTTTCTTCTCTTCACAACACCTCCAGGGTTCCCCGGTTGAACTCCAGAAAGAGTGGAAGTGTTAGTCTCGGCGTTATCATCATCATCATCAAACTGGTTTTCTGCTTGATTTGTGAAAACCCTCTTATCCTTCTTGAAGTATGAACTCCTTACAGTAGGAGCCACATAACTTTCAGCATAATGTGGCACTGGTCCCAATGGCTCCGTCTTGTGAGAAACTAATGATGGATCTGCTATCCCAGGCGAAGTCCCTAGAAACATAAAACAGGCACATATGAAATACTGAAATCAGTCCCAAGATGGTTAATGTTGACTCTCCATGAATAAAGAAACTATCACATGACTTCTGGATTAAGTTGCACATCAACTACAGAAATTAGAGATCTTACTCTCTAAGCAAGGACTTATTGGCATTGGACTTGTGTTGCAATAACTGACCTCAACCTGAAAAGACAAGCAAGACACAAGGACAAGAGAAATATGTTCGCAGTAAGAAGGTAGGACTAAGAGAGCATTGCAAATGTTTACACAGTACAGTAATAAGAAATACCTCTGCATCTTCAATGCGTTGATCCCTAGAAAGAGGACCATTGCCAATATCACGAGAACTACAGTGGGGTGAAACACTATCTGAATCATCCCAGGGGAAGGCACGACCAGTACTACATTGAGAAGCATCAATTGAATCATCTCGGGGAGGTTCAGAGCTAAAATGCTCAGAACTATACTGAGAGAATTGAATATTATTCATTGGCAAGCTAGTGTCTTCAATTGAATCAGGGGTGCCAGAGTCTTCAGTCTGAGGGCTCGGCAAAGAAGATTCATTCAACATTTTTTGCTTGGGTGTAACCTTAGGTGCCCTGAACTTCCGTTTTGCCTCAAGCGATGCTAAGCCTTCTAAAGGTTAAGGATAGTGCAATGGGTAGTTAAATAGTGTGAATAAAGGATGCAAATTAGCCCAATCAACAAGACAATATGGACAATAACATACTACATTTCGTACATCGCCTTTACCTGCCAAAATATTTGGGGTGGTGCAGTAAGAAAACTGTTCAAATGATCTAATCAGGTATTCAGGTTTCAAAAACCAAAAATTAACAAGATTCTTGTCCAAGGCAATTCATAAATGTCAATTATATACACGCATCTAGGAGCTCACTTTAGTAAACTTAATTCATCCAAAGTTGTCTTGAATAAAATTAAGATGCATTGAGAGGATACAGAAGTAATTTGTCAATATGTTTTTCTGCACAGGCAATTCTAGCCTCTTCTTTCCATTTGAAGGAATAATAGACTCCTTGACCGGATAACCTTTATCAGCAGCAGGTGCACTGCAAGGAATGCTGGCCTGCAAGATATGTATACGTAAGGCAGAAATCTCAACAAGATAATCAAGAACGAAGACACAACTACATGTTGGTAGTTTGCACGTCCTGCACTATAACTAAGTACATGCTGGTATAATATTTGATAAACAAGTGACAAAAGTTACTTATTTCTACTTCTGTAAGATGATGATAGTACATTTAGTAAGAGGCGCCAAAAATACACGAAAACATGACAACTTATATTTACTTCCATTCTTTTGTTTTAGTAAGGAACCTTGTCTATTTTATAACTAAATATTTTTGTTATTTCCCCTTTCATATCTTCCATGCTGGGCTAGTGTAATGTTATTCTCAAGACTTCCTTTACTTAATCAATAAAGAGAACGTTGTTAAAATTCAGAAAACATTTCTAAAAAGCCCTCATATTTGGTGTTATTCATGAAATTGCATCATGCTTTGTTTGTGCATGCACATGCCTTTACATGCACAAGGCTCCTCAGAAGAGCGGGGTGAATTAGGAGGAACAAAGCACCAGCAAACTAAAACGGCAAATTAGTAAAGCATATGAGAGAAAACAAACATAACTTTCCCATAACTGTAGGTTGGCACAAAAAATCTTGTGGAAGACAAAAACCTGACAAGAACAGCGCAGAAGGAAACAGGGAGTACCTCAAATGGTTCCTTTGTAAGTGGATCAATTTCCCCTAGAGCAATACCTTTAACAACAGCCTGTGGTAACCATGTATAAACTAATTAAGGAAATGCTCTAGTGCATGAAAGTAGAGTTCCTTCAGGAGGTAAAACGATTTGGATTACTGAGTAATATGGTGTCATGAAACCCTTAGCTTATTTTCAAATTCGCCTGTATTCAATGGTCATTAGAAGGAATGGACGAATGATGGAAAAGATCAATGTATGAAGTGTATAAACATCAGCTCATATTTATATAATATCTAACTATAAAAATATAAGTTTACAAAGGATATGGGCCCAGAAAGTCATCTTCGCTGAGGTCATGAGGAATGCCAGACAAATGAACAATATCTTCTGTCGCAGGATCATAGACCCTTTGAAACTGAAATGCCCATATTGCCTTCTTGAAATTCTCTTCATATTGAGGTGGAACAGAAACAGCACTGTACCTCAGGTGCTTGATTACCTGAAAGCATGCATTCCATTAACTTCCATCACACTAAGAACTCGTCATTTATTGATCACTGGGTTGCATGACTAGTTTAAACAGAAATCTCATTTGTAACATTTGGTTGTACATTGAATAACTAACTATAAGATAATAAGATAATAGCTTCATAAAAGTTGGATCAGTCAACCTTTTGTTTTGCCTGTAGTAGCCATGTCTTGAACTATTTATTCTGCTTGCACATTATGCACATTTGTCCTTATTAGGCCTGTCTTAGCTTGTAGGGACAACTGTGCTACACATCTTTTCTGTTTTTTCTGTGGGTTTTTTACTATTTTTTATTTGTATTGAAGGTAGTATATTGAATAGACAGAGAGAAGAGAGGATTTACCTTCTCATGACTCTTAAGTTTTTGGATGAGTGCATGAGCACGTTTGACACCCATTCCCGGCAAGGATGGAAGATAGTCACAGCCACTTAAAATACACATCTCTAGTAACATCTGTTTCGTGAATCCATTTAAGTCTAGCTCCCTGTTTCGTTCCAATCGCGTTATCTGGAATTCAACACCTTGCCCAAATTTGTCCATCTTGAAAATAATCTGCACATTACAATAAGATACATAAAAATGAGAGAATACAAGTAATGTTCTCAGAGGACAAGCTCAGAGAAGGGTGGTTGTTCAACTGCCAAAACATGATACCAAGATAATCTTTCCTGCTTATAAAAGTTGGAGCTAGTGGTGAGTTCACATGTGGGACCAACAGTCTGCACAAATAAACAAATGCACCTCTACCAATATGTGGGATGAGCAACCTTCTAAGAGACATATATAAACAAATGTACTTTTACTCACATGTGGGACCTGACATAAATAAACAAGTACACTACTACTTTCATATGAGACCAACACTGATAGAAGACACAAATAACAAAAACCTGAAATGCGGCTCCAACTCAAATATATGCTTATGTTTTCAGTTTCTCTTACCAACCAAGTTCCTTCAGTTCTATATCACAGAAAAAGAGAGTGAACAAACTGTAATTCCAAAGCGACGATAGATTTTGTCCTCCTACCCTATCCACGACCTTGTGCAGTCAACTTACTACTGCCTATTCTCATACGTTTAAACATACGAAATGTTGTTTCTTCCAAATGACCTACTATGATCTCTTAAGATTCTCCAATGCCAGCCGCATGATCTTTCATGTATTTTTGCTCTTTTTAATCGTGAACTGTGCACAAAGGCTGCAGAACAATATTAACGATTTTCTAAGCCAGTGGCCTAACTCCTCATATTTTATAGTTTCATAGCGCCGCACGGGCATTGTGCTAGTAAATAGAAAGGTTACGGTATATGTTGAGGGCTGAGGAGGGGGTTGTAATAGTGTGCTTACTCTAGAACAGCCAAATGGTATCAAATCTGAATCCTCGGTAATTACAGCGTCAACAAGTTTGTTGACAGATAAGAATGTCATTTGTGCATCTGCTTCGTAAGGCGCAACAATATAATCAACCTTTTCTTGCTTCAGTACCTGCATTGCATGTTTAAAGACAATTTACAGAAATCAAACCAAACATTCTCACTCTGTTAGAAACTACTTTGAATAGGTGGTAACAAGTTGGTAATACAACATGGAATTTACATCTGTACCTGGATCAGTTCTAAAGCAATTTTAGGTGTAATGTCAACAGCTTTCTGATAGCAGTCGAAAGCAGCACGGGAATTCCCAGCTGCTTCATGTTCCCTGGCACGCTCAAGATTTTCCTTTCGTGACCTGAATGATTACATGATTAGCATCCAGTAAATAATACTGTAGAATGATGACTGCATAGAGACAACAAAAACTGCAGAGCACCTTGATCGATTCAACATTAGGTAATAATATTACAACTGCACTACATAGGTAGAGAACCCCAGATGACCACAACAGTAGCTCATATGCAAAGAAACTTCTAAATGCATAACATTGTTGAAAGGTAATGCAAATGTCCCCTGACAGCTGAAACACACTAGACTATTACCCTCAAAGAAGACCATACCTTGCACGTTTGATCTCTTGTTCGCTCTTCATTGGCAGAAAGCCTCCATCAAATACAAGAATTGGCTTCACGCCATGGTGCCGCAACAAGTTAACCCTATGCATGCAGTACTCAATATGCCTGGTTCAAATTCAAGGTGCAAAACACATGTGAATTTATGGTGCTGCACTCAGGATGTGATGGTGAATTGCAGTTGTACATAACTCTATGGTCCTCTGCACTATGATTCGGTGACAAATGAAAGTCAACTGCATCAGGAAACTACGGCATAAGAAGACAATGATGCAAAGTTAGTACTTATAGAACTTCCCATACGTAGATCTCACCAACAAAATTTCTACGAATTAACATGGAGGACTTTGTAACTAAAGCAGGACCAAATCTTCCCCAGATATTTTCTCGTATATATATCCAACTTATAGATACAACAATTCTTGGCACTGGGACAGATGGGGAAATTCAGTTTAAGGGTACAACAGAACAAATGAAGCGCGTCTCGTTTCAGCAATCCTGTGAGAAACAACACAAACAAGGCCCCCCATTTATCCTTCATCTGGAACGGGATTCGCCGGTTGGGACACCAACCCAATCAAGAAATCATGGCGGGACGGTCACTATTCGAGAGGCTGCCAATCCGTCGAGGGATTGGGGGCGAAATGCATTGCAAAGGGATAAACTTCCTCGATCCATCGATTAGGATTCGGCAATGCGGGGAACGGATGAGGAGGCCCTATCGGGGTCAAGACTAGTTTTTCGTCGGTCCAAGAAAGGGGCGGGGGGGAGGGGAACCTGGTGGTGGGGATGCCCTTGCAGAGGCTGTCGCCGCAGGAGAGGGCGCCCTTGTGGAGCCAGGAGTAGGTGTCGACGGCGACCGTCTGCCCCCTCAGGTCCTCCACCCTGATGGGCGCCATTATCGACTTGAGTTGCGGCAGCAAACCCTGGATCCCCATCGCCGCCGCCGCCCCGCTATCTGTCCCTCCCTCGCTCTCTCTTCCGCTCTTGTAAATGGTGTGGGCTTTTCTTGGAAAAAGAGAGGGTAGAGCGGGAAGCAAGACGGGCGGAACCGCGGAAGGAGGGAAATGAAGCGCCCAACACACTCGCCTTTTCTTTCCTTTTTCTGTGTTGTGGTAGATTCGTAATTCATCCACGCGGTTTGTTCTTTTTTAATTTTATCTTTTCATATAAAAACATTCTGGTCCGACCGTTTAGCACAGCGATAATCCTTAGTTGTAATCTACTCTCTCTATAAACTAATATAAGAGTGTTTAAGCTAATAGTGTCATGGTGTCAAGGTCTTGAATGTCAGGGTGGCGGCCATGGTGGTGGTTCCGCGGTGCTCATGGGCAGAGTCCGTGGCTCGGTGCTGGCCGGTGGCCACGGCCATGTGGGTGGTATTGTCGGTGGCGGTGAGTGTTTGTTGGGATGAAAACCTGATCTATATTTGGACGGACCTGCGTTTAAGAAAGGAACGACCTTCGCCATCGCAGCTCTCATTGCCCGTCGTGTTGCTCCAGGAGAAACTCTGATCTTCGGGTCGAGCGGTGGCGGCGCTTTGGTGTCGTAACCTTTCTGAAGGTGTCGTCTTGAAGCACACGGTTTGTCATATGCGGCTTCATCTCTTCGTGGTGGCGTGTTCACGGTTGAGGACTCATGTTGCTCTTGTGGTACTAGGGGTGGTGTTGCTGCGTTCAGCGCATATGTATCCTGCCTTGGGTGTATGCGTGTATTGTGATGGCATGCGTTTGTACCTGGGTTGTGGTTAGTCGTTGCTTTATATATAAAGCGGGGCGAAAGTCTTTTTCGATATAGTGCCGCCCCCTAATTTTCTTAACCCTATCCTCAGAAAGGACATGATTATTATTGAATAAAGTGGCCCAAAAAATCGGAAAAGATGGTCTTATGCCTCTTCCAATGCATAGGTGCATGCTACGGGATAGTAACACCTAATTAAACTAGGATTGGGGCGGGGAAGAAGAAGAAGGCGGGGAGAGGGACATGAATAATGTTCACGGTGATCATTTCATACCCCACACACACTGCACACGCTTAAGTAGCTGACTGTTACAAGCCACATGGGCTCGAATGAGATAGCCAAAACTAACCCATGGGTCAGGCCCAGGTCGTTGCATACCCCTCCTCTTAAAGAACAACTCACCCTCAACTGTTCATCATCACCCTCTCGTCATTGCAGCCATAGCATTGTACCATTCCCGGTTAGTCATTAACAAAGGTAATCCACTCCATGCAATCTTCAAAGTCATGTGTGTGTTGCCTCCTACTTGAATCGAGCGGGACTGGAGCACTTGAGCTGGCTTGGATGTCTTGTCACTAAGGAGGAGAAAATAACCCGAGGTGTCTGACTCAGGGGTCGATGGATCTGCAGATTTGAGTAAAGAAACGTGTACCACGGGATGAATTTTGCTTGATGCTGGTAACACCAAGCCATAGGCCACCTCACCCACACAAGTTGTGATCCGGGAGGGTCCAAAATACTTGACTTCCAAGTTGTGACTGGAATGGCAAACAACCGATTATTGAAGATATGGTTGGAGCTTCAGAAATGCCCAATCTCCTACCTAAAACTGCATGTCTGAACGATGGTTATCTTCTTGAGATCTCACACGTTGTTGAGCTCGCAGCAGTGTTCTTGAATGAGCACGCAACAGTGTTCTTGACCCAAAGCCTTTAGTCCGAAAGAAGTTGGGGTAGGCTAGAGGTGAAACTGACATCTCATTTTTATTGATCTGGTATTGGAACAAGAAAGGGTATCCCGCACCTATTTCCCCATTGGTGACCCTGGGTATTGAACCCACGAGAGGAAGACTCCCTTGAAGTGATGGTCTCTAGCAAGCTTTTGTCAAAGTGTCAAATCCAGCTTTTGATCGGATCAACAAGCAACTAGTGATTCAAACACTTATAATAAAAAGAAGGTGCAGGGATGAGGTCTTAATGCTTACAACCATGTATTGGTGTTGGGATAAAAATGATATTAGTTTGTGCTTGGGAAGTCACCCATCAAGAGGTGCTTGCTTCGTTTGGAATGGGGGATGTGTCCAAATTACATCTTGACCGACACGAGTCTTGCATCAAGAATCAGTTGTCCTACCGAAGGCCCTATCCGTTTTGCAGGGTTGCCCCGACAATTAAGATAATACACTACTGGAATCAGCTTCTTTGCCGTCCGCCATGGCAGATGGCAAAGGCATAGATCCCGGACGGCAAACTCCTTTGCCGTCAGCCAGCAGACGGCAAACCGTTCGTCTGAACACGTGCCAGCAAAGGCCTTCTTTGTCGTCTGCTTCTCAGAAACGGACGACAAAGGATTGTGTCGTCCGCCGTCCGAGGCCAGCGGACGGCAAAGAGAACAGACGGCAATGGGATGGCGTGAGAGCCGTTAGGGGGTTAACGGCGCTCTTTCCCGTCCGCCAGCGGACGACAAAGAGCAAAGAGCTTAGCTAGGCCAACACTGGGAAGCTGCCACATGGCAAGCAATGTCGTCTGCCAGTAGACGGCATAGATGGCCCTCTTTGCCATCTGCTAGCAGACGGCAAAATGACCAAATAGGCAGTTAGTGTTCCCAGTTTGTACAGGTAACTGCCACGTGTTTGTTGGAAATATGCCCTAGAGGCAATAATAAAAGGATTATTATTATATTTCCTTGTTCGTGATAATTGTCTTTTATTCATGCTATAATTGTATTATCCGGAAATCATAATACACGTGTGAATAGATAGACCACAACATGTCCCTAGTGAGCCTCTAGTTGACTAGCTCGTTGATCAATAGATAGTCATGGTTTCCTGACTATGGACATTGGATGTCATTGATAACGGGATCACATCATTAGGAGAATGATGTGATGGACAAGACCCAATCCTAAGCATAGCACAAGATCGTGTAGTTCGTTTTGCTAGAGCTTTTCCAATGTCAAGTATCTCTTCCTTAGACCATGAGATCGTGTAACTCCGGATACCGTAGGAGTGCTTTGGGTGTACCAAAGCGTCACAACGTGGCGGGTGACTATAAAGGTGCACTATAGGTATCTCCGAAAGTGTCATTGGGTTGACACGGATCGAGATCGGGATTTGTCACTCCGTATTACGAAGAGGTATCACTTGGGCCCACTCGGTAGTGCATCATCATAATGAGCTCAAAGTGACACAAGTGTGCAGTCACGGGATCATGCATTACTGATGCGAGTAAAGTGACTTGCCGTAACGAGATTGAGCGAGGTATTGGGATACCGACGATCGAATCTCGGCAAGTAACATACCGTCGACAAAGGGAATAGTATACGGGTTGCTTGAATCCTCGACATCATGGTTCATCCGATGAGATCATCGAGGAGTATGTGGGAGCCAACATGGGTATCCAGATCCGCTGTTGGTTATTGACCGGAGAGCCGTCTCGGTCATGTTCGCATATCTCCGAACCCGTAGGGTCTACACATAAGGTTCGGTGGCGCTAGGGTTATTAGGAAGACTTGTATGTGATTACGAATGTTGTTGAGTCCGGATGAGATCCCGGACGTCACGAGGAGCTCGGAATGGTCGGAGGTGAAGATTTATATATGGGAAGCTGTCATACGGTCACCGGAAAGTTTCGGGGGCATATCGGTATTGTACCGGGGCCACCGGAGGGGTTCCGGGGGTCCACCGGGAGGGGCCACCTCTCTAGGAGGGCCTCATGGGCCGTAGGGAGCAGGGAACCAGCCCCTGGAGGCCTGGGTGCCCCCCCTTTGGGCCCATGCGCCTAGGGTTGGGGGGAAACCCTAGTGGGGGCGCCCCCCTTGCTTGGGGGGCAAGCCCCTCCTTGCCGCCGCCCCCTCTAGATCTCATCTAGAGGGGCTGGCCCCTGCCCCTTCCCTATAAATAGAGGCGGGGAGGCTGCAACACACATCCAAGGCGCAGCCCTCCCTCCCAACACCTCTCCTCCTCCGTTAAGTGCTTGGCGAAGCCCTGCCGAGATCTTGCCTCTCCACCATCACCACGCCGTCGTGCTGCTGCTGGAGCCTTCTTCCTCAACCTCTCCTTCCCCCTTGCTGGATCAAGAAGGAGGAGACGTCATCCGCTCCGTACGTGTGTTGAACGCGGAGGTGCTGTCCGTTCGGCACTTGGTCATCGGTGATTTGAATCACGGCGAGTACGACTCCATCATCCCCGTTCTCTTGAACGCTTCCGCACGCGATCTACAAGTGGTATGTAGATGCATCTCTCTCCTATTACTCGTTGCTTAGATGAACTCATAGATGGATCTTGGTGAAACCGTAGGAATTTTTTTTTCTGCAACGTTCCCCAACAGTGGCATCATGAGCCAGGTTTATGTGTAGTTCTCTTTTGCACGAGTAGAACACAATTTGTTGTGGGCGTAGATGTTGTCAACTTTCTTGCCGCTACTAGTCTTATTTTGCTTCAGCGGTATTGTGGGATGAAGCGGCCCGGACCGACCTTACACGTACGCTTACGTGAGACAGGTTCCACCGACTGACATGCACTAGTTGCATAAGGTGGCTAGCGGGTGTCTGTCTCTCCCACTTTAGTTGGAGCGGATTCGACGAAAAGGGTCCTTATGAAGGGTAAATAGAAGTTGACAAATCACGTTGTGGTTATTCGTAGGTAAGAAAAACGTTCTTGCTAGAACCCAATTCCAGCCACGTAAAAGATGCAACAACAATTAGAGGACGTCTAACTTGTTTTTGCAGCAATTGACATGTGATGTGATATGGCCGAAGTTGTGATGAATGATGAATGATATATTGTGATGTATGAGATCATGTTCTTGTAATAGGAATCACGACTTGCATGTCGATGAGTATGACAACGGCAGGAGCCATAGGAGTTGTCTTAATTATTATATGACTGCGTGTCATTGATTCAACGCCATGTAAATTACTTTACTTTATTGCTAAGCGTGTTAGCCATAGTAGTAGAAGTAATAGTTGGCGAGCAACTTCATGGAGACACGATGATGGAGATCATGATGATGGAGATCATGGTGTCATGCCGGTGACAAGATGATCATGGAGCCCCGAAGATGAAGATCAAAGGAGCTATATGATGTTGGCCATATCATGTCACTACTTTATATAATTGCATGTGATGTTTATTATGTTTTGTGCATCTTGTTTACTTAGAACGGCGGTAGTAAATAAGATGATCCCTTATAATAATTTCAAGAAAGTGTCCCCCCTAGCTGTGCACCGTTGCTAAAGTGATCGGGTGTGATAGATCCTTACGTTCACATACAACGGGTGTAAGACAGTTTTACACATGCGAAACACTTAGGGTTAACTTGACGAGCCTAGCATGTACAGACATGGCCTCGGAACACAAGAGACCGAAAGGTCGAACATGAGTCGTATGGAAGATACGATCAACATGGAGATGTTCACCGACGATGACTAGTCCGTCTCACGTGATGATCGGACACGGCCTAGTCGACTCGGATCATGTAACACTTAGATGACTAGAGGGATGTCAAATCTGAGTGGGAGTTCATTAAATAATTTGATTAGATGAACTTAATTATCATGAACATTAGTCTAAAATCTTTGCAAAATGTCTTGTAGATCAAATGGCCAACGCTCATGTCACCATGAACTTCAACGCGTTCCTAGAGAAAATCAAGCTGAAAGACGATGGCAGCAACTATTCGGACTAGGTCCGGAACTTGAGGATCATCCTCATAGCAGCCAAGAAACAATATGTCCTAGAAGCACCGCTAGGTGAAGCGCCCATCGAGCAGAACCAAGACATTATGAATGCTTGGCGGTCTCGTCTTGATGATTACTCCCTCGTTCGATGTGGCATGCTTTACGACTTAGAACCGGGGCTCCAAAAGCGTTTTGAGCAACACAGAGCATATGAGATGTTCGAGGAGCTGAAAATGGTTTTCCAAGCTCATGCGGGTCGAGAGATATGAAGTCTCCGATAAGTTCTATAGTTGTAAGATGGAGGAAAATAGTTACGTCGGTGAGCACATACTCAAAATGTCTGGGTTGCACAACCGCTTTGTCGGTGGACATTAACCTCCGGACGAGGCGGTCATTGACAGAATCCTTGATCGCTCCCACCGAGCTACAAGAGCTTTGTGATGAACTACAATATGCGGGGATGGTGAAAACTATTCGTAGTATTCTCAATCTTGAAGTCACAGAGGTTGAAATCAAGAAAGAACATCAAGTGTTGATGGTTAATAAAACCACTAAGTTCAATAAGGGCAAGGGTAAGAAGAACTTCAAGAAGGACGGCAAAGATGTTGCCGCGCCCGGTAAGCCAGTTGTCGGGAAGAAGTCAAAGAATGGACCCAAGCCTGAGACAGAGTGCTTGTTGGAGATATGCCCTAGAGGCAATCATGTATGATGATATTTCCTATGTGTTTATGAATAAAGATAGTCCTTGGACATTATCAATGATGTGTATCAGCAAGTACGTGACTTGTTTGTGGGACTATGCATTGTATGATGACTGTCCTAAAAGGTCCCTAGTCGAAAGGGCTGTGTGGACGCGCAGCCGACTAGACTAGAATATGACACGGTCGATGGCTCGGTCTCACTAGCCATGGAGCATTGGATGCTAACCGGATAATATGGACTTGGAAAGGTCTGGTCGGATTCGACATAGTCGGATCCGAGTCGAGATAAGGTCCGAGTCGGACAGACCCAACTATGAGACGCAGCGATATGTCATCTGTGAGTCTCTAGTACAACATCGTTATATGTCCTAAGACCCGAGGTGGCGCATGTACTCGAGATGGTGATAGAATTGCTTTGGGCCGACCAAACGCTACTCCGTGGATCGGGTAGTTACAAAGGTAGGTTTGGGTTTGTCCAATCCCATCTTTGCGAGACATGGTCGAGCAAGATGGGATTGCCCCTCGATCGGAGAGATATACTCTGGGCCCTCGTGTGATCCGACCAGGAACAGCATGGCCATGCGACAAGGATTATGAGATAATCCGGATAGTGGTCATATCCTTTGGAGCGAAAGAGGTCGAGCTAGCACAAGGATGACAGTCTCGCCTTGAGCCCGACAACATATATCGTGTGGCAAAGGGAGCGAGAAGTGTGACACGTTATGCTGGTTCGCCTAACCAGCTTCATCGTCGCTTGGTGGTCGGCACGCCTTGCTAGAGGCTGCTACCAACCGTCTGGTCGGAGGTGATCCGAAGCTGTGACCAAAGCTGACTTGAACCTAAGGGGTCGCACGCTTAAGGGAAGGAACCTACGAGGTCGGTTCGTAGGACACTGGTTGGATGTGATCCGAACTAGACTAGGAACGTGACCGAGTAGACTTTGGGCTTTAGGTTCCGTGCGAGGCCCAAGTGTTGAGCTCGCGACGGACGCCTATATAAAGTGGAGGTACGGCACACTCATTAAGTGAGAACGCTTTGGCCTCAGGAGGGAGATCGCTTCGGCCTCAGGAGGTAGATCGCTTCGGCCTCAGGAGCCACCTCCACTTGCCGCCGACTGTGTGATCGGACCTAGCAGTCTGCCGCTCGGTGTTCCTCCCGCACGCGCGGATACTATTAGAGGCGGTGCACTTGCGCCGCTCCGGCGAACTCGTACATAGGATCGGACGACCGGCCGCTCGAGGGAGATCGAGCGAGGAGGAGGCGATCCACGCGGACGCTGCCCCAACTCTTCTTCGCTGCACGACGCTCGCTGGCGTCTAGTGGTAACGAGCTGTGATCCATCTCCGTAGCATGTTCTGGATGTTCTGGCGTGGGATTTTAATTTGCGATCGATGCACCCTACCGTAGAACCCAACGATTGCTTTTATTGCAAAGGGAAGGGTCCTTTGGAAGCGGAACTGCCCCAAATACTTAGCGAGACAAGAAGGCCGGCAACACTAAAGGTATATTTGATATACATGTCATTGATGTGTACCTTACCGATTATCGTAGTAACTCCGGGTATTTGATACCGGTGTCGTTGCTCATATATGTAACTCTGCAGAGAGCTGCGGAATAAGTGGAGGCTGGCGAAGGGCGAGGTGACGATGCGCGTCGGGAATGGTTCCAAGGTCGATGTGATCGCCGTCGCACGCTACCTCTACATTTATCTACGGGTTAGTTTTAAACCTCAATAATTGTTATTTAGTGCCAAGTTTGAGCATGAACATTGTCTCGGGATCTCGTTTAATGCGAGATGGCTACTCATTTAAATCCGAGAATAATGGTTGTTCTATTTATATGAGAGATATGTTTTATGGTCATGCTCCGATGGTGAATGGTTTATTCTTAATGAATATCGAGCGTAATATTACACATATTCATAGTGTGAATACCAAAAGATGTAAAGTTGATAACGATAGTCCCACATACTTGTGGCACTTGCCGCCTTGGTCACATTGGTGTCAAGCGCATGAAGAAGCTCCATTCGATGGACTTTTAGAGTTTCTCGATTATGAATCATTTGACACATGCGAACCATGCCTCATGGGCAAAATGACCAAGACTCCGTTCTCGGAACAATGGGCGAGCAACCAACTTATTGGAAATCATACATACCGATGTATGCGGTCCAATGGCGTTGAGGCTCATGGAGGATATCGTTATGTTCTCACTCTCACGATGACTTGAGTAGATATGGGTATGTCTACTTGATGAAACACAAGTCTGAGACCTTTGAAAAGTTCAAGGAATTTCAGAATGAGGTAGAGAATCAACGTGACCGAAAAATAAAGTTCTTACGATCAGATCATGGAGGAGAATATTTAAGTCACGAATTTGGTACACACTTAAGGAAATGTGGAATCGTTTCACAACTCACGCCGCCTGGAACACCTCAGCGTAACGGTGTGTCCGAACGTCGTAACCGCACTCTATTGGATATGGTGCGATCTATGATGTCTCTTACAGATTTGCCGCTATCATTTTGGGGATACGCTCTAGAGACAGCTACATTCACTTTAAATAGGGCACCGTCTAAATCCGTTGAGACGACATCGTATGAATTATGGTTTGGGAAGAAACCTAAGCCGTCGTTTTTAAAAGTTTGGGGATGCGATGCTTATGTCAAGAAACTTCAACCTGAAAAGCTCGAACCCAAGTCGGAAAAATGCGTCTTCATAGGATACCCTAAGGAAACCATTGGGTATACCTTCTACCTTAGATCCGAAGACAAGATCTTTGTTGCCAAGAACAGATCCTTTCTTGAAAAAGAGTTTCTCTCGAAAGGAGTAAGTGGGAGGAAAGTAGAACTCGATGAAGTACTACCTCTTGAACCGGAAAGTAGTACAGCTCAGGGAAATGTTCCTGTGGTGCCTACACCGACTGCAGAGGAAATTAATGATGATGATCAAGGTACTTCGGATCAAGTTGCTCTTGAACTTCGAGGTCCACAAGGACACGTTCCACACCAGTGGTATGGCAACCCTGTCACGGAAATCATGTTGTTAGACAACGGTGAACTTTCGAACTATGAAGAAGCAATGGCGGGCCCAGATTCCAACAAATGGCTTGAAGCCATGCAATCCGAGATAGGATCCATGTATGAAAACAAAGTATGGACTTTGACAGACTTGCCCGATGATCCGCGAGCGATAGAAAACAAATGGATCTTTAAGAAGAAGACGGACGCGGATGGTAATGTTACCATCTATAAAGCTCGACTTGTCGCTAAAGGTTATCGGCAAGTTCAAGGGATTGACTACGATGAGACTTTCTCTCCCGTAGCGAAGTTGAAGTCCGTCCGAATCATGTTAGCAATTGCCGCATACTATGATTATGAGATATGGAAAATGGACATCAAAACGGCATTCCTTAACGGCTATCTTAAGGAAGAAGCGTATATGATGCAGCGGAAGGTTTTGTCGACCCTAAGAACGCTAACAAGGTGTGCAAGCTCCAGCGATCCATTTATGGGCTGGTGCAAGCATCTCGGAGTTGGAACATTCGCTTTGATGAGATGATCAAAGCGTTTGGGTTTATCTGAGACTTATGGAGAAGCCTGCGTTTACAAGAAAGTGAGTGGGGCTGTAGCATTTCTCATATTATATGTAGATGACATACTTTTGATGGGAAATGATATAGAACTCTTGGACAGCATTAAGGCCTACTTGAATAAAAGTTTTTCAATGAAGGACCTTGGAGAAGCTGCTTATATATTAGGCATCAAGATCTATAGAGATAGATCAAGGCGCCTCATAGGTCTTTCACAAAGCACATACCTTGATAAGATATTGAAGAAGTTCAAAATGGATCAGTCCAAGAAAGGGTTCTTGCTGTATTACAAGGTGTGAAATTGAGCTCGGCTCAATGTCCCACCACGGCAGAAGATATAGAAGAGATGGGTGTCATCCCTATGCATCAGCCATAGGTTCTATTATGTATGCCATCTGTGTACCGGACCTGATGTAAACCTTGTCGTAAGTTTGGTAGGTAGGTACCAAAGTAATCCCGCAAGGAACACCGGACAGCGGTCAAGAATATCTGAAGTACACGAAAAGGACTAAGGACATGTTTCTCGTTTATGGAGGTGACGAAGAGCTCGTCGAAGGGTTACGTCGGCGCTAGCCGACACGGATCTGATGACTCTAAGTCACAAACCGGATCGTGTATATATTGAATGGTGGAGCGATGGCTGGTGCAGCTGCAAGCAGAGCGTCGTGGCGGGATCTACGTGTGAAGCGGAGTACATGGCAGCCTCGGAGGCAGCGCATGAAGCAATTTGGGTGAAGGAGTTCATCACCGACCTAGGATCCATACCCAATGCGTCGGGGCCGATCAAACTCTTCAGTGACAACACTGGAGCTATTGCACTTGCCAAGGAGCCAGGTTTCACAAGAAGACCGAGCACATCAGCGTCGCTTCAACTCCATTCGTGAAAATGTTGAAGATGGAGACATAGAAATTTGCAAAGTGCATACAGATCTGAATGTCGCAGATCCGTTGACTAAACCTCTTCATGAGCAAAACATGATCAACACCGAACTCTATGGGTGTTCGATTCATCACAATGTAACTAGATTATTGACTCTAGTGCAAGTGGGAGACTGTTGGAAATATGCCCTAGAGGAAATAATAAAAGGATTATTATTATATTTCCTTGTTCGTGATAATTGTCTTTTATTCATGCTATAATTGTATTATCCGGAAATCGTAATACACGTGTGAATAGATAGACCACAACATATCTAGTGAGCCTCTAGTTGACTAGCTCGTTGATCAATAGATAGTCATGGTTTCCTGACTATGGACATTGGATGTCATTGTTAACGGGATCACATCATTAGGAGAATGATGTGATGGACAAGACCCAATCCTAAGCATAGCACAAGATCGTGTAGTTCGTTTTGCTAGAGCTTTTCCAATGTCAAGTATCTCTTCCTTAGACCATGAGATCGTGTAACTCCGGATACCGTAGGAGTGCTTTGGGTGTACCAAGCGTCCTGGCGAATCGGGTGACTATAAAGGTGCACTATAGGTATCTCCGAAAGTGTTTGTTCGGTTGACACGGATCGAGGCGGGATTTGTCACTCCGTATTACGGAGAGGTATCCTGGGCCCATTCGGTAGTGCATCATCATAATGAGCTCAAAGTGACCAAGTGTCGGTCACGGGATCATGCATTACTGATGCGAGTAAAGTGACTTGCCGTGCGAGATTGAGCGAGGTATTGGGATACCGACGATCGAATCTCGGGCAAGTAACATACCGTCGACAAAGGGAATAGTATACGGGTTGCTTGAATCCTCGACATCGTGGTTCATCCGACGAGATCATCGAGGAGTATGTGGGAGCCAACATGGGTATCCAGATCCCGCTGTTGGTTATTGACCGGAGAGCCGTCTCGGTCATATCGCATATCTCCGAACCCGTAGGGTCTACACACTTAAGGTTCGGTGGCGCTAGGGTTATTAGGAAGACTTGTATGTGATTACTGAATGTTGTTCGGAGTCCCGGATGAGATCCCGGACGTCACGAGGAGCTCCGGAATGGTCTGGAGGTGAAGATTTATATATGGGAAGCTGTCATACGGTCACCGAAAAGTTTCGGGGGCATATCGGTATTGTACCGGGGCCACCGGAGGGGTTCCGGGGGTCCACCGGGAGGGGCCACCTCTCTCGGAGGGCCTCATGGGCCGTAGGGGCCAGGGAACCAGCCCCTGGAGGGCTGTGCGCCCCCCCTTTTGGGCCCATGCGCCTAGGGTTGGGGGGAAACCCTAGTGGGGGCGCCCCCCTTGCTTGGGGGGAAAGCCCCCTCCCTTGGCCGCCGCGCCCCCTCTAGATCTCATCTAGAGGGGCCGCCCCTGCCCCTTCCCTATAATAGAGGGGCGAGGGAGGCTGCAACACACATCCAAGGCGCAGCCCTCCCTCCCAACACCTCTCCTCCTCTGTTAAGTGCTTGGCGAAGCTCTGTTGAGTCTCGCCTCTCCACCATCACCACGCCGTCGTGCTGCTTGGAGCCTTCTTCCTCAACCTCCCTTCCCCTTGCTGGATCAAGAAGGAGGAGACGTCATCCGCTCCGTACATGTGTTGAGCGCGAGGTGTTGTCCGTTCGGCACTTGGTCATCGGTGATTTGAATCACGGTGAGTACGACTCCATCATCCCCGTTCTCTTGAACGCTTCCGCACGCGATCTACAAGTGGTATGTAGATGCATCTCTCTCCTATTACTCGTTGCTTAGATGAACTCATAGATGGATCTTGGTGAAACCGTAGGAAAAAAATTATTTTCTGCAACGTTCCCCAACAGTGTCCTCTTTGTCGTCCGCTAGCAGACGGCAAAGAGGCTATATATCCCCTTTTTTTAATTTAAATCCATTTAATTAGACATGGTTTCAAACACAGATATACATGCATACATATCCAACATATCCAACAGCATATAACAGCATGTCCAACAACATATTTCATCAAATCCAACATATATATCCAACAACATAGTTCAACAAAGTCCAACATATCCATATATACATAACCAGAAACAAGTTTCCAACAACATATCCATATAGACATACATATCCAAACAAGTTTTCATAAACAACAAGGAAGCACGAGAAGAATAGTACACTCCATGAATCCAAGCTTCCTCATGTAAAGCAAATCTGCAAATTGGGAAAGATGAAAGTTGGAAGAAGAAGAAGAAGACTAGCTAGAAGAAAAGGAAGAGGATGAAAATAAGAAGAATATTGGAGCTAACCTAGCTAAACTTGGTCATTTTTGAGCTAACCTAGCTAATTATGCCATTTTTGACCTAACTAAGCCCATTGTGTCATTTTAGAGGACAACAAGCTAAGTATATGACATTTATGAGATTAGCAAGGTTATTATGCCATTTACGAATAAAAACAAGTAAGAGGAGGAAAAGAAGAAGAAGAAGAAGAAGAAGAAGAAGAAGAACTTCTTCTTCTTTTCTTCCTATTCCTTCTTTCCTTTCTCTTCCTTGATTTTCTTCATCTTATTATGTCATTTGTGGACTAAATAGGCTAAATTATGTCAAAAATGGACTAAACGGGCTAAATAAGAAGAAAAATACCGTTATCACGGAGGTGTAGGAAAAATTGAATACCTCATGTTACTAATATTACTCTGAATCGTCTATATATGCTCCGGGATCATTAAATGCATCATCGTCATCACTATCAGTGACGTGCTCATCATCATCATCAATAAATGCATCAACATGTGGAAGGCCTCCTTTACGTCATCGTTCAAGCATTGACAGGTCATTTGCAGCAGTAACTTCTTCTTGTTCCGGCTCTTCTTGTCCCGGCTCAGGGGTGAAGTCGGATTCACTATCGTTGTCTACTTCAATGTTATGGGGTGGAGTAGAGCGGTTCTTGAAACGTTTTTTGGAAAGACATGTTTCTTGGAAGAATTCTCTTTCGTCATATGTGTCTTGATTAATGTGAGGTTCATAATCCTCTTCATTGGGGGGGAGGTGGTCTAACACGTGGCGGCACTTCATAAACGACATCCCAACCACTGAGATTTGGATCACTTTGACAGGCCCACGGTAGATAGAAAACTTGGGTTGCCTGTTGAGCCATAATATAGACATCGGGAACATCCAAATGGGTGCTTTGTTTGATTTCGACTAGCCCTATAGGTTCATGAGTCCTTCTAGTCTCCCTCGGCTGGAACCAATGACATCTAAAGACTACGACGTTTGGTGGGTTTTCACCATAGAATTGAAGTTCATAAATTGCTTCAACTCTTCCATAATACTCGATATCTCCTTCGCCGATAGCAGAGACACAACAATTTTGTAGACTTTCAGTCGGCCATAGATAGCTCTTTGCCATAGGTACGAAAGCGATACCCGTTGATGTCGTATTTGTCAAATGATCGGACCTTATAGTCAAAACCTTTAGCTACTTGTCTCAATTCGGCATCCATAATCTCTGAATTAGCCTACATATTTAATACGAAAGGATTGTTGCATTAGTCGCAAATTAGCCAAAGAAATGAAATGGTCTAATGTAAATTACCGTTTTTTTAAACCAAGAGATGAAACCGGGATATTCGCCTCCTTGCTTTGCCAGAAGCTCATACTCTTCGACGGAATCCTTTTGGATCACCGCTCCATACGAGAATATGGCGACGTATCGACTGCATCAAATATCCAAGAATAAGAGCAATTCAAAGGAATTAGAAGTTGTGAAACAATGTACGGAGATCTTACTCGATGTACGGCCGCACTTCTGTTAGGTTGTTGAAGAGATACAGCGAAATGGTCCGACATTCTTCAACATCCAACGATACTGGTTTCCAACCACTGGCTGGTGCGAGATTCCCTTGGAATAGGCTGAGGTTGGATCCACCCTTTTTAGGGTCTTCAGCATTGTACCAAGGCTTCAGATTATGCAAATGATGATTTTTGGCTTCGTAGTGTGCTATCACAAAGTTTGCTGCCTCCTCAGTGATGAATGCCTCGGCCATCGATGCCTGAGGCTACGTTTATTTTTACATTTTGCTCGATGCGTCTTCTGCATCCTCTCAGTTGAGTAGCACCAACGACCTTGCACGAGCCCCCCAATCGTGCCTCGGTCGGGAGATGCAAAATCAAGTGTTGCATTGGATTAAAGAAGCTTGGCGGAAAGATCATCTCTCACTTACAGATCAACTCCGGTGCCAACTGTTCCATTTCTTCTAGGAGGCCAGGCGATAGTTCTTTTGCACAAAGAACATGGAAGAAATAGCTCAGCTCTGCCAGTACTAGCCATTCATCCTCAGGGATGAAGCCACGCAACATCACCGGCATTATCTGCTCAATCCATATGTGCCAATCATGACTTTTTCGACCAAATATTTTCAATTTTTCAAGACTAGCTCCCCTCTTTAGATTTGTTGCATACCCATCGGGGAACATCAACTGCATTTTCACCCACAAAATAATTTCCTTCATAGCTGGCCTTCCAAGATTGAACCATGCCTTTGACTTCGCCCAGTTCCTCTTTCCTTTTGGTTCATGCATGTTTTGTAACGGTCTATCACATAGCTCCTCTTGATCGACTCTAGCCTTAGTATTATCCTTTGATTTCCCCTCTATGACGAACAATGTACCAAAAATGGCTTCGGCGATATTCTTTTCAGCGTGCATCACGTCGATGTTGTGTGGGCAAAGGAGGTCTTTGAAGTAAGGCAGATCCCACAAGCATGTCTTGTGAGTCCAGACGTGTTCCTTATTATACCCCTTGAAATACCACGGACGCTCTGGATCAGCTCGAGGCGTTTAACGATCTAGGGTGCATTGGCTGTCAACGCAGGTGGTGCAGAGTGTTTGACAACTCTACCTTTGATGAAGTTCTTCTTGTCTTTCCTGAACTTATGGCGAGGATCTAGAAACAGTCTATGCAAGTCGAAGCAAGTATACTTGTGCCCTGCCGTCAGCCAAAGAAACTCAAGAGCTCCCTTGCATGTGGGGCATGGGAACCTTCCATGCACATACCAGCCAAAGAATGGCGCATACGCCGGCAAGTCATGCATCGAGTACATGTACCAGACACGCATTATGAAGTTCTGTTTGCTAAAGGCATCGTATGTCTTGAATAGTTGGGCCCTGGAATTATCAACGTCAGGAAAATGTTCTTTCTTTGCATAATCTGCCCGGGGGGGGGGGGGGATTGAGTGGAATGACAAACACGGGCCAACAACTGTATGGGGCTACCGCCTGACCAAACACACTAAACCCATCCGTGCTGATGGCGACTCGAGGATGCCTTGGATCTGCCGTTTTTTCCTTATGTAATGCATCGAAGCGCTTCCACGCTTCACCATCCGATGTGTGCACCATCATCACATTCCCATCTGCATCTAGTTCGGTTCTTTTGCCCATTTTGTGCCATGTCATCTGTCTGGCCGTCTCTTCGACCATGAAAAGACGTTGAAGTCTTGGTACGATTGGCATATACCGAAGAACATTAACGGGTATTTTGGTCAGCGTCTTCTCACCCATACCTTTGTCTAGCACAACATACCTAGAAGAATTGCAAATGGGACAATAGTTCAAGTCCTCATACTGAAGCCTAAATAAGACACATCCTTTCTCATAGGCATGTATCTTCTCATAGGGCATCTTAAGAGCACGGAGGATTTTGTCCATTGGTACAGGTTTGGAGGTAGCACATGGCCTTTGGGTAGAAATAAATCGAATCTTTGTCATCATCGCGTCGTAGCATTCTCTCCCCAAGTTGAATTGAGCCTTCAAAGCCATTATTTGTGAGATGGCATCCAGCTGACAAAGCTCAGTGTGCTCGTGGTGAGGACGTTTTGAGGATGATACGTCTCCAACGTATCTACAATTTTTGATTGCTCCATGCTATATTATCTACTGTTTTGGACATTATTGGGCTTTATTATCCACTTTTATATTATTTTTGGGACTAACCTATTAACCGGAGGCCCATCCTAGAATTGCTGTTTTTTGCCTATTTCAGAGTTTCGTAGAAAAGGAATATCAAACGGAGTCCAAACGGAATGAAACCTTCGGGAATGTGATTTTCTCACCGAACATGATCCAGGAGACTTGGACCCTACGTCAAGAAAGAAAGGAGGAAGGCACGAGGTAGGGGGGCGCGCCCACCCACCAGGGCGCGCCCTCCACCCTCGTGGGCCCCCTGTTGCTCCACCGACGTACTCCGTCCTCCTATATATACCCACGCACCCCAAGCGATCGACATCTGAAGCCAAAACCTAATTCCACCGCCGCAACCTTCTGTACCCACGAGATCCCATCTTGGGGCCTGTTCCAGAGCTCCGTCGGAGGGGGCATCCATCACAGAGGGCTTCTACATCAACACCATAGCCTCTCTGATGAAGTGTGAGTAGTTTACTTCAGACCTTCGGGTCCATAGTTATTAGCTAGATGGCTTCTTATATCTTTTTGGATCTCAATACAATGTTTACCCCCTCTCTCGTGGAGATCTATTCGATGTAATCTTCTTTTTGCGGTGTGTTTGTTGAGACCAATGAATTGAGGGTTTATGATCAAGATTATCTATGAACAATATTTGAATCTTCTCTGAATTATTTTATGTATGATTGGTTATCTTTGCAAGTCTCTTCGAATTATTAGTTTGGTTTGGCCTACTAGATTGATCTTTCTTGCAATGGGAGAAGTTCTTAGCTTTGGATTCAATCTTGCAGTGTCCTTTCCCAGTGACAGTAGGGGCAGCAAGGCACGTTTTGTATTGTTGCCATCGAGGATAACAAGATGGGGTTTTTATCATATTGCATGAATTTATCCCTCTACATCATGTCATCTTGCTTAAGGCGTTACTCTGTTTTCTTGAACTTAATACTCTAGATGCATGTTGGATAGCGGTCGATGAGTGGAGTAATAGTAGTAGATGCAGGCAGAGTCGGTCTACTTGTCTCGGACGTGATGCCTATATACATGATCATACCTAGATATTCTCATAACTATGCTCAATCCTGTCAATTGCTCAACAGTAATTCGTTCACCCACCGTAAAACACTTATGCTCTTGAGAGAAGCCACTAGTGAAACCTATGGCCTTAGGGTCTATCCTCATCATATTAATCTTCCAACACTTTGTTATTTCCTTTACTTTTTACTTTGCTTTTATTTTACTTTGCATCTTTATCACAAAAATACCAAAAAAATTATCCTATCATATCTTTCAGATCTCACTCTCGTAAGTGACCGTGAAGGGATTGACAACCCCTTATCACGTTGGTTGCGAGGAGTTATTTGTTTTGTGCAGATACGAGGGACTCACGCGTAGCCTCCTACTGGATTGATACCTTGGTTCTCAAAAACTAAGGGAAATACTTACGCTACTTTGCTGCATCATCCTTTCCTCTTCAAGGAAATCCAACGCGATGCTCAAGAGGTAGCAAGAAGAATTTCGGCGCCGTTGTCGGGAGTCTACATAAAAGTCAACATACCAAGTACCCATCACAATCCCTTATCTCCCGCATTACATTATTTGCCATTTGCCTCTCGTTTTCCTCTCCCCCACTTCACCCTTGCCGTTTTGTTCGCCCTCTCTTTTCCGTTTCCCTCTTTTTCGCTTGCCTTTTGTTTGCTCGTGTGTTGGATTGCTTGTTTGTCACGATGGCTCAAGATAATACCAAATTGTGTGACTTTACCAATACCAACAATAATGATTTCCTTATCACTCTGATTGCTCCTCTTACCAATACCGAATCTTGTGAAATCAATGCTGCTTTGTTGAATCTTGTCATGAAAGATCAATTCACCGGCCTTCCTAGGGAAGATGCCGCTACTCATCTAAATAGCTTCGCTGATTTATGTGATATGCGAAAGAAGAAAGATGTTGATAATGATATTGTTAAGTTGAAGCTATTTCCTTTTTCGCTTAGAGATCGTGCTAAAGCTTGGTTTTCGTCTTTGCCTAAAAATAGTATTGATTCTTGGAACAAGTGCAAAGATGCTTTTATCTCTAAGTATTTTCCTCCCGCTAAGATCATCTCTCTTAGAAACGATATTATGAATTTTAAGCAACTTGATCATGAACATGTTGCACAAGCTTGGGATAGGATGAAATTAATGATACGTAATTGCCCTACTCATGGTTTGAATTTGTGGATGATTATACAAAACTTTTATGTCGGATTGAATTTTGCTTCTAGAAATCTTTTAGATTCAGCCGCGGGAGGCACTTTTATGGAAATCACTTTAGGAGAAGCCACTAAACTCCTAGATAATATTATGGTTAATTATTCTCAATGGTACACTGAAAGATCTACTAATAAAAAAGTGCATGCGATAGAAGAAATTAATGTTTTAAGTGGAAAGATGGATGAACTTATGAAATTATTTGCTACTAAGAGTGTTTCTTCTGATCCTAATGATATGCCTTTGTCTACTTTGATTGAGAATAATAATTAATCTATGGATGTGAATTTTGTTGGTAGGAATAATTTTGGTAACAACGCGTATAGAGGAAACTTTAATCCTAGGCCTTATCCTAGTATTTCCTCTAATAATTATGGAAATTCCTACAACAACTCTTATGGAAATCTTAATAAGATGCCCTCTGAATTTGAGACTAGTTCGCAAAAGAATTTTAATGCTTTGCTTGAAGAGAAATTGCTTAAAGTTGATGAATTGGCTAGGAACATTGATAGAATTTATCTTGATGTTTATTCTTTAAAGCTTAGAACTATTCCTCCTAAGCATGATATCAATGAGTCTCTCAAAACCATGAGAATTTCCATTGATGAGTGCAAAGAAAGAACCGCTAGGATGCGTGCTACGAAAGATGCCTTTATTAAAGCGTGTTCTTCTAGTTTCCATGAAAATAAAGATGAAGATCTAAAAGTTATTGATGTGTCCCCAATTAAATCTTTGTTTTGCAATATGAATCTTGGTAATGATGGGACTGAATATGATCCACCTTTACCTAGAAGGCGTTCCAAGAATTCGGAGTTTTTAGATCTTGATGCTAAAATTGATAAAAGTGGATTGAAGAAATCAAAAACCTAGATGTTGCTAAACCCACTATTTTGGATTTCAAGGAATTTAATTATGAAAGTTGTTCTTTGATTGATTGTATTTCCTTGTTGCAATCCGTGCTAAATTCTCCTCATGCTTATAGTCAAAATAAAGCTTTTACCAAACATATCATTGATGCCTTGATGCAATCTTATGAAGAAAAGCTTGAGTTAGAAGTTTCTATCCCTAGAAAACTTTATGATGAGTGGGAACCTACTATTAAAATTAAGATTAAGGATCATGAGTCTATGCTTTATGTGATTTGTGTGCTAGTGTTTCCACTATTCCCAAAACTTTGTGCGGTTTGCTAGATTTCTGCGATTTTGATGATTGCTCTCTAAACCTCCACCTTGCGGATTCCACTATTAAGAAACCTATGGGCAGAATTAATAATGTTCTTATTGTTACAAATAGGAATTATGTGCCCGTAGATTTTATCGTTCTTGACATAGATTGCAATCCTTCATGCCCTATTATTCTTGGTAGACCTTTCCTTAGAATGATTGGTGCAATTATTGATATGAAGGAAGGGAATATTAGATTCCAATTTCCATTAAAGAAAGGCATGGAACACTTCCCTAGGAAGAAAATAAAATTACCATATGAATCTATCATGAGAGCCACTTATGGATTGCCTTCCAAAGATGGCAATACCTAGATCTCTCCTTGCCTTTATGCCTAGCTAGGGGCGTTAAACGATAGCGCTTGTTGGGAGGCAACCCAATTTTATTTTTAGTTTTTTTGCTTTTGTTTCTGTTTAGGAATAAATATTTGTTCTAGCCTATGGTTAGATGTGTTTTTATGTTTTAATTAGTGTTTGTGCCAAGTTAAACCTATAGGATCTTCTTGGATGATAGTTATTTGATCTTGATGTAATTTGCAGAAACTTTCTGTTCACAAAAACAATTTTTAAAAATCACCAGAACGTGATAAAATAGTGATTCAAGTTTCTGCTGATCAATAAACAAATTGCCTAGGTCTTCCTATTTTTTCTGAGTTTTTGGAGTTCCAGAAGTTTGCGTTAGTTACAGATTACTACAGACTGTTCTGTTTTTGACAAATTCTGTTTTTCGTGTGTTGTTTGCTTGTTTTGATGAATATATGGCTAGTAAATAGTTTATAAACCATAGAGAAGTTGGAATACAGTAGGTTTAACACCAATATAAATAAAGAATGAGTTCATTACAATACTTTGAAGTGGTCTTTTGTTTTCTTTCGCTAACGGAGCTCACGAGATTTCTGTTGAGTTTTGTGTTGTGAAGTTTTCAAGTTTTGGGTGAAATCTTTTGATGTATTACGGAACAAGGAGTGGCAAGAGCCTAAGCTTGGGGATGCCCATGGCACCCCCAAGATAATCTAAGGACACCAAAAAGCCAAAGCTTGGGGATGCCCCGGAAGGCATCCCTCTTTAAATCTACTTCCATCGGTAACTTTACTTGGAGCTATATTTTTATTCACCACATGATATGTGTTTTGCTTGGAGCGTCTTGTATGATTTGAGTCTTTGTTTTTTAGTTTACCACAATCATCCTTGCTGTACACACCTTTTGAGAGAGCCATACATGATTTGGAATTTGTTAGAATCACTACTAGGAAAAGGCCTACTAGTGGCACACCTGTTTTGCCTACTAATGGCACACTACAGGTGCGCCACTAGCACCACGCCATTATAATTTTTTACTAATGGAGCACCACTGTGCGCCATTAGTATCTGGTATACTAATGGCGCACCATGCAGTGCACCATTAGTATATCCCACGGTGTGCCATTAGTATGCCTCCCAGGGGGCTATATTTACCCATGTGCTTTGGCATACTAATGACGCACTGGTGGATGATGCGCCATTAGAGTCCTTTTTGCAGTGCGCCATTAGTGTGCTGAGTGGTGCGCCACTAGTATGAATATTAAGGATTATTTTTTTCTTTTCTGATATTTTCACAGGTTACAAAATATATTATTGGACAGAATATAGACAGCACCACACAGCAACAACAGATTCATCGAATACAATAGAAGATTAGTCTCCGAATACAATTCATCATATTAGTCTCCGAATTTAAAATACCGAACAAAGTTAGAACATTACAAGTCTCGAAACCACGAGTAGCGAGTTTGTCTTCACATTACAAGTCGATATCGATCATCTAAACTACCATCACATAGAAGAGAGCTGCGGTCATCACGATGAGCATAATCACGATGAAACTGGTCTTCATCCGGTTCCTCCAATGCTCCCTCCTCTCTCCCGCTAGATAGCGCGCGTATCTAACTTCCGCCTCCGCCCTAGTGGTGTACCCTTTGTAACTGTTACCGCTGAAACGGTGAACCTGTCTCCGACACTCCTCCCAGTCATCGTAGACTCCGGGAACCTTACCCTTGTACACGACATACGACGGCATCTCTATGCACTAGCCAAACAAAACGTTAGTAACAATTCACAGATAATACATAAGCAATATATAAGTATGCAACAAAAGGATCGGAAGAGAAAAGCAACACATTAATAGCATCGATTACATCTAAGTTGAACGACTGTCCAAACCAAAGAGACATACAAGTTCATTAAAGTTTAATTACAACATGAGCCAATCAATGTTTCAGAACTACACATAGCATCACTACTTTCGACTCGACTCAAGGGACCGTAGCGTGGATGAAGCCGCCATCTCGTGATGGTCATGAAATCATGGCGTTGTCACCTGCATTTGTAGCGTTGTGTCTATCTCTTTGTTGGACAGTTGATATCGAGGTAGAACTGCCCCGAGGTGCGAAGGACATCTTGATGGATGATTTCCGCAAACTCCAGCTGGATGCGAAAGAATTCTTGTCGATGTCCGCGTCTGGATTGCCGACAAGCTCGCGCCCAATCTTTGAGATTATTTGGTAGCGAAGGTGATTATGGTCGTCACGATCGCCGCATGTGATGGAGGGCGTAGTAGGCATCCTTCTGACCGCCAGGCGGCTGCTTGACGCAGGAGAACGTCGTGTTGTGGGCGAACACGTGCTTGCCGTACCTACGAACTGGCCTGGTGAAGGTGCCTCCAGATTTGGCGTAGCCGGGGAGAACATCATCAAGAACTTTCTTGATATTTGTGTAGTCTTTTTTGGACTGACGGCCCGAGTCGAAATACGTGGCCATGGAATATTTCGGGCTTAAGAGGATGAGTGTGCAATGTGTGTCACTGCACAAAACACATAATGTTAGAAAAAAAAACGATCGAAATCTAAGAAATCATATGTTACGGGGCGGTGAGGGGATGACTTACTCGGGAAAGTAAGGCACGAGGAAGTTATCCTTATCTGGGTTTGCCAGAATGACGCCTTCGAGATAAGAACTCGCGACTTGTCGGTTCCCAGCGCTGCCCAAGATCTTGGCACGCATGTAGAAGGGGTCGACAATCATGATGTCCGAGGTCTTGTCTCTAATGATCCGCATCTCCATACTCAGCGAAAATAGCCGAACGAAGGTGTAGTGCAGCGGATGAAGGTTAAACATAGCGAAGATGTCATCAAACCGCAGGATGATCGTACCACTGATGGCGTTATCCACAAAGTCCTTGCCCTCTGGCACCTTGGCCACGAAAACCAGGTATGCCACATCATTCTCTCTGAGATGCCGCTTCTCCAAAGAAAGAACGCTGTCATGCAGACTCCGCATAGCACCGGTTTCATGATGACCCACAAGTATAGGGGATCTATAATAGTCCTTTCGATAAGTAAGAGTGTCGAACCCAACGAGGAGCAGAAGGAAATGATAAGCGGTTTTCAGCAAGGTATTCTCTGCAAGTACTGAAATAAGTGGTAACAGATAGTTTTGTGATAAGATAAATTGTAACGAGCAACAAGTAACAAGAGTAAATAAAGTGCAGCAAGGTGGACCAATCCTTTTTTTAGCAAAGGACAAGCCTGGACAAACTCTTATAATAGGAAAAGTGCTCCCGAGGACACATGGGAATATCATCAAGCTAGTTTTCATCACGTTCATATGATTCGCGTTCGGTACTTTGATAATTTGATATGTGGGTGGACCGGTGCTTGGGTGCTGTTCTTACTTGAACAAGCATAACACTTATGATTAACCTCTATTGCAAGCATCCGCAACTACAACAAAAGTATTAAGGTAAACTTAACCATAGCATGAAACATATGGATCCAAATCAGCCCCTTACGAAGCAACGCATAAACTAGGGTTTAAGCTTCTGTCACTCTAGCAACCCATCATCTACTTATTACTTCCCAATGCCTTCCTCTAGGCCCAAATGATGGTGAAGTGTTATGTAGTCGACGTTCACATAACACCACTAGAGGCTAGACAACATACATCTCATCAAAATATCGAACGAATACCAAATTCACATGACTACTAATAGCAAGAGTTCTCCCTTGTCCTCAGGAACAAACATAACTACTCACAAAGCATATTCATGTTCATAATTAGAGGGGTAATAATATGCATAAAGGATCTGAACATATGATCTTCCACCAAATAAACCAACTAGCATCAACTACAAGGAGTAATCAACACTACTAGCAACCTACTAGCACCAATCCCGGACTTAGAGACAAGAATTGGATACAAGAGATGAACTAGGGTTTGGAGATGAGATGGTGCTGGTGAAGATGTTGATGGAGATTGCCCTCTCCCGATGAGAGGAGCATTGGTGATGATGATGACGATGATTTTCCCCTCCCGGAGGGAAGTGTCCCCGGCAGAACAGCTATGCCGGAGCCCTAGATTGATTCCGCCAAGGTTCCGCCTCGTGGCGGCGGAGTCTCGTCCCGGGAGGTTGCTTCCTGGTTTTTTTCTTGACGAAAGACTTCATATAGGAGAAGATGGGCGTCGGAGAGCCACCATGGGGCCCACGAGGTGGGGCGCCCCCACCCTCGTGAGCAGTGTGGGCCCCGGCCTTCATCTTTAGCTGACGATTTTTCTTTATTTATTTTAAGATATTCCGTGAAGTTTCAGGACTTTTGGAGTTGCGCAGAATAGGTCTCCAATATTTGCTCCTGAAAGATCGAGGATGTCGCCTAGAGGGGGGGGGGGTGAATAGGCGCTTTAAAATAATTACGGTTTAGGCTTGAACAAATGCGAAATAAACCTAGCGGTTAATTTGTCAAGCACAAAACCTACAACAACTAGGCTCACCTATGTGCACCAACAACTTATGCTAAGCAAGATAAGCAACTATGTGATAGCAAGATATATGACAAATAACAATATGGCTATCACAAAGTAAAGTGCATAAGTAAAGGGGCTCGTGTAAGAGATAACCGAGGCACGTGGAGACGACGATGTATCCCGAAGTTCACACCCTTGCGAATGCTAATCTCCGTTTGGAGCGGTGTGGAGGCACAATGCTCCTCAAGAAGCCACTAGGGCCACCGTAATCTCCTCACGCCCTCGCACAATGCAAGATGCCGTGATTCCACTAAGGGGCCCTTGAGGGCGGTCACCGAACCCGTACAAATGGCAACCCTTGGGGGCTGTCACCGAACCCGTACACTTTGGCAACCCTTGGGGGCGGTCACCGGTACCCATCAAATTGCTCGGGGCGATCTCCACAACCTAATTGGAGACCCCGACGCTTGCCCGGAGCTTTACACCACAATGATTGAGCTCCAAACACCACCAACCGTCTAGGGCGCCCAAGCACCCAAGAGGAACAAGCTCAAGGGCACCAAGCACCCAAGAGTAATAAGCTTCTCAACTTGAAACTTCCACGTATCACCGTGGAGAACTCAAACCGATGCACCAAATGCAATGGCAAGGGCACACTGAGTGCCCAAGTCCTTCTCTCTCAAATCCCACCGAAGCAACTAATGCTAGGGAAGAAAATGAGAGGAAGAACAAGAAGGAGAACACCAAGAACTCCAAGATCTAGATCCAAGGGGTTCCCCTCACATAGAGGAGAAAGTGATTGGTGGAAATGTGGATCTAGATCTCCTCTCTCTTTTCCCTCAAAACTAGCAAGAATCCATGGAGGGATTGAGAGTTAGCAAGCTCGAAGAAGGTCAACAATGGGGGAAGAACACGAGCTCAAAGGATAAGGTTCAATGGGGAAGAAGACCCCCTTTTATAGGAGGGGGAAAATCCAACCGTTATGTGCTCAGCCCGCACACGAGTGGTACTACCGCTCCACGAGCGGTACTAACGCTTCAGGCGGAAGAAGCGAGGAAAAGGAGCAACAAACACATGAACCTTGGGGCGGTAGAAAGCGATGGCGGTACTACCGCCCGACCAGCGAGCAGTATTAGCTGGGCCAGTAGTACTACCGCTTAACAGCCTAAGCGGTACTACCGCTCCTCCTCATGATACTACCGCTTAAGAGCGATACTACCGCTCAAGAGCGGTACTACTAAAGACTCTGCATGGCAGTACCGTAAAGTCGACATTTAAAACGAGCCCTCGAATCGAGGCGGCACTAGCACGAAACCGCAGCGGTACTACGGCTGGGGCTACAAGCGGTACTACCGCTGTGGAGGTATGCCTAACAAATAAAGGAGTGAAAACTCCAACAGAGAAGAACCGGCATTACCCTCCAACATCGAAAACATCATAGAAGATGCAAGTGAACTCCGTTTTTCGATGAACTCGAGCTTGTCATAAAAATGACCATAAGCTCCAAATCTCACAAGGAGAAGAACCAAACAAGGACCAATAAAGATGATGCAAGGATGCAATGGTTTGAGCTCTCTACGAACGATACGATCAAGCAACTCATCGAGAGCCCCCCTTGACAGTACGACAATCGATCCTATAACCCGGTCTCCCACAACTACCATGAGACCGGTAAAATAGAAAGCCTATCAAGGGCAAACCTTTGCCTCGCACATGATCCACTTGAGCTAGATGATGACGATCTTCTCCTCCTCAAGATGGACCCCCTTTCTTGATTGCGTTGGCTCGATGAAGACTAGTAGATTGCTCCCCCATACTCCACTATGGGTGAGCCACTCTTCTGCACATCTTCACAAGTCCATTGTCGCCACAATGGACGGCAAGCTTCAAGCATATGATCTCTTCATGATGATCCTACTTGAACTTGCACGCCGCAACCTAACCCCACAAAGAACTCTCACGAAGACCATGGGTTAGTACACAAAGCGTAATTGACCATGCTTACCATACCATGGGACCGCTTGATTCCTCTCGGTACATCTTCTATGCTTTGTGTGTTGATCAACTTGATTCACTCTTTGACTTAGTCTTGATCAACCTTGAATCTTTCCAACTCTCTTCATTTGGATGATGTCTTGAAGGTAAACATGAATGATCACACACTCTTCTTCTTCAAGACATGCTTGCTATAAGCTCAATACTCATAAGACCAATCTTTGGATAATTCCTTAATAGCACCTTGGTCATCACAACTCTCCTTGAAACCAACAAATGGACTCCAAGAAAAACCTATGGACAAGCTCTTCAAATATAACTCAAGGCAACCATTAGTCCATAGAGATTGTCATCAATTACCAAAACCAAACATGGGGGCACCGCATGTTCTTTCAGCTCCTTTTCCAGCCCAGAATTCCAGCTGCCGGCATTCTCCCTCTTCATGTAAACCTTGTAAAATAAAAGAGAATAGCCATAAGTATTGTGACATAACGTGAACTAACAGCCCATAATGCGATAAATATCGATATAAAAGCATGATGCAAAATGGACGTATCGTTGCAGCATTGAGCATATTAGTCGGTAGCATCGGCCTACCCGCCACATGCACCCTCCTCGAGATATCCTTAGGTGAAGGTGGCCCGTCCTGAGCACGGATCGTACTCGGTGCCGGCTGGCTCGCACCCTTGTTACTCTTTCTTTTCCGTCCCTTCTTCTTCTGCTGTAATGGGACCGAGTTCTGCTCACACACCGCCTTTTTGAGTGTGTTGGGGCTGATAATATTTCGCACCTCGGCTATCTGAGGCTCGGTGAAGTCGACAGCTGGAGGCGTATCCTGAGAACTGAACGCCAGACAACGTCTGTTGCAATTGGGTTTCTCCGCGGTACCAGCTAGATCGCGATCGTCTTTTGCAGGGTTGGGTTCTTGAGAAGGAGGCCCCATGAATTCGTCATCGTACCCATGTTTGGCAAAGTACTTATCGACGTTGGTAAATGTACCATCGTCGTTGTCGTCGTCGTCCGGATCCTGTGCCATATGCATGTACGGATCCTGTGCCATAGGGATGTCCGACATGTCTGGTAGCGTTGCGTCGGTCTTGCCATGGCTTGGCACCGGCAGGACTGGCGGTGTTGTCTGTGGGGTGGTGTCCCCCGCCCCCAAACGAATCTGTCTCTTCGGCCAAAGCAGGGGCCAGCTTACGCAGGCGCTGAGGGTCATCACATCATCTTCGTCGGCCTCGACGGGTCGAATCGGAGGTAACAACTCGTCGCAGCCTGGCAGCACCCGAACCAGTTGAACCCCATACATGGTGGGTGGCATCGGATTACCGTGGAACACGGGGTTGCCCGGTTGAACGATTTTGCCCTTGGCGACATCGACCAACTCGTCGTTCACGAAGTGCAGGAGAGTGCACGGAACATCGGCGGCGCCCTGCGAAAACATGTAGGGCGTCAGGAATGCCCAGTCAAAGGCAAGGAGATGAATTCATCGGCCGATAGGCTTAATTAGCTACCGTGATGGCGTCGAGCTCGGCTAATGTCGAGGCAGCGCCAACGGCGGCATCAATCCAGCGAAGGGGCCGCTTCTTTGGCGAGGTGCGGCCGCATACACCCGGTGCATTAAGCTCAATGCCGTGCGGCGGAGACATGAATACCGCCTCCGTCGGAGACACCAATGGCGCTGCTGCGCGTTGTCAGCGAAGTTCTGGCCGTGAAGCTGGGAACCGGGCGACTTCGTTGGCCGCCCGCAATCCACGCCGTCACCCCGAATCAAGGTAGGCACCATGGCGGTGGCGTCGTTCCCGATTGTTGTTGCACTTGCTCTTGGACAATCTCCGAATCCGCGCCACTTGTGCCTTGAGTTCTTGAACCTCGCGTGGCGGCTTTTCGAGCTGGTCTTTTCTCCTTTGCCCACCGGTGTATAGTATGACGACCATTTTTTGGACAAGCCGTTGCCGACCACACGACCAGCTGACGACGGCTTACTGAGCTTATCCTTGTTTTTCATTACTATCAACGCCCTATTTAGAGTGTTGTCCCAAGGGGTGCTCTAAGCCGACCCCACGCTACTGCTTTCAGTTTCCTGCGGAAGGAATGTGAACCATTTAGAAATTTGGCTTCATTAATTAGAATGCAACCATATGGAGCTAATTACGTGGGGTGTATTCCTTACGAGAACAAGCTCAAGCGCCTACGGTCTTGGATCCGTGGTAAGCTCCTTTGTTACCGGGTCCTCCTTGTACCGGCCCCGACATAGTTCCTGGTCTGCTTGTCACGGTATTTCTCGAAGCGGGGCGGTAGGCCTTGCTCGGCACGCTCTGCGTCCTCCTTGTCCCATATAGGCTCCGCCACTCTGTAACCTCCGGGACCGAGTTTGTGTTACCCTAAGTTCAACTCCCGCATTTCTTTCCCCCACTAACTTGATTCGGAGGTTGCGCTGCTCTCGCGCTTGATCTTGAACTCCTTGTAGTCATCTTCGCTGATCGAAGGATTTTTCGCCTTGATCTTCTCATAACTATCACCTTTGTCAATCATTCTCTTCATCGCGCTTCTCCAAGTAGACAAGGTCGTGCTCATCCTCGTGAGGGCGGCACTGTTCACTTTATACCCTGAGAGGCATGTGTTTTCAAAGTCAGCGGGGAACTTGTATTGTTTGTGCAGCTTCGTGAAGAGGAGGTTGCGCAAATTCCCTCGGTCCTTATGCCTTAGATTCTCGGTGTTGATCGAGAAGGTGCTCCGGAGAATGCACCCGAGCTGAACCGAGTACCCCTTGACTATTTCTTTGGGTATTTGTTGGATGCCTGTCGGAGTTCACTTGAAGAATTCCTCCTTGAGGGTGCCGAGCACGTTCGAACGCCGGTCCTTCCGTTGCCTCTTCGGTTGGCGGCCATCTATGCGTGCGCCGCCATCATCAGTGGTGGCATCCTCGGCGGCACCATCAGTGGTGTCATCCCCGATGCCACTAGGGGTTGTGTAGTCAGGATCGGTGTCTTCCGCGATGTCCTCGTAGCGGTGAGGTTCTTCCTCCATCTCTTGGGACAGATCCCAGAATTGCTTGCCGCCCGAACCGCCGGCCTCATCGTTGTGGGCCATGTTTCGCTCTAAATAGGAAAAAAGTTTGGTCAAAAAGTTGGTTATTATCAAGGAACAAGATCATGGTCTCATCATTTAGGGTTTGTCGACACCGAGGCATCCTAAAAGCTAAGCTTTTATCATTTAGGGTTTGTCGACGCCGAGGCACCCTAAAAGCCTAAGCGTACATCATTTAGGTTTTTATCGACACCGAGGCACCCTAAAAGCCAAGGTTTTAAAAATTAGGGTTTGTCGATGCCAAGGCACCCTAAAAGCTAAGCTGGGAAGGAGAATTCTAAGTTGGGCCTGATCACTTGGCTCTATTGCCACCTATGGTTTAATGCAGCAAGAATAAAGGGGCAGTTGATCCTACTTAATTAAGTACTAAGACCCCGGCCCATGCATTAGTCACAAGTACCCCATATGTCCTATTTTTAGCAAAGTCATGCTAAAATTCAAGGAAAATTTCAGCATGACCTTTGCTGAAAATAGGACATATGGAGTACCCGAATTTGCCGGAACAAAAGTTAATCGACATTCCAGCAAACTCAAGGGCCTCTCGGGGTACCTGCAAAATCATCACGACACGATGGTCGGAGACAAAACCCAGCAAACTAGCAAAGTTACTGACGTGTTTACAGAAATTGTTTTCTGTAAAAGATGATCATCATCTTTACAAGTCTTTCTCAATGTGATCACAAGTAATTCAGAGGCATCACAAGTAATTCAGAGCATCACAAGGCATTAGTAGTTCAGTACATGAACAAGTTTTACAAAGCACATCAATATGTACTGTATTTCATTGTGGAGTGATATACAATATGTTACAGCAAAGAAACAACTTAATCCATGCCTCAACTTATCAACAGTCATTACTTGTCAAATACAGAAGAAGGAACAATTTATTTGTGACATAGTTACAAATGATGACAGAATAAAGCAACACCGTGCACTAGCCTAAAAACAAGTGAAGTTTCACCCATATAAGAACAAGTGAATTCTAGTCACATTGACACTCCTGGTTTTCTACAAACACCAAGTACCAGGGCACACAAAAGTTCTGAAATTTGTGTGCCTAACTGAATTAATGAATTTTCAGTAACCGAATAAACTGAATTTTCAAAACTGCAAGAAGCCATTTAAAAAAAATCCTCTCATCTCATATGAGGAGTGTTAATCCTAAGACTAATAATTTGTTGTGCAGTACAGCTACAGTGATGCCCTGTCCATTTGTCCCTCCCCAACTAGATACTAGAGTAGCACTGTTGATGCCCTGTTCTTGCTGAACTTTATGACAGTATATACACAACTTATCCTCTTAAGCCAAAACAACTTTGTAAAAGCCAGATGCAACTTGTTGAGCTAAATTTTTTAGATGACCCATAAGACAAACTAAAAATAGTTGTTGTTGCTGAACTAATCTGACCACTATAACATGTTCATCATTCAGCCATAGTTGTTGTTGCTGCTACAATTTCAGCAGGCAACATGCCTAAATCCAGTGCTTGTTTGACTTTACTGTATTACCAACACATGGCACACAACACAATTATATTTTCTCAGGTCACACAACACATGCCTGAGGAGGAAAATTGAATTTTCTATAGAAGTATCATCAGGTACACTTCAACATGTGCTAGCAGCAACAAATGGTCAATATTCATTCTTATTTATGGTCAATATTTATAACCTATCAACAAATGGCAAGAATATTGAGTAATCTACTGCAGTTTGATCTACTGCAAATAATCTGTTGCAATTTGATCTATTACATAAACATGGTTGATCTTCATTTTGCATAAACCTGGTTGAGTATTATAGAGCAATTAACAACAAATTGACCTGGTTGGAATTCATACAACAACAGTAACAGTTAACTGATAGTTGCATGCATCAGGTAGTTTAAATTAAACTGCTACATACATTAATTTAGCACAAACTCAAGTGTCTCTGGTTTAAGCTAGCTTGGCATGTGACCACAATCTAGTGCAAGCTCAAGTGTCCCTCTGGTTTAACCTAGCGTAACATGTGACTGCACCGGCAGCGATGTAGGTAGCTGTACAATTATTTGGATATGAATCTTGACCAACAAAATCATCAGGATGTTTGTCATTGCTACAAAAAGAACTGAAACTGTTTTTGTTATGCTGTATCTCAAAAAAGGATGCAGCCTCACCTTCATTAGTTTGTGTAACTTTAATTTCATCATGGAATCTTTTTGTAGCATTGCTTAACCATCCCCTCCATAAAGTTATTGTTACTACCTGGGAGGGATTATATGCTTGTTTACCACTACTAAGACCATTTTTTAATATAATCTTCATTCTCCTGTTTTTCTTTTCTTACAAGTGTTGATGCCAAAACATTGCAACCCTGTAGTTCAAGATCAGAGTCAAAATTGACCTACACGATTGTTTATCACTACTAAGACATGGATCTGGTAGCTATCTCCCCCCTTGTTCCTCATGCCTTAGTTGAATTCAGAGAAGAGAGAGCTCAGATCCTATAACAGGGATCTCTCTGGAAGACATGTGAGCTAATTGTACTATTAACAAACACGACCAATCTTGGCACCAGACCAAGAACCCTAGAAATTATCCAGAGAACCAGACCAAGAACAGTACTACAAATTAATGAACCAAAGAGAATAGAAATTAAGAGGACAAGCGGGGGGTGAAGAATAGGGCGAGGAGCGGGGCCTGACCAATCCAACATCGGGGGAGAGTCACGCCGGCGACGGGGTCGTTGCGGTCGCCACTCCTTGTCGCCGCCGAGGGGGAGGAGCGGGGCCTGACCAGTCCAGCGTCGAGGAAGATGGCGGCGGTCCTCCTAGGCAGGCCGTGCGGTGTTGGACGGCGAGCACGACCGGGGACAGCGAGCACGGGGGCAGTGGTGGTCAGTGGTGGTCGGGCGCGGGTGAGATGAGGCAGGGGAGGGATTGGAGAGAAATGTGAGAGATTGGGGATTTTAGTGTGGGGGGAGGCTTAGCAATGGCGCACCACCTAGCGGTGCGCCATTAGTATGTTTTTTTAGATAGTAATTGCGCACCCCCGAGCGGTGCGCCATTAGTAATCTTTTTTTTAGATAGCAATGGCGCACCACCCAGCGGTGCGCCATAAGTAACTTTTTTTTGCTTGGCAATGACGCACCAGCCACAGGTGCGCCATAAGTAATTTTTTTTGTTACATCTAATAATTTTTTAGAAAATGAATATGAATATGAAACAGTAATAATTTTTTAAAAAAATATCATCAAATTTGTTATTTGAAAATATTTATGAATATGAAAAAATATCATCAAATTTATTATTTGAAAATATCATCAAATTTGTTATTTGAAAATATAATCAAATTTGTTTTTTTTGGATTTTTAGTTGCATTCATTTGTGATGGTGGAGCGGGGAGGTGCGGGGGTCACGGCGGCGGTGGAGCGGGAGGTGCGGGGGTCGTCGGGCGGTGGAGCGGGAGGTGCGGTGGGTCATCGGCGGTGGAGTGGGGGAGAGGGTGCGGGGGGCCGGTTCTCAGCGGCGAGGGGGATCTGGCGAGGTGGGATAGCGATCGAGATGGAGGGGGGGTCGAGATCGAGTGTCCTCATGAATATTCAATATTTTTTATATTGAATATGAAAAAATATCATCAAATTTGAAAAATATTCATGAATTCAAAAAGTGCCCATGAAATTTAAAAATATTCACGAGTTCAAAAAGTGCCCATGAAATACAATCGAGAAATGAAGGCTACAATTTAAATACAGTCGATCTTAGCTAGGTATCTGTTCACAATCTTCTTGCCCTTATTTTTCGTAAATGGAGTTCTTCTCTTGAACAAACGTCCTTTAGGTAGGGTGGTCCTGCTTCTTCTTGTGGTGTATCTCGACACTTCATCGTCGTCGTCATGTTCCATCTTGGTCATTTGTACTTGTCAAGTCTTGCTCATTGGCGACTCCATCCATTCCGATGATCTTCCTTTTGCCTCTCCTCACGACAACACGATCGGGCTTTGACGGGTCGGTAATGAAGAAGCATTGGTCCACTTGGGAAGCTAGTACCCATGGCTCATTTTTTGCGGTGACGTTCATACCATGGTCTTGGATTTGGCCGGGTATAACCATGGTGGTGAAATACCGGTCTTCTTTTATGACGCCTTGGCCCATCTCGACACGAAACATCGGGACCTTCTCTCCAACAGTAGCTCAGCTCCCAGATCTCCTCGATCCTTCCGTAGTATCTGTCCTTGTCGTTACCGGTGTAGGATTCCATCGTTACCCGGAGTTCGATAACCATCGCTCTTCATGTCCTTGTCCTCGGTGTAGAATGTGTAGTCGTTGATATCGTGACGCCTCATAGGTCATCGAGGTTGTGCTCGGCACCCGTGACAAGGCGAATATGAGTTGTTCTTCCGGAAGAATCCTCATGTAAAGGGTACGACGAAGCTTCGCTTGAACCAACGCGTGAAACATGAGTTGTGCTCTTTGATTATATCTCCGTCTGTCCTCTGTTGGCCTCAGTCATTGTACGTGTTCTCAATAAAGGTTTTGTGCTCTACTACCCAAGGATCGACCACGTCTATGTGTTGTAGCGCGACTAGGTTTGCTCTTTCAAAGTCGGCGAGTCGACCCTCGAAGTCGACATGCATTTCGCGGCGACCTTCACGGTGACCCCATCCAGCGAGCCCGCCGAGGTGCCTATTGACGGCAGACCAACGGGTTCTCGATGCCTAGATAATTCGTGCGAGAGGAGATGCACTCTTTCGCCGAAAGCCCCGCTATGCTTCCTCTGGACGTGACATGTTGCGAACGTATCCTTTGATGACACCATTCATCCTTTCGAACGGCATCATGCTGTGCAGGAACGTCGGCCCGAGTTGGATGATATCCTCCACGATATGGACCAGCAGATGCACCATAACGTCGAAGAATGCGGGCGGGAATTACATCTCAAGCTCGCATAGTATCACCACGATCTCTTCCTGTAGCCTTCTGAGTTGCCTCATGCCAACCGACTTCCGAGAGATGACGTCAAAAAATTTGCATAGGCCAAATAGCGTTTCACGAACGCACGCGTCCATGATCCCACAGATTGCAACCGGAAGTATCTATGTCATCAAGACGCGATGTCGTGAGACTTCATCCCGCTGAACTTCGCTTCATTTGGGTTTAGGTATCGCTTATCTTCCCAGCAGAATCGTAAGGAAGTTTTACTCCTACGAGGCAGGTGAAAACTGATCGATCTCCTCCTGACTTAGAGTAAAGCACGCGGGAGGGTAGTCATTTCTGGTCTTCTTGGCCTTTTTGCCTTTGCGACAACTTTCCGTGTCCTGCTTCGCCTCATCATCATCATCATTAGCGTGAAGCTCCTCCCTGATGCCCATTGATTTCAAGTCTGCCCTTGCTTTCGGCCTATCTTTGGTCCTCTCTGGCATGTTGAGCAGGGTACCAAGCAGACTCTCGCACACGTTCTTCGTGATATGCATGACATCAAGGCTGTGAGGCTGCTGTGGATCTTCGAAGACGGCAAGTCCCGAAAACAGACCTCGTTTTCCATACCTTCAGCAGCGGCTCTGGTGCCTTTCGCTTCTTTCCCGGCTCTAGCGCCTTTTGCTTCTTTCCAGGCAGTGGGCAATCTTTCCAATTTTTCAACAGCTCGTCTATTTCCTCGTCGCTCCTCGTACGCGGGCGTCTTCGGGGTTCGGTTTCACCATTGAACAGATCCTTGCGTTTTCTCCATGGGTCATCATCGCGAAGCCACCTTCGATGTCCCATCAACACGGTTTTCGAAGACCCGGGATCTTTATCTAGCTGGCGATACGTTGTGTCATCCGTGCACTGACGCATCCGGAAAATCCATGGACCACCTGCCCGCGAGATATCCGAATCGAGATAGTCGTGCACCGTCGTGAGCAAAGGCGGCTCTCATGGGAAAATATTCTTTCTGCGGCGTTCCACGTATTGGTGGCGTTTTCCACAGCGTGTCTAGCTCCTCTTTCAGCAGCCCTAGATACAGATTGATGTCGTTCCTGGTTGTTTCGCCCTTCAATTAGCATACTCATGTGAATGTACTTCCTCTTCATGCACAACTGGGGGAAGGTTGTACATCCACACAAACACGTGCCAGGTGCTATGTGTGCTTCTCGGCTGCCAAACGGATTGACTCCATCGGTGCTCGTGCTCAAAGACGATGTTCCTTGGATCCTTCCCAAATTCAGGTGTTCAAGTTCAACGCTGCCACTGGCTCCCATCCTTAGGGTGACTCAAAGATCTTGTCTTTTTATTTATCTCCAGATCATTTGCGTCATCTTCTCGCTTCTTCTCCTCCCTATCCGCGTGCCAACGCAGGAGCTTTGCTACCTTAGGGTCCGCGAAATACCGCTGCAGACGAGGAGTGATCGGAAAGTACCACACCACTTTTTGAGGAGCTTTCTTCCTCTTCTTGTATCGAGTGACGCCGCACACCGGACATATGGTAGACTCCGCATGCTCATCCCGATAAATGATGCAATTGTTCATGCACACATGGTATTTCACGTGCGGTAAATCCAGAGGACACACGATTTTCTTCGCCTCCTCGAATCTGGTCGGGCACTTGTTCCCCTTGGGAAGACGTTCGTGCCAGAATGACATGTTCTCGTCGAAGCATGCGTCGGTCATTTTGTGTTTTACCTTCATTTCGAGAGCCATAAGCATTACTTTCAGGCGGGTATCCTTGGGCCTGCATCCTTCATACAATGGAGTAACCACGTCTATCTCCAGTTGATCCAGCTTGGCTTTCTCTCGGGCGGCAGCTCTTGCGTTATCCGTCTGCTTGAGAAGCAGCTCTTGAATATGAGGGTCCTGCACCCAGCCCATCGATGGTCCATCGTCTTCTCCGGAATCTTCATCTTCATGATCATGCCCTTCGTCTGCTCCGGCATCTTCCTCATCATCATGTCTGGCATCTTCTACATGACGACTGTGTACTGCATCTACTTCGTGATCATGTCCTAGAGATTCTTCGTCTTCTCGCCCGCCCTCGCCGCGGTTGTCTTGCTGCCCTTCCTCATTTCTTGCCCGGCCCCCATGGACGAATTCATAGTCATCTTCATCACCTTGCCACTGATAGCCATCCATGAAACCACGCAAGAGCAGGTGGTCCCGCACCTGCCCGGAATCCGGGTCCACAATAAGGCTCTTCAGCTTGCATCTTCGACACGGGCATCTTCTCTCCGTCTTGTTCTTTTGAAGCATCTCGGCCTTCGTGGAGCTCAAAAACCTATTCACGATGCCTTCGGTCATCGTGCGGACCATGGTCACCGCGGGTAGAGCAAAACGATATTTTAGAACCAAGAAAAATTTGGCATGACTTCCCTAAAAATAGGACCAAAAAGAATGCATAGTGCCAAAATTCTGCTAAACGGAAATGAATCAACATTCCGGCAAAATATTGGCAACTATCGCATTTCATATACCGGTACCTGCAAACACAAACATATATGCAACACCACAAACATATGCAACACCACAAACATACATAGATCTAGCAAGGCCATAAAAAGTGCATGTGCACATTGTTGGAGGGAGAAAAAAAGTATATCTACAACATAAAGATAGCTTTCCCCTTACTTACCTATCAAAAAAAAGGTAATTTAACACTTAATTTGGATGAATCTATGGTGCAAATGAGGTGAGGAGGAGGAGGCAGCCGAGACATGCTTGGAGGAGTAGGTGGAGAGAATGAAGTGGGGAAAGTGAGTGTGTAGGTGTGGCTGTCCAAAATATAAAGCTGGTCTCAGGTTACTAATGGCGCACCACCTACAAATGCGCCATTAGTAATCCTGGTTACTAATGGCGCACCAGCTAGTTTTGCAAAAAAATAATTAAAAAAATATAGTAGTGGCGCACTTTGTGGCTGGTGCGCCATTACTAGTTAAAACTAGTAATGGCGCACTCTGCCCTGGTGCGCCATTAGTATTTTTGGAAAAAAAAATTGTTACTAGTGGCGCACTCTGTGGCTGGTGCGCCATTACTAGTTAAAACTAGTAATGGCGCACTCTGGCCTGGTGCGCCATTAGTATTTTCGGAAAAATAAAAAAGTTGTTACTAGTGGCGCACTGTTGGTCTGGTGCGCCATTAGTGTCTTTCACACTAATGGCGCACCAACACATGGTGCGCCACTCCTATATAGTAGTGGCACACCACATGTCTGGTGCGCCATTAGTGGCCATATCATCTATAGCCCTTTTCCTAGTAGTGAATACTCTATGTGCTTCGCTTATATCTTTTGAGTTATATAGTTTTGCTCTAGTGCTTCACTTATATCTTTTAGAGCACGGTGGTGGATTTGTTTTATAGAAACTATTGATCTCTCATGCTTCACTTAGATTATTTTGAGAGTCTTAAATAGCATGGTAATTTTCTTAATAATCCTAATATGCTTGGTATTCAAGAATAGTAAAAACTTTCTTATGAGTGTGTTGAATACTATGAGAAGTTTGATGCTTGATAATTGTTTTGAGATATGAAGATGGTGCTATTAGAGTCATGCTAGTTGAGTAGTTGTGAATTTGAGAAATTGCTACCTCTTGAGCAATGCGTTGGATTTCCTTGAAGAGGAAAGGATGATGCAGCACAGTAGCGTAAGTATTTCCCTCAGTTTTGGAGAACCAAGGTATCAATCCAGTAGGAGGCTACGCATGAGTCCCTCGACTTTGCACAATACAAATAACTCCTCGCAACCAACGCGATAAGGGGTTGTCAATCCCTTCACGATCACTTACGAGAGTGAGATCTGATAGATATGATAGGATAATATTTTTGGTATTTTTTGTGATAAAGACGCAAAGTAAAATAAAAGCAAAGTAAAAAAGCAAAGGAAATAACAAAGTAATGGCAGATTATATGATGAATATAGACCCGGGGCCATATATTTCACTAGTGGCTTATCTCAAGAGCATAAGTATTTTACGGTGGGTGAACGAATTACTGTTGAGCAATTGACAGAATTGAGCATAGTTATGAGAATATCTAGGTATGATCATGTAAATAGGCATCACGTCCGAGACATGTAGACCGACTCCTGCCTGCATCTACTACTATTACTCCACTCATCGACCGCTATCCAGCATGCATCTAGAGTATTAAGTTCAAGAAAACATAGTAACGCCTTAAGCAAGATGACATGATGTAGAGGGATAAATTCAAGCAATATGATAAAAACCCCATCTTGTTATCCTCGATGGCAACAATACAATACGTGCCTTGCTGCCTCTACTATCACTGGGAAAGGACACCGCAAGATTGAACCCAAAGCTAAGCACTTCTCCCATTGCAAGAAAAACCAATCTAGTAGGCCAAATCAAACTGATAATTCGAAGAGACTTGCAAAGATAACCAATCATACATAAAAGAATTCAGAGAAGATTCAAATATTGTTCATAGATAATCTTGATCATAAACCCACAATTCCTCGGTCTCAACAAACACACCGCAAAAAGAAGATTACATCGAATAGATCTCCACGAGAGAGGGGGAGGACATTGTATTGATGTCCAAAAAGAGAGAAGAAGCCATCTAGCTACTAACTATGGACCCGAAGGTCTGAAGTAAACTACTCATACTTCATCGGAGAGGCTATGGTGTTGATGTAAAAGCCCTCCATGATGGGTTCCTCCTCCGGCGGAGCTCCGGAACAGGCCCCAAGATGGGATCTCGTGGGTACAGAAGGTTGCGGCGGTGGAATTAGATTTTGGCTCCAGATCGATCGCTTGGGGGTGCGAGGTATATATAGGAGGAAAGAGTACATCGGTGGAGCAACAGGGCCCACGAGGGTGGAGGGCATACTGGGGTGGGCGCGCCCCCTACCTTGTGCCTTCCTCCTTTCTTTCTTGACGAGGGTCCAAGTCTCTGGATCATATTCGTGAGAAAATCACGTTCCCGAAGGTTTCATTCCGTTTGGACTCCGTTTGATATTTCTTTTGTGCGAAACTCTGAAATAGGCCAAAAACAGCAATTCTGGGCTGGGCCTCCGGTTAATAGGTTAGTCCCAAAAATAATATAAAAGTGGATAATAAATCCCAATAATGTCCAAAACAGTAGATAATATAGCATGGAGCAATCAAAATATATAGATACGTTGGAGACGTATCAGGCATTCCCAAGCTTAATTCCTGCTCGTCCTCGAGTAGGTAAATGATAAAAAGATAATTTTTGATGCGGAGTGCTACTTGGCATAATTTTAATGTAGTTCTTCTTAATTGTGGTACGAATATTCAGATCCGAAAGATTCAAGACAAAAGTTGATATTGACATAAAAATAATAATACTTCAAGCATACTAACAAAGCAATCATGTCTTCTCAAAAAAAACATGGCCAAAGAAAGTTATCCCTACAAAATCATATAGTCTGGCTATGCTCTATCTTCACCACACAAAGTATTTAAATCATGCACAACCCCGATGACAAGCCAAGAAATTGTTTCATACTTTTGACATTCTCAAAACTTTTTCAATCTTCACGCAATAAATGAGCGTGAGCCATGGATATAGCACTATGGGTGGAATGAAAGGGTGGTTGTGGAGAAGAGAAAAAGGGAGAAGATAGTCTCACATCAACTAGGCGTATCAACGGGCTATGGAGATGCCCATCAATAGATATCAATGTGAGTGAGTAGGTATTGCCATGCAACGGATGCAATAGAGCTATAAGTATATGAAATCTCAACAAAAGAAACTAAGTGGGTGTGCATCCAACTCGCTTGCTCATGAAGACCTAGGCATTTTGAGGAAGCCCATCATTGGAATATACAAGCCAAGTTCAATAATGAAAAATTCCCACTAGTATATGAAAGTGACAAAATGAGAGACTCTCTATCATGAAGATCATGGTGCTACTTTGAAGCACAAGTGTGGTAAAAGGATAGTAACATTGTCCCTTCTCTCTTTTTCTCTCATTTTCTTATTTGGGCCTTTTCTCTTTTTTTATGGCCTCTTTATTTTATTTTATTTTCGTCCAGAGTTTCATCCCGACTTGTGGGGGAATCATAGTCTCCATCATCCTTTCCTCACTTGGGACAATGCTCAAAAAATGAAGATCATCACACTTTTAATTTCTTACAACTCAACAATTACAACTCGATACTTAGAACAAAATATGACTCTATATGAATGCCTCCGGCGGTGTACCGGGATATGCAATGAATCAAGAGTGACATGTATGAAAGAATTATGAACGGTGGCTTTGCCACAAATACGATGTCAACTACATGATCATGCTAAGCAATATGACAATGATGGAGTGTGTCATAATAAACGGAATGGTGGAAAGTTGCATGGCAATATATCTCGGAATGGCTATGGAAATGCCATGATAGGTAGGTATGGTGGCTGTTTTGAGGAAGGTATATGGTGGGTGTATGATACCGGCGAAAAGTGTGCGTTATTAGAGAGGCTAGCAAATGTGGAAGGAGGAAGAGTGCGTATAATCCATGGACTCAACATTAGTCATAAAGAACTCATATACTTATTGCAAAAATCTACAAGTTATCAAAGCAAAGTATTACGCGCATGCTCCTAGGGGGATAGATTGGTAGGAAAAGACCATCGCTCGTCCCCGACCGCCACTCATAAGGAAGACAATCAATAAATAAATCATGCTCCGACTTCATCACATAACGGTTCACCATACGTGCATGCTACGGGAATCACAAACTTTAACACAAGTATTTCTCAAATTCACAACTACTAAACTAGCATGACTCTAATATCACCATCTTTATATCTCAAAACAATTATCAAGCATCAAACTTCTCATAGTATTCAACACACTCATAAGAATTTTTACAAATCATTTATGCTTAGCATATTAGGATTTTTTTAAGAAAATTACCATGCTATTTAAGACTCTCAAAATAATCTAAGTGAAGCATGAGAGATCAATAGTTTCTATAAAACAAATCCACCACCGTGCTCTAAAAGATATAAGTGAAGCACTAGAGCAAAACTATATAGCTCAAAAGATATAAGTGAAGCACATCGAGTATTCTAACAAATTCCAAATCATGTATGGCTCTCTCAAAAGGTGTGTACAACAAGGATGATTGTGGTAAACTAAAAAGCAAAGACTCAAATCATACAAGACGCTCCAAGCAAAACACATATCATGTGGTGAATAAAAATATAGCTCCAAGTAAAGTTAACGATGGAAGTAGACGAAAGAGGGGATGCCTTCCGGGACATCCCCAAGTTTTGGATTTTTGATGTCCTTAGATTATCTTGGGGGTGCCATCGGCATCCCCAAGCTTAGGCTCTTGCCACTCCTTGTTCCATAATCCATCAAAAGATTTCACCCAAAACTTGAAAACTTCACAACACAAAACTTAACAGAAATCTCGTGAGCTCAGTTAGCGAAAGAAAACAAAAGACCACTTCAAGGTACTATAATGAACTCATTCTTTATTTATATTGGTGTTAAACCTACTGTATTCCAACTTCTCTATGGTTTATAAACTATTTTACTAGCCATAGATTCATCAAAATAAGCAAACAACACATGAAAAACAGAATCTGTCAAAAACAGAACAGTCTGTAGTAATATGGAACTAACGCAAACTTCTGGAACTCCAAAAATTCAGCCCAAATAGGACGACCTAGGAAATTTGTTTATTGATCAGAAGCAATTGGAATTAATATTTTATCACCTTCTTGTGATTTTTAACAATTGTTTTCGTGAACAGAAAGTTTCTGGAAATTACAGCAAGATCAAATAACTATCATCCAAGAAGATCCTATAGGTTTAACTTGGCACAAACACTAATTAAAACATAAAAACACATCTAACCAGAGGCTAGAACAAATATTTATTCCTAAACAGAAACAGAAGCAAAAAATAAAATAAAATTGGGTTGCATCCCAACAAGCGCTATCGTTTAACGCCTTTAGCTAGACATAAAAGCAAGGATAGATCTAGGTATTGCCATCTTTGGTAGGCAATCCATAAGTGGCTCTCATAATAGATTCATATGGTAATTTCATTTTCTTCCTAGGGAATTGTTCCATGCCTTTCTTTAATGGGAATTAGAATCTAATATTCCGTTCCTTCATATCAATAATTGCACCAATCGTTCTAAGGAAAGGCCTACCAAGAATAATAGGACATGAAGGATTGCAATCTATATCAAGAAAGATAAAATCTATGGGCACATAATTCCTATTTGCAACAATAAGAACATCATTAATTCTTCCCATAGGTTTCTTAATAGTGGAATCCGCAAGGTGCAAGTTTAGAGAGCAATCATCAAAATCGCGGAAATCTAGCAAATCGCACAAAGTTTTGGGAATAGTGGAGACACTAGCACCCAAATCACATAAAGCATAAAACTCATGATCCTTAATCTTAATTTTAATAGTTGGTTCCCACTCATCATAAAGTTTTCTAAGGATAGAAACTTCCAACTCAAGCTTTTCTTCATAAGATTGCATCAAGGCATCAACGATATGTTTAGTAAACGCTTTTTTTTTTACTATAAGCATGAGGAGAATTTAGCACGGATTGCAACAAGGAAATACAATCAATCAAAGAGCAACTTTCATAATTAAATTCCCTGAAATCTAAAATAGTGGGTTTAGCAACATCTAGGGTTTTGATTTCTTCAATCCCACTTTTATCAATTTTAGCATCAAGATCTAAAAACTCTGAATTTTTGGAACGCCTTATAGGTAAAGGTGGATCATATTCAGTCCCATCATTATCAAGATTCATATTGCAAAACAAAGATTTAATTGGGGACACATCAATAACTTTTAAATCTTCATCTTTATTTTCATAGGAACTAGAAGAACTCGCTTTAATAAAGGCATCTTTCGTAGCACGCATCCTAGCGGTTCTTTCTTTGCATTCATTAATGGAAATTCTCATGGCTTTGAGAGACTCATTGATATCATGCTTAGGAGGAATAGATCTAAGCTTTAAAGAATCAACATCAAGAGAAATTCTATCAACGTTCCTAGCCAATTCATCAACTTTAAGAAATTTCTCTTCAAGCAAAGCATTGAAATTCTTTTGCGAATTCATAAACTCTTTAACACTACTCTCAAATTCAGAGGGCATCTTATTAAAATTTCCATAAGAGTTGTTGTAGGAATTTCCATAATTATTAGAGGAATTACTAGGATAAGGCCTAGGATTAAAGTTTCCTCTATACGCGTTGTTGCCAAAATTATTCCTACCAACAAAATTCACATCCATATATTCATTATTACTCTCAATCAAAGTAGACAAAGGAATATCATTAGGATCAGAAGAAACACTCTTAGTAGCAAATAATTTCATAAGTTCATCCATCTTTCCACTCAAAACATTAATTTCTTCTATCACATGCACTTTTTTATTAGTAGATCTTTCAGTGTGCCATTGAGAATAATTAACCATAATATTATCTAGGAGTTTAGTAGCTTCTCCTAAGGTGATTTCCATAAAAGTGCCTCCCGCGGCCGAATCTAAAAGATTTCTAGAAGCAAAATTCAATCCGGCATAATATTTTTGTATAATCATCCACAAATTCAAACCATGAGTAGGGCAATTACGTATCATTAATTTCATCCTGTCCCAAGCATGTGCAACATGTTCATGATCAAGTTTCTTAAGATTCATAATATCGTTTCTAAGAGAGATGATCTTAGCGGGAGGAAAATACTTAGAGATAAAAGCATCTTTGCACTTGTTCCAAGAATCAATACTATTTTTAGGCAAAGACGAAAAACAAGCTTTAGCACGATCTCTAAGAGAAAAAGGGAATAACTTCAATTTAACAATTTCATTATCAACATCTTTCTTCTTTTGCGTATCACACAAATCAACGAAGCTATTTAGATGAGTAGCGGCATCTTCACTAGGAAGGACGGCGAATTGATCTTTCATGACAAGATTCAACAAAGCAGCATTGATTTCACACGATTCAGTATTGGTAAGAGGAGCAATCTGAATGCTAAGGAAATCATTATTGTTGGTATTGGTAAAGTCACATAATTTGGTATTATCTTGAGCCATCGTGACAAGCAAGCAATCCAACACACGAGAAAACAAGAGACGGGCAAAAAGAGGCAAACGAAAAAGAGAGGGTGAATAAAACGGCAAAGGTGAAGTGGGGGAGAGGAAAACGAGAGGCAAATGGCAAATAATGTAATGCGGGAGATAAGGGATGTGATAGGTACTTGGTATGTTGACTTTTGCGTAGACTCCCCGGCAACGGCGCCAGAAATTCTTCTTGCTACCTCTTGAGCATTGCGTTGGATTTCCTTGAAGAGGAAAGGATGATGCAGCACAGTAGTGTAAGTATTTCCCTCAGTTTTGGAGAACCAAGGTATCAATCCAGTAGGAGGCTATGCGCGAGTCCCTCGACTTTGCACAATACAAAAACTCCCGCAACCAACGCGATAAGGGTTGTCAATCCTTCACGGTCACTTACTTAGAGTGAGATCGATAGATATGATAGGATAATATTTTTGGTATTTTTTGTGATAAAGATGCAAAGTAAAATAAAAGCAAAGTAAAAAAGCAAAGGAAATAACAGAGTAATGGAAGATTATATGATGAAGATAAACCCGGGGGCCATAGATTTCACTAGTGGCTTCTCTCAAGAGCATAAGTAGTTTACGGTGGGTGAACGAATTACTGTTGAGCAATTGACAGAATTGAGCATAGTTATGAGAATATCTAGGTATGATCATGTATATAGGCATCACGTCCGAGACAAGTAGACCGACTCCTGCCTGCATCTACTACTATTACTCCACTCATCGACCGCTATCCAGCATGCATCTAGAGTATTAAGTTCAAGAAAACAGAGTAACGCCTTAAGCAAGATGACATGATGTAGAGGAATAAATTCATGCAATATGATAAAACCCCATCTTGTTATCCTCGATGGCAACAATACAATACGTGCCTTGCTGCCCCTACTGTCACTTGTAAAGGACACCGCAAGATTGAACCCAAAGCTAAGCACTTCTCCCATTGCAAGAAAAACCAATCTAGTAGGCCAAACCAAACTAATAATTCGAAGAGACTTGCAAAGATAACCAATCATACATAAAAGAATTCAGAGAAGATTCAAATATTGTTCATAGATAATCTTGATCATAAACCCACGATAAATCAGTCTCAACAAACACACCGCAAAAAGAAGATTACATCGAATAGATCTCCATGAGAGAGGGGGGGACATTGTATTGAGGTCCAAAAAGAGAGAAGAAGCCATCTAGCTACTAACTATGGACCCGAAGGTCTGAAGTAAACTACTCACACTTCATCGGAGAGGCTATGGTGTTGATGTAGAAGCCCTCCGTGATGGGTTCCTCCTCCAGCGGAGCTCCGGAACAGGCCCCAAGATGGGATCTCGTGGGTACAGAAGGTTGCGGCGGTGAAATTAGGTTTTTGGCTCCGTATCTGATCGTTTGGGGGTAAGTAGGTATATATAGGAGGAAGGAGTACGTCGGTGGAGCAACAGGGGGCCCACGAGGGTGGAGGGCGCGTCCCCCTACCTCGTGCCTTCCTCCTTTCTTTCTTGACGTAGGGTCCAAGTCTCCTGGATCATATTCGGTGAGAAAATCACGTTCCCGAAGGTTTCATTCCGTTTGGAATCCGTTTGATATTCCTTTTATCCGAAACTCTAAAATAGGAAAAAAACAACAATTCTGGGCTGTGCCTCCGGTTAATAGGTTAGTCCCAAAAATAATATAAAAGTGGGTAATAAAGCCCAATAATGTCCAAAACAGTAGATAATGTAGCATGGAGCAATCAAAATATATAGATACGTTGGAGACGTATCAGAAATACTTGTGTTAAAGTTTGTGATTCCCGTAGCATGCACGTATGGTGAACCGTTATGTGATGAAGTCGGAGCATGATTTATTTATTGATTGTCTTCCTTATGAGTGGCGGTCGGGGCGAGCGATGGTCTTTTCCTACCAATCTATCCCCCTAGGAGCATGCGCGTAATACTTTGCTTTGATACCTTGTAGATTTTTGCAATAAGTATATGAGTTCTTTATGACTAATGTTGAGTCCATGGATTATACGCACTCTTCTTCCTTCCACCATTTCTAGCCTCTCTAATACCGCGCACTTTTCGCCGGTATCATACACCCTCCATATACCTTCCTCAAAATAGCACCATACCTACCTATCATGGCATTTCCATAGCCATTCCGAGATATATTGCCATGCAACTTTCCAACGTTCCGTTTATTATGACACGCTCCATCATTGTCATATTGCTTAGCATGATCATGTAGTTGACATCGTATTTGTGGCAAAGCCACCATTCATAATTCTTTCATACGTGTCACTCTTGATTCATTGCATATCCTGGTACACCGTCGGAGGCATTCATATAGTCATATTTTGTTCTAGTATCGAGTTGTAATTGTTGAGTTGTAAGAAAATAAAAGTGTGATGATCATCATTTTTAGAGCATTGTCCCAAGTGAGGAAAAGGATGATGGAGACTATGATTCCCCCATAAGTCGGGATGAGGCTCCGGACGAAAAAAAAGAGGCCATAAAAAAAAAGAGAAAAGGCCCCAAAAAAAATTAAATGAGAGAAAAAGAGGGAAGGGACAATGTTACTATCCTTTTACCACACTTGTGCTTCAAAGTAGCACCATGATCTTCATGATAGAGAGTCTCTCATTTTGTCACTTTCATATACTAGTGGGAATTTTTCATTATAGAACTTGGCTTGTATATTCCAATGATGGGCTTCCTCAAAATGCCCTAGGTCTTCGTGAGCAAGCGAGTTGGATGCACACCCACTTAGTTTCTCTTGTTGAGCTTTCATATATTTATAGCTCTAGTGCATCCGTTGCATGGCAATCCCTACTCACTCTCATTGATATCTATTGATGGGCATCTCCATAGCCCGTTGATACGCCTAGTTGATGTGAGACTATCTTCTCCCTTTTTGTCTTCTCCACAACCACCATTCTATTCCACATATAGTGCTATATCCATGGCTCACGCTCATGTATTGCATGAAGATTGAAAAAGTTTTGAAAATGTCAAAAGTATGAAACAATTGCTTGGCTTGTCATCGGGGTTGTGCATGATTTAAATATTTTGTGTGGTGAAGATAGAGCATAGCCAGACTATATGATTTTGTCGGGATAACTTTTTTTGGCCATGTTATTTTGATAAGACATAATTGCTTTGTTAGTATGCTTGAAGTATTATCATTTTTATGTCAATATGAACTTTTGTCTTGAATCTTTCGGATTTGAATATTCATACCACAATTAAGAAGAATTACATTGAAATTATGCCAAGTAGCACTCCGCATAAAAAATTATGTTTTTATCATTTACCTACTCGAGGACGAGCAGGAATTAAGCTTGGGATGCCTGATACGTCTCCAACGTATCTATAATTTTTTATTGCTCCATGCTATATTATCTACTGTTTTGGACATTATTGGGCTTTATTATCCACTTTTATATGATTTTTGGGACTAACCTATTAACCGGAGGCCCAACCCAGAATTGCTGTTTTTTTGCCTATTTCAGAGTTTCGCAAAAAAGGAATATCAAACGGAGTCCAAACGGAATGAAACCTTCGGGAACGTGATTTTCTCACCGAACATGATCCAGGAGACTTGGACCCTACGTCAAGAAAGAAAGGAGGAAGGCACGAGGTAGGGGGGCGCCCCCCCAGGGCGCACCCTCCACCCTCAAGGGCCCCCTGTTGCTCCACCGACGTACTCCTTCCTCCTATATATACCTACGTACCCCCAAACGATCAGATACGGAGCCAAAAACCTAATTCCACCGCCGCAACCTTCTGTACCCACGAGATCCCATCTTGGGGCATGTTCCGGAGCTCCGTCGGAGGGGGCATCCATCACGGAGGGCTTCTACATCAACACCATAGCCTCTCCGATGAAGTGTGAGTAGTTTACTTCAGACCTTCGGGTCCATAGTTATTAGCTAGATGGCTTCTTCTCTCTTTTTGGATCTCAGTACAATGTTCTCCCCCTCTCTCGTGGAGATCTTTTCGATGTAATCTTCTTTTTGTGTTGTGTTTGTTGAGACCGATGAATTGTGGGTTTATGATCAAGATTATCTATGAACAATATTTGAATCTTCTCTGAATTCTTTTATGTATGATTGATTATCTTTGCAAGTCTCTTCGAATTATCAGTTTGGTTTGGCCTACTAGATTAATATTTCTTGCAATGGGAGAAGTGCTTAGCTTTGGGTTCAATCTTGCGGTGTCCTTTAGCAGTGACAGTAGGGGCAACAAGGCACGTATTTCCCACAAGTGAAGCCGGCGCCCGCGTCCCGCAACAATAGTTCTAGTGGCCGATGATGGCTGAACACCATCGCGAATTTGTCTGGCAGCCTCTGCGATGAGGATTAAAGCCAAGTTTTGAAATTTCAAACAACCAAACCGACTTGAGTCAGCTTGGGTGTTTCAAGTTTCAACACTTGCCTTTTAATCGTCATCGCAGAGGCTGCCAGGCAAATCCGCGATGGTGTTCGACCGCCATCGACGCCGAGAACAGTTGCTTTGACACTTGTGGGACGTGGATGTAGTGTTCAACACCGACGGCCACATGTATCTCACACCGATGATACTTGCTATTTAGGGTTCCATCGACATCGAGGAACCCCTAACCCGCTCTCCCCGGGCGCCCTCAAGTATGGCGACGCACGTCGGGGTCGGGGTCGGGGTCGGGGTGTGGTTGTGGTGTCAGGGTGTCGGGGTCGATCAGGGTGTCAGGGTGTCGGGGGTGTGGGTCAGGGTGTGGTGTCAGGGTGTCGGAGGTCGGGGGTCGGGGGGTCGGGGTGTCGATTGTCGGGGTCTCAGGGTGTCGGGATGTCGGGGTCGGGATCGGGGTGTCGGTGGTCGGGGTGTCGGGGTCGGGATCGGGGTGTCGGTGGTCGGGGTGTCAGGTGGTCGGGGTGTCTTCTTCTGACCTACCCACGCCGTGCCCTGTGGGGCCCACCTGGCACTTTGTCGTCTGCCATCTAGCTCTTTGCCGTCAGCTGGTTGACGGCAAAGAAGCAGCTGACGGCAAATAGCCTTTTTGCCATCTGCACTTTCTTCGCCGTCCGCTTTGTGGAATTGGACGACAAAGAGGCTCTTTGCCGTCAGCTTGCAGATGGCAAAGAGGTGGCAGACGGCAAAATGCCAGATTCCAGTAGTGATAATATCAGACAAAAGCTTTGGACGTTCAATGACTACACCTCATGAATCCCCAAGGATATGATCCATGTTACTACTAAACCTTACTGTTGCTGGTGTTCGGTATAACACTTCACTGTCCCTTTGCTCCTAACCTCACCGATGCTCGATCTCCATGATCCTGGGTACCTACAGGGATGAAGATCACGGACAAGACAAGAGATACTTCACGATGCAATTTTATTTTACACATACAATACGTTGTGTCAAAGACTTCCACTGATCCCTTCGCCAAATACCTGGGCTGCAAGGCTCATGTCTCACCCCATACCTTATAGGACTACTCACACATGGAGATCAGATCGCGAGAAGAAATCATTGAAGAACACATATTGAGATTGATTGGTTGCAATATGTCTTACTCCCTCCGTCCCAATAGATGCCTTGTGCGATGCATGATTACAAGTATGAACTAGATGAGAGAGGGCTATGGTGGTGGAGATGGCTATGGAGGTGAAAATGGCGGCGACTAGGGTTTGTGGATGAAGATGATGATGAATGGGTTATGGTTGTGCTCGACACTCCTCCTCTGCTCGTTCTATTAACATTTTCGACGGGTCCCCTTAATAAAAGTTGTTCAGGTGGATGACCTACCTCAATTTCCACGCCAAACGTCTATCATGCGAGCGCGTGCGGTCGCATGGAACGTCGTCTTTCGCTCTGTTGGCCTTCCGATGCCTCCTGATGATTTGTTTCTTCTCCATTTTCCTTCCTTTCCTTTATCCCATGTGATATCTTTCCTTTTCAGCCCATTTCTCGTGGAAAAAATATCAAAGAGAGGATTTATGAAATCCTTTGCATTCATTAGTCATACTGACAATATCGGAGCGAATATCTCTCTTTTAGTGAAATATCTTGGTTTAAACGAGGTTCTAAGCTTTGCTCCTGGCTTTGAAATGAGTATAAAAATATCACTCATCAGAAACCCATAAGATCTCGTGACAAACTCATGGCTCCAGCACATGGATAGCAAGCTTCCACGCACCCCCTGTCCATAGCTAGTTCTTTGGTAATGCTCCAATCCTACAGGCCTCTCTTAACGGACTCCCCCCATGTCAAATTCGGTCTACCCTGACCTCTCTTGACGTTCTCCACATGCTTTAGCTGTCCGCTATGCATTGGAGCTTTTGGAGGCCTGCACTGAATATTCCCAAACCATCTCAGACGATGTTGGACAAGCTTCTCTTCAATTGGTGCTACCCCAACTCTATCTCGTATATCATCATTCCGTAGGTGCATGGGACCTTGGCAGAGCATCAACTACAACCTTAGCCAAACCTTTTCTGTAGGCAATGTTATATTGGAGACCCAATTGAGAAATGCTTTCTGTTGCATAGAGCTACTCAACTTTTGGTCTTGCAAATGTGTCAAGCTGTTGTGATCAGTAGAAATGGTGAAAGGGCTTATTGTAGGTATGATTTCCATTTTCCTGTAGCAAGTAACACAACCAAGCACTCATTTTCATGTGTAGAGAGGGCTTGAGACTCAGGTCCTAAGCTTTGCTGGGGTAAGAGAGAGGATGGCCCTCCTGCATGAGCACAACTCCAATGCCTTCTGGAAGGGCTAACACTGGAGTTGCAGCAATTGCTTCTTTCAAGTGATGAAAGGCAGGTTTAGTTGCAGGGGTCTTAAGTGAAGACTGTGTCCACATGGTGAACTTACCTCACACCATGCCACTTGAAAAACTTTGTCTATGAGCGTCAAAATAGAAAAGTAACAACATGGGAGTTGTGTGGAATAAGAGACGAAGCTAGTGGTCAAAGAAAATTTTAGACGATCGACCGTCTGTGATGAGATGATCAAGGAGGGTAGGTGAGAGAGGTTAAACAGAACACAATCAGATAACAGACACACATGAAGGTATTACAGCATGATAGAATAGGAAGGTGTGAGCGTAGAAACAGAAAACTTACAACATAAAAGCCATGTGAAACAACAAGATGAAGCTACTAGTCAAAGGAAATTTCAAACAATCAAGCATGTGCGAAGAATTTGCTGAAATTCATCTAAAAAATCTTCAAACATGAAAAAGGAACTGAGGATTTACAATCAATTAAACTAGAACAGATCGCTTGACGTGCATTTTTTGTGTAGACTTTATCTTGAATCGGAACACCATTAAATAGATTAGAAGGGCTTAGACAAAGGATACTAAGGAGGTGAGTAGAACACAACAATTGCGAACCCTACGTGTTGCCAGAGTGGTGCGGTCCAAGAACTTGGCTCCCTAGGTAAATGCAACCTGCCAACACCCTCATGAATCACTGTCACATGTGAAACGACATTGGTGTCATAGATCAATGTGTGCGGGCCGTCCGCCATGGTGGCCATAATATTGTAAGGGACCCGATCTAGACCTGAGGGGTTGCTAGAGGAGGAGAGGGGAAGAGAAGGCCGGTGGAGAAGAACAACTTCTCTACTTAAGTGTCGATACAATAATTCTCGATAACCCACTCACACGCACCGGGTCCTAGTAATACTTGCGACACGCAGGCCTCACGCACGCGACGCACCCTGACTATGTGGACCCACTGGTCATTCCTCTTCAGAGCGCCTTGACCCCGTCAATCCTGGACTGGTCGTGACTCCGTTGCCCTCGCTGTCCAGTGGGGCTACCGTGACAGGTGGGGTAGTCGTGGCAGCCGTGACATCCCCCCGCCCCCCGCTTGTGTACCGACTTGACCCCAAGGCGGTGTAGAGGGAAACCGTTGCTGCAGCGCCACCGGGTCTTCCCATGTTGACAGCGACGGGGGAAGATGGCCCCGTTGCACGCGGATGCGAGGGCGAGTGTTGCCGGCCACCCGCACCAGCTTGCGGTTGAGCACCAGCTCCGGAACATGCTCCGCCTGCAAAATTGAGTTATCTGGAGGTAAGTCAGCACTTACTGGTACAGTAGCTCCAAACGCTTTCTTCAGTTGTGAGACGTGAACAACACGATGGATGCGGCTGGAAGCAGGCAACTGCAGTTTGTATGCCACTGCCCCGACTCGAGCCCACACTCTGTATTGTCCATAGTAGCGGAAGGCGAGATTCTGATGCTGTAGTTGCGCCACGGAGGATTGTATGAACGGCTGCAACTTGAGCAACACTGCATCCCCAACCACAAACTCTCTGATCGTACGGTGCCGGTCGGCCTGGACCTTCATGTGATCCTGGGCGCGCTTGAGCTGTTGTTGTAAGTGTTCGAGCATGACTTCTCTCTCCTGGAGCCATGCCACAAGATCAGGGACGGAGCATTCGTCGATCTGTGCGATGCCAAACTCTTTGGGAAGGTGGCCGTAGATGACCTCAAATGGAGTTTTGCTCAGCGCCGAATGGAAAGATGTATTATACCAGTATTCATTGAGAGACAGCCATTTGGACCAGTTGCCAGGGAAGGAGTGGACCGCGCACCTTAGGTATCCTTCCAGGCACTGATTGACGCGTTCGGTTTGCTCGTCGGTCTGGGGGTGGTATGAAGAGCTAAGGCGCAGGTCTGTCCGGCAGAGCTTGGACAGTTCCTGCCACACATGCCCTGTAAATATACGGTCCCAGTCTGAGATTTTGGCCAGTGGCAAGCCGTGGAGTCGGAAGATTTCTTTCATGAATACCTTGGCGACTTAGAGAGCCGTGAATGGGTGAGTTAGGGGCACGAAATGCGCGTATTTGGAGAACTTGTCCACTGCTATCTCTTGAGCACTGCGTTGGTTTTCCCTTGAAGAGGAAAGGGTGATGCAGTAAAGTAGCGTAAGTATTTCCCTCAGTTTTTGAGAACCAAGGTGTCAATCCAGTAGGAGGCTACGCTCGAGTCCCACGCACCTACACAAACAAATAAGAACCTTGCAACCAACGCGATAAAGGGGTTGTTAATCTCTCCACGGTCACTTACGAGAGTGAGATCTAATAGAGATGATAAGGTAATATTTTTGGTATTTTTATGATAAAGACTAAAAGTAAAGAAAACAAAATAAACGGTGCCAAAAATAACTTGTTGACGGGAGATTAATATGATAGAGAATAGACCCGGGGGCCATAGGTTTCACTAGTGGCTTCTCTCAAGAAAGCATAAGTATTACGGTGGGTAAACGAATTACCGTCGAGCAATTGATAGAATTGAGCATAGTTATGAGAATATCTAGGTATGATCACGTATATAGGCATCACGTCCGTGACAAGTAGACCGACTCCTGCCTGCATCTACTACTATTGCTCCACACATCGACCGCTATCCAGCATGCATCTAGAGTATTAAGTTCATAAGAACAGAGTAACGCTTTAAGCAAGATGACATGATGTAGAGGGATAAACTCATGCAATATGATATAAACCCCATCTTTTTATCCTTGATGGCAACAATACAATACGTGTCGTTTCCCCTACTGTAATTGGGATCGAGCACCGCAAGATTGAACCCAAAGCTAAGCACTTCTCCCATTGCAAGAAAGATCAATCTAGTAGGCCAAACCAAACTATAATTCGAAGAGACTTGCAAAGATAACCAATAATACATAAAAGAATTCAGAGGAGATTCAAATATTGTTCATAGATAATCTTGATCATAAACCCACAATTCATCGGATCTCGACAAACACACCGCAAAAAGAAGAGTTACATCAAATAGATCTCCAAGAGAATCGAGGAGAACTTTGTATTGAGATCCAAAGAGAGAGAAGAAGCCATCTAGCTAATAACTATGGACCCAAAGGTCTGAGGTAAACTACTCACACATCATCGGAGAGGCTATGGTGTTGATGTAGAAGCCCTTCGTGATCAATGCCCCCTCCGGCGGAGCGTCAGAAAAGGCCCCAAGATGGGATTCACGGGTACAGAGAGTTGTGGCGGTGGAATTAGGTTTTCGTGGTGCTGCTCGATGGTTTGGGGGTACGTAGGTATATATAGGAGGAAGAAGTAGGTCGGTGGAGCCACGAGGAGCCCACGAGGGTGGAGGGCGTGCCCCCTGCCTCGTGGCCTCCTCGTCGGTTGCTTGACGTGCAATCCAAGTCCTCTGGATCACGTTTGTTCCAAAAATCACGTTCCCGAAGGTTTCATTCTGTTTGGACTCTGTTTGATATTCTTTTTCTACAAAACACCGAAATAGGCAAAAAAACAGCAATTTGGGCTGGGCCTCCGGTTAATAGGTTAGTCCCAAAAACAATATAAAAGTGTATAAATAAGCCCATTAAACATCCAAAACAGAATATATAATAGCATGGAACAATAAAAAATTATAGATACGTTGGAGACGTATATCATCCACCATCACCAGAACAGCGTCGTACCCTGGGTAACCCTTCAATGAAATCAAGCGAGATAACTGGCCAGAGTTTTTGTGGTATTGGCAATGGTTGGAGGAGCCATGCTGGAGAGATGCGCTCTATTTTTGCTTGCTGGCAGACCATACAGTTGCGCACCAAGGCCTTGACATGCAGCTTCATCCCTATCCACGCGAACAGTCGCTTGACTCGGTTGTAGGTGGCATGGAAGCCCGAATGCCCGCCCGCGGCACTATCATGAAGCGCTCGTATCCAGTGTTGTTGGGTGTCAGTATCTTCTCCAATCCGCACTCTCCCTCGGAAGCATAGAATGCCATCATGTAGGGTGTAGTCAGGCTCGCTGCCCGATGCCAGTGCTAGCTTTGTCATGCGTTGTTGCGCCACTGGATCTGTCTAATAGCTGCGCTTGATAGCTTCCAGCCAGGTAGGTTTACAGATGGAGATATCGGCCATTTCCGCCTCTGGTTTGTGTCCGTGTCGCGACAGCGCGTCAGCTGCTCGATTTGTCACTCCCGTTTTGTACTGAATGGTGTATTGCAGGCCAATCAGCTTTGTAAACGCCCTTTGCTGAATTGGGGTGTTGAGCCGTTGATCCCTCAGGTTTAGCAGGATCTTTTGATCGGTATGGACCACGAACTCTGAATGCTGCTGGTAGGGCCACCAGTGGTCGATGGCCAGAAGCAGAGCCAGGCACTCTTTCGCATATGCTGAGAGGCCTAAATTTCGTGGAGCCAACGCTTTGTTGAGGTACGCAACCGGATGCCCTCCTTGTCAGGACTACACCAATTCCCGTGGCACTCGCGTCCGTTTCGACGATGAATTACTTCCGGAAGTCTGGCAGTGCAAGCAACGGGACCTGTCGTGGAATTGTCACGGCAGATGTCCTCATGAAAGGACTTAGTCGCAGGGCCATCGGACGGGTTAACCTAGAGGGGTTAATGCGGACACAAGACACGGAATTATCTTGGTTCGCCCTTCGATGAAGGTAAAACCTACGTCCGGTTGTGGTGTGATTGATATGATTCGCGACTAGGGCAATAGCTTTGCCTTGGCCTCGAATCTCCTGTCCCTAACTCGCCGCCGGGTCGTCCCCTTATATACACGGGTTAACGCCCGGCTGGCTTACAGAATCCCAATCCGGCTCATACAAGAGTCCGGCTTGGTCTCTCCTTTCTTGTCTTACAATACAAGTTATAGCACTAGGGCGGTTTACATGTATGGATCTTAATTCCCTTCTGGGCTCCAGGCCTCCATATGGGCCCGGATCATGCACGAGGGTAAACCGGCCCCTCCGGGGCGGTTCACATTCCGTAGTTGTATCCTCAACATTAGGCCCCAGATTGACTTGAACCGGTTCAGGTTAATCTTCTACGTCTTCAGGCAACCCTTGATCTTCCTTGTAAACCGCCATCTGCTTGAACCGCCGTGACATCATCCTCTGATCTTCGTGTCAAGGCCCCCTGACGTCATTTTGAGCAAAAATCTAAACAGTAAGATTCCCTTCATTAAGGCTATCCCGGAAATCGAGGCGGTCGCTGCACCTTCCGCCGCTTTTGGCTCCTCAATTCTCGCGCCTATTGATTACTCCGGTCCCTTATAAATAGACTGGTCGGGTCATTCTCTTCTTACCCTTCCTCTCTTCTTCTTCCTCGCGACCTGTCGACCCTGAAGCTCTTGCCGTCGCCTTCAACCTTCGACCGACGCTTCCCGCCGGCCCGCTGCATCAACCGGATCGGACCAAAGTCTCGCGCTCCTCCGTGGTTCCCTTCGTCGGTAAGGTCATCTTTAAACCCTAGATCTCATCTCGAAACTTCGGTTCGTCGCATAGCTCATGAGTGTTCTTGCCGACCCTTCATGCCCGTTCCGCCATGGCCGACGGGCTCGACCGCACCGCTCCTCATATGCAAGCGGCTGCTTTAGCCGTTTACCGATTCTAGGCACCTTCTCCCTTTGTTCAGATCTTTCATTTTAACATACCGAACCTTCTGCGCTGTAGGAGGTGCATATAGGTCATGAAATTTTCTTTCTTGAACCTGGTAGATCTAGATTATTTCCCTTTGCATGGGAAACCTGTTTCATCTACACTTAGCAATTTTTCAGCACTACCTCCTCTGGCGGTTTAACCCGATATTTAATCCGACCCTCCATTAGTCCTTAGTTAAACCGGACGGTAAGCCGCTGCCGAACTGCCGGTTTAACAATATTCATAACGCTGACCTGTTCAACGGTGAACCGTTTTCTTCCTTTCTTTCGCAGCTTTAATCTTCCGAATGGCTCCTCAATTTTCCGCTTGCAACCGGGTCCGGTCGAGTCACGAAACGCAGCTCAACGGCTATGTCACCACTGGCGGTTTGGCTCCAAAAGTGTCCTCCATTGGCGTGTTCCGAAGGCGAGTTTCCTCCCGAGCGCGGCGGGAAAAGTCGTGTTCATGCATCACTTAGACCGGGGTTCTGTCCGCCGGTTCAAAATTTTCGGGATGTCCTCGCCATCCGCAGCTTCATCCTCGGGACATCGGCCCGAATTCTGTGTCGAATATATGCAACTTTCAAGTCTTACGTGAAGTCTACCTTCAAGAAGAACCATCTGTGGAGTTGTTCCGGATTTTTCCATCGAACCGCCGCCGAGAGTTTTCGACGGTCCGAACACGGAGCTGGGCGGCGGTCAATCCGTAAGAGGAAGGAAGTCGATTTTCCACACGCCAAGCACCACAGCCATCAAAGGAATGGAACCAAACCTGGTTCTCTCTGCGGAACACTGCCTCGCTAACGAAAACCCCTTGCCGGGTTACCGTTCTCACCGGCTCAAGAACTGCATCCGCTGCCTTCCCGCTTAACCGCCATGAGCGGAAAAACTTTGCACCACAAATAATCAAGCTCCGGGCTCTAATGGCCAATGGCTTAACCGGCTTGGATCTTGTACGTTGCTGGGTCTCTTGGGGTATTTTGCCATTAAAGCCGCCCGGATTGATGCTGCAGTACACCGCAGCCTCAAAGATCCTCAAAGGCGTCACGAGCTGCCTATAATGAACAAGAGGTTACCGAGATCGTCAAGAAGATGCTCGATGAGCCAATCTCCGTCTGCAGCCTCACCGGGTTGGCTCCATTTTGTGCCACCAACAAACCGCCCGGCGTAAGTTCTACTCACCGCCTTTCAAGCTCTTAATACTCCGTCGATACACGTTAATCCTTATTCCTTCTCGGGCCGACAGCTTTTTCTCGAAGCGAACCAAACCGGTTGGGCGCCTCGTGTAAAGTCCAAGGCCACTAAGAAAACGGGCAAGAAGAAGACCGCCGAGTCCTCGATCCGCCGGAGGGCGAAGAATCGAAGCTGAGGTAAACCGCTTGCCGCTTTGTGCTTCTTCCTGCATATGCTTGGCCCTTTTACAATCTTTTCTCGACAATTTTCTTCCGGGACGATCTTTGAAGCCAGCCATGCCGACCTGTTGAGGTAATCTTACTTTCTTCCGACTCCGATCTTGCGCGGTTAAAAGAATTCGTCGCGCCGTCCGGAAAGTGAAAAATACCATTCTGTGCTTACTTGAATCAAAATCTTAACTTGAAGACACAACAGTGAAGAGCGCAGTACAACCCGGCACGATGGCCATGAGTTACCTCTGCGGTTTACGGACACACCTATCCGGAAGCGTCGGCCGAGGTGACTTGCTCTCCGAAAAGCGTTATCCTTAAAGGTTTCTTCCGATGTCCTCTCAATCCGTCGACCCAATTATCAGGCCTCTTCCAACTCGTCTGGCGGTTCATCCACCACACAAGCGCCTCCGCTGAACATCGCGCGGGGTATGTAATTCTGTTTGTCAATTCGACACACCATCACCTTGGTCAATTTGTCTTGATCCGATTCTGAATATTGCAGCACCAAGGCTCGCTTGAGCAAGAAGGCGAAAATTCTTGATCCTACCTTGGATGTTGATCCGGAGAAAACCCCGAACAAACACACGAAAATCACGAAGCCGCCAAGGAAAGCTCGGCGAATTGTACAAAGACGACCTCGCTGATCCGCGGAGGTTGAACCGGAGGTCAAATGGAAACTTCCCAGCCTGCTCCATCAAACCCTGCGGTGAGCGGGTCGTAGCTGATGAGCCGCCGAGCGAGCAAAACGACGGCAAGCCCAAACAAGACCGCTGAAAATGGCGATGTTATTGTGACAGTATCGCTACACTGCCCTAGCCAACGGTCGCTTTAGCAAAGCACAACATCAAAGAAGGTTCCACTATTATGAGCAAGGACAAGGGGAAGACTGATATGTCGGCTTACGACAATTTCTCTGCCCAAGAGCTTCATTCCGGCTTTCTGAACCGGCTTTACACAAGCCGCGACTTTGAAGCCGGTCTAGTAAACCGCATGAAGGACCGCTATGAGGTAATGAGCTGACCTTTCGTTATTTTAACTGCATAGTAGCCCCCAAGGGTCGGTTTAACTTTGTAAAGTTAAACCGGGACTTAAGGTGTGTCTCTTCATAGTAAATTGAGATCAACTAGCCATTAGCCCCCAAGTGCCAAGTTGAATACTTGTATTAAGCTTGGGACTTGTATAATAAACCCACTAACACGCTTCCTTTGTCATCAGAACGAAATACACCAGCAAGCTGTGCAACTGAAGGACCTCCGAAGCAATCTGGAAACCCAAATAACAGAAGCCACCAAAGCCAAGGATGAGCTAAAAACTGCCCTGACCACCATGGCACAGCTGAAGGAGTGGTACAAATCCGAGCGGGTCAACTGGGACACCGAGAAGGCCGGTTTAGTAAAGCGGGCGGAGGAAGCTGAGGCGGCCCTTAAACCGGTGACTGAAGAACTGACCGGACTCAAACGCCAAGTGCATGCCATGACCTCTGCCATCTTTGGTAAGCAAATTTATACTGAATATGCTGTGTTAATGCTTCCGCCGGTTTAACTTGAGCTGTCTAAACCTGGTGTAGGCAAGCGTATTGCTCATCCGGCTCGGCGTGCGGAAAAAGCTCAAGGCTTCGTACACTCGATTGAGCAGCTATATACGGCGCCAGCGGGTTATATCGCCACTTCATATGACAACACGGCGCCGTCCACGATCCGAGAAGCGCTGGACCGGCTGTCCATGATTCGGGGCAGCTTGAAGAGATAAAGCGATCCGCAGCCGGCTGGCACGCTATTGGCTCGACTCGTGCTAAAGCGTGGATAGCGGATCTTGATCCGGTGACATAGCTAAAGGTTTTCCCGGTGCTCAAGAGAATGGTGAAGCCTTTGATAACAATCGTTGAAGCGGATTACCAAGGAAATCGTCCGTTGGCGAGTCAGCGGCGCTGAAGCCAACCTGGAGGTTCACCGATCTTTTATAGCGCCAACAACAAGCGGGTGGAGTTGGTCATCCCGGAAGTCAGAGCTGATTCCCCAATCCGTAAGCACACTTACGCCACAGCGTTGATCCGGCTGAACTGATAAGTGAAGAAGCTGTCTTTCAGGCCTTAACCCGGATTGACTGGTCTACCAATGACTTCCGGGCTTTGGGTGACGAAGAAGAAGAAGCTGAACCGACGCCAGGCGCCGGCCCCTCCACCTCGCGCCAACCCGGTGAAGCAGCGTAATCCGTCAAACCGGGTGACATATCCAAAGCCTCAAGGCATAACTCTGCGTAAAACGCCGGGCCTCGAAAGGCTTTTGTAATAGGATAGCAAGTGTATTTCCTTGAACAACACCGGTACAACTTTGGTCTGTAAACTTTTGGCTGGCGGCGCTAGATCCGTTGGCTTTTGTAGTGAATCTGCCACATATTTTTTGCTGCCGACATTAGGCACACGGTGGGCTGTAGCCAATCCCAAAGCGGAGGTCTTATAAACCATCATCGTCAAGGAGGGCAATCCTGTATAAGACCGATTTACCGTGTAAACCGTGCGGGCATCATAAGCCCTGTTACTCCACAATGGGATGTTCTAACGGTAAAACCAAACGGAACAAAATCGTGACTTAAAAATGTATCAACAACGTAAATCCGGTTTACGAAGACCGACAAAAACCAAAGAATAGGTATCAAAACCACATGAAAACAAAATCAATGAGAAAAAACGCTTTATGAGACAAGGCTGTCTTGAGCGGATCGGATGGTGTTACCATGGTCGGACGGGACCAAGCCCCTATCTGGCGTAGCGATGGTTCAAGTCAGCGGGTCCCCAGCCGAACTCGTGGCATGATGCCGATCAAGTGGCATTGCGATGGTTGGGTTCGACCAAAGCCCCAAGTGATTCTATGGCCTTAGGCCGACCAAGAGGCGTGTTGGTTCGGACATGACCATGTCCCCAAATGATCTGGTGGCTTTCGCTGTCAAGAGGCATTGCATTGGTTGGATCGACCAAGCCCCCAAATGACAAAAAGTTTCGAAAATAAGGCTAAGGGTTGAACGGAGGCCGCTTCACAATAACATCTCCATGTACCCAAACCGTCTTTTAGGCGAGCAGATACCCGCTTTAGCCGAGGATCCGGTTTATTGCTTTTATTCATAATATATCTGATCGTGATATGTACATAAATGGAGCCAATGGCTCAAGTATAATAAGGCGAAGATGAGCTATGTTCCATGGCACGTTGGTCTCCTCCTCGGCGTCTGTGAGTCTTTTCGCTCTCGAACATCAATCGATAGTAGGACCCGTTGTATAGATTCTTCTTGACCACAAAGGCCCCTCCCAAGGTGGGGATAGCTTGTGCATGTCTTTCGATCTTGAATGAGCCGCAGCACCAAGTCTCCTTCTGAAAGGTTCTGGTTTTAACCCGCCGGCTGTGATACCGACGAAGATCCTCTTTGGTAAACCGCCGAGCGAGCTGCTGCCATATCACGCTCTTCATCTAGTCGATCCAAATCATCTGCCGTGCTGCCTCACTATCTGCCTCAACATAAGCTGCTACTCGGGCGAGTCATGACGGATATCTTTGGGAAGAACCGCCTCCGCTCCATAGATCATAAAGAACGGCGTATATCCGATTGGATCGGTTGGGGTAGTGTTTATACTCCATATCGCGATGGTAGCTCTTCCACCCAACAACCCGGCGTCCTCTCTAAAGGGACCATAAGCCGGGTTTGATACCCTTCAAAATTTCTGATTAGCTCGTTCCGCTTGACCATTGGATTGTGGGTGGGCTACGAAGAAACATCAAGCGGATGTGCTCTCGTTCACAAAATTCCTTCATAGCTCCCTTGGATAAATTGGTGCCGTTGTCCGTGATGATACTGTGTGGAAACCCAAACGGAAAATCACCCGTTTGATGAACCGAACCGCCGTGGCTGCATCACACTTGCTAACGTGCTCGCCTCGACCCACTTGGTAAACTTATCCACCGCCACCAACAGGTGGGTCTTCTTATCCTTGGACCTTTTGAAAGGTCCAACCATATCCAACCCCAAGTCGCAAATGGCCAAGTAATTGGAATCATCCTCAATTCTGGGCGGCACATGAGCTGCGCTTTGGAGAACTTTTGGCAACCGTCACATCGTCGACCAAATCCTCCGCATCAAGCATGGGCGGTCAACCAATAGAAACCATGGCGGAATGCTTTGGCCACGGGGACTTTGAACGGCGTGGTGACCACAATCCCTTCATGAATCTCTCGCAATATCTCACAGCCCTCTTGAGGGACACACAACGCTGAAACGCATACGACACCTTCGCGACGGTGCAACTCGCCATTAACAATGGTCATAGACTTAGACCGCCGAACTATCTGCCGGGCCAACGTCTCATCCTCCGTAACTTCGCCCGGTTCATGTCGCCAAATAAGGGGCGTCAATCCGGGATAACATGCAAGGCCGCCACCAAATAAACTTCGGATCAGGGATAGCCAAATCAATTTCATCAGGAATTTTAGCGGCGGTTTGTGCAGCACATCAAGGAAAAGCGTTAGGCGGGACGGTTTCTGCTGGGAACCCAACCGGCTCAAAGCATCACCGCCTCGTTCTTCCGACGATCCACATGGTGCACCTAATACCCTTTAAAATGTCCTGCAACAACATCCACTTCCGACGATATGCAGCCATGAGTGGATCTTTGGAGTCCCAAGTGCGGATACTTCTTTGGGCCACCAAGTCCGAGTCACCAAAACATTTAACCCGGCTGAGATTCATTTCCTTGGCCATCCGGAGCCCATGGAGTAAAGCTTCATACTCAGCTGCATTGTTAGTACAAGGGAACATTAGGCGGAGAACATAATGAACTTGTCACCTCGTGGGGAAGTTAATCGACTCCACCCCGAGCCCTCAACTGCTGGACCCATCAAAATGGATGGTCCAATAGGTGTGATCCGGCTTCTCCTCGGTGCTTGCAACTCCGTCCAATCATTAATGAAATCCACAAGTGCACGAGACTTTATGGCTGTCCGGGCACATACTTTAAACCGTATGCCCAAGCTCTATAGCCCACTTAGCAATCCGCCGATTGCTTCCGGTTCAATATGATATCGCCTAAAGGGCCGAGCTGACCACCGTGATGGGGTGCCCTTGGAAATATTGCTTCACTTCTTGCCATAAAAACTCCATATACCAGCTTACGCCAATGTGGATACCTTTGTTTAGATTCGATGAGAACCTCGCTGATGTAGTAAAGCGGCATTGAACGGATACTCCTTCCCTGCCTCCTTGCGCTCCACCACAATGGCCACACTCACTGCCTCGGCATTAGCGACAACATATAACAGAGGCGGCTCCCTGTCAATAGGGCAGCAAGAACAAGCGGGTTGGCCGGCTGCCGCTTTAGATCCTCAAAGCCTCATCGGCGGTGAGCTCCAAACAAATTGATCCGTCTTCTTGACATCTGGTATAAAGGGATAGCCTTCTCCCGGCGATCGATAAACGGCTTAACGCAGCAATCCGGCCTGCCAAGCGTTGAACATCATTGATGCACTTTGGCTTAGCTAAGGAGGTGATAGCTGTAATCTTCTCGGATTAGCCTCAATCCCCGGTTCGATCTGAGATAACCCAACAATTTGCTGCGGAACACCAAAGACGCACTTGGCGGGTTGAGCATCATCTTGTACACCCGCAAGTTGTCAAAGGTTTCCTTTAAGTCCTCAATCAATGTCTCCTTCGCCTTGATTTCACCACGATATCATCCACATAGGCGTGCACATTACGGCCGATCTGTTTATGCAAACAATTCTGTACGCAACGCTGGTAAGTTGCTTGGGCACTCTTGAGCCCAAAAGGCATGGACACATAGCAGAAGGCTCCAAAAGGGGTGATAAACGCCGTCTTCTCCTGGTCTTTAACCGCCATCTTAATCTGATGATAACCAGAATACGCATCCAGAAAGCTCAAACGCTCACAACCCGCCGTTGCATCAATGATCTGGTCAATGCGGGGGAGGGCGAAAGGATCCGCCGGACAAGCTTTGTTAAGATCTGTGTAATCCACGCACATGCGCCAAGTGCCATTTTTCTTAAGGACCAACACCGGATTAGCAAGCCACTCGGGTGAAAGACTTCAACGATAAACCCTCGCTGCCAAAAGTCTAGCGACTTCTTCTCCGATGGCCTTGCGCCTTTCCTCGTTAAACCGGCGAAGAAACTGTTTTACCGGTTTGTATTTTGGGTCCACATTAAGAGTGTGCTCAGCGAGTTCCTCGGTACACTGGCATGTCGGAAGGTTTCCATGCAAAATGTCCCGATTCTCATGGATGAACTTCGATGGAGCGCCTTCCTATTTAGGATCCAGGTTGGCAGCGATGGTGAACTGCTTGGATGACTCGCGGGCACAAAATCAACAAGCTTCGTCTCACCACCGATTTGAACTTCAAGTCCGGATCATGCTCTGTAGTTGGCTTCTTCAAAGGGTCATATCTGCGGATCAACATTATCCTTATAATACTTTAACTCCTCTCGTGGCACAAACCGACTCTGCGTAAGCCGCATCACCTTCCTCGCACTCAGAGCGATCCGGCGGCTCCATGAACCGTTATTGTTCCTTTGTGACCCGGCATTTTCAGCTGTAAGTAAACATAACAGGCCGTGCCATGAACTTAGCATAAGCCGGCCGCCCAAAGAGGGCGTGGTAAGGGCTTTGAATTTTCACCACCTCAAATGTCAGCGTTTACGCTGCGGAGTCATGCTCGTCTCCAAAGGTTACCTCGAGCTATTTTACCGACCGGGTATGCCGACTTACCGTGCACCACTCCGTGAAACACTGCATCGGATGGCACGAGATGCCTATCTGTTAACCCCATCCGTCGGAAAGTTTCAGAGTACAGGATGTTGATGCTGCTTCCTCCATCCATAAGAACCTTGGTAAACTTGTACCCGCCTACCGGGTGCCACCACCAGGGCTAAGCGACCGGATTGTAAACCGGGAGGATGGTCCTCTCTGCTCCACACAATCGGCTGCTCGGACCAGCAGGTAATGCGGCGCAGCAGTTCAACAACAACGACCGCCCGCCTCTGAAGTTTCCGGTCTCGTCGGTCCAAGCTGGTGGTAAAGGCGTGGTACCGTCCGCCATTCAATTGCTTTGGATTGCTCGATAACCCGATCGCTGCTGTTGTTGATTGTAGCCCCTTGGTTTCGGTATTGTTCGATTACTTTGATTATTCGATTGCCTTGTCCGCCCGGATTACCGCGAATCCGGGCGAATTCCCTCCGCCGTAACCGGGCGGACCACGAACCGCCACCGGACCCTTGATCATACTGGGAAGGAGTTGGAGTTCTTAAACTCTGCATAATATAACAATCCTTCCAAAGGTGGTTCGCGGTACCTCCTTCGTCCCGTGCCGGACAAGGTTGATTTAATATGAAGTTCAAGCGATCCGGATTGTGACCACCCGGTTTGATTGCCTACCCGGCGCCGCTGACCCTTGTCCTGCTGGCGTTGGTGTTGGCCACAAAGCCCATGTTGCCGTTAAACTACGCTTGTGCCCTCCATTGCCTCGCCGACCGATCTGCTGGCTCCAGGAATTGCCGTTCTGTTTTCCCTTCCCACTTCATCATTCTCCGATTCAGGATCCTTGGTACTATCGAGAATCAGCGTACTTTACCAAAACGCCCATTAAAGTGCCCATGTCATGACAAAACGCTTCATGCGACCCAGCTTCAGCTTCAATGGCTCGAACCGGCAATTGGCTTCCAAGGTCATGATCGCGGAACCAGGTTGATCGATCGAAGAATGCAAAACTTCGAGACACGGCGCACCCAATGGGTTGTAGACTCTCTGTCCGCTGGGCGCAGGCCGCCAGATCCACCACAGACATGGGCTGTTTACAGGTGTCTTTGAAATTTTGGATGAACGGGTTCTCAAGCGTGTCCACGAGTTGATAGAGTCGGGCGGCAAGTTTTTCAACCAAGTTGGGCAGTACCTTCCAAGCATCATTGTGAAGTACTTTGCACATGCTGCTTCATCCACGTCCAAACATCTCCATGGCCATCTCGTAGCTTTCTATCCATGCCTCTGGAGCCAAGTCGGCGGTATAATTCGGCACCTTGCGCGCCCTTGAAGTCCTTGGGCAAACGACGCGTTGCGTAAAGCGAGGGGCGAGGCAAGGTACCCCAAAGAGCGGACGTGACCCTGGTTCGAAGATGGTTGGTCGAACCGCGCGGACGGATGATCCTCCGCTTGTGCTGCTAACTCGGCCTCCCCCTCGTGCCTGGCGCGGTCCACTACCACTTGAGCATCTTCAAAGCCGCTGCGGATTGTTGCCGCGAGGCGGTCCACGCGCGCATTGCTCGACACGGCCGGTTCATCGACGCGTCGTTTGTAGCTCCGACTTCGGGCGGGGTGGAATGGATCCGATCTCGATTGTGACGAGCACGCTTCTTGCTGAGCCAAGGCCGTCTGAGGAGCTCCTTAACCCGGCGTGTTTCCACCGCTGTGGTGAATCGCCGATTGGAATTGCCTCTAACCGTGCCGCAGCCGCCACGAGGTTATCCATCAGGTTGGAGTAGTGACCGGAGGTGTCGCACGGTGCAGGCGGCGCGCCGGTATGATGGCGAGGTAGATCTATCACACGGGCTGAACGGCGCGGCTGTCCCTGTGCTTCGGCGGTTTACCAATGGCGGCGGATTATGGTCCCCGCTTACAGGGTATTGAAAAGCTCCTTCCCTCAAAAACGGAAGGTAAGCGGGACTGTACTTCCTTTTCATGACTTCTGTGTGGCGCTCTGGTCCACTGAGCCTATAAGCTCGCGCATCCAAAGCGCCCGTTCGCTGCCATCCTTTCGTCGCGGCTGCCAAGTCCGCTTTAGCATCGATGATCTGTTCCCTCACCTTTGCAATCTCCGCGTTGTGAAAGTCCCGATCCGGCGGATTAGCCTCCGCCAGAGCACAGCTAACAGCGAAAAGCTCGACAAAACTCGAGCGGCGGCGGCGACAGGCCTCCTTCCCGGCTGCCAAGACACGCTGTTGAACCGGCGACCGGGCGCGCGGTCAAAGTGAAGCACCGCTGTGTACCGCCATGAAGATCCCAACCCGGTTGGGTAGATCGAAGGGTCCGGAATGCTCTCCCCATCGAACTACCCCGATCGGCCTTCTCGTAGCTGGTATAGAGACTCGGTTTCTCCGCCGACGATTCGTCCCGAGTAGACCACGGGTTCGTCACGGATCTGATCCGTCCTCGTAGCCTCCGTGAGCGACTCCCACGAAAACATGCGACCGCCCGGTTTAGCAGGCGGGACTCTTCTTCGACCATCGAGCCGTCTCGGCGAGGTCGGTGCGACGTCGGCCCAGCCCCGACTCGCCAATCTTGCCGATGAACACGTGTATACCGCCAAAGGGACCCGGTACCCGTACTCAACCGAGCGGCCTCGGGGCCCCGATCCGCATCGTCGATGTAGAGTTTGCCGCGACGACTTTTAGTCATCCGGCCATCAGATAGCCTTCGAGTCCCTCGAACTTGCCCTCTAAGATCATCAAACCATCGTGCGATAGCCCCACGGTGGCGCCAACCGTCGTGGAATTGTCACGGCAGATGTCCTCATGAAAGGACTTAGTCGCGGGGCCATCGGACGGGTTAACCTAGAGGGTTAATGCGGACACAAGACACGGGAATTATCTGGTTCGCCCTTCGATGAAGGTAAAACCTACGTCCGGTTGTGGTGTGATTGATATGATTCGCGACTAGGGCAATAGCTTTGCCTTGGCCTCGAATCTCTGTCCCTAACTCGCCGCCGGTCGTCCCCTTATATACACGGGTTAACGCCGGTGGCTTCTGAGAATCCCAATCCGGCTCATACAAGAGTCCGGCTTGGTCTCTCCTTTCTTGTCTTACAATACAAGTTATAGCACTAGGGCGGTTTACATGTATGGATCTTAATTCCCTTCTGGGCTCCAGGCCTCCATATGGGCCCGGATCACGCACGAGGGTAAACCGGCCCCTCCGGGGCGGTTCACATTCCGTAGTTGTATCCTCAACAGGACCTGCACCAGAGCTTGTTTCAACGCAGAACGCGGCTTTAGCCGTTGGTGTCCAGACGAAAATTGCCCCTTTCTTCAACATTTTGGTGAGGGGCTTGCTGAGCACTCCGAAGAAGCAGACAAATTTCCGGTAATAACCGGCCAGCCTAGAATCCGCGCAACTCCTTGACATTCTGCGACTGCGGCCATTCTTGCACTGCTTGAATCTTGCTCTTGTCTGTGGATACCCCTTTGTCACTGATGACGTGCCCCAGGTAACTGATTTCCTGCTGAGCGAACATGCATTTGGACATCTTGGCCTTGAGGTCCTTTTCACACAATAGCTGCAGGACGCGTGCTAGCAGCCGATGATGCTCTTCTAGGTCCTCAGAGTGGATCAAGATCTCGTTCATGAATGCCAAAACCCCGTGGTGAAGGACTGGCTCGAGCACTGTGTCGACAACTCCTTGAAATGTTGCAGGAGCATACGCGAGGCCGTACGACATCACTCAGAATTGGAATTGCCCTAGATGTGTTTGGAATGTTGTCTTGTGCTCATCCTCAGGAACCAAGCGGATTTGATGATATCTTGCTCGCAAGTCCAATTTAGAGAACCACTTAGAACTAGCCAGTTCATCCAGTAGCTCGTCGATCGCTAGCATCGGGTAGGTCTTCTTGAGAGTGATGGCGTTGAGATGACGGTAATCAACACAAAAACGCCATGTTTGGTCTTTCTTCTTGACCAGCAGGATGGGCGAAGAGAATGCACTCGTACTGGGTGTGATGAGCCCTTTTGCTAATATCTCTTTGACCTGAGCTTCTATCTCGTCTTTCTGTTCAGGAGTGTAGCGATACGGTATGATGTTGATCGGTCTGACCCCTTCAAGCAGAGGGATTGTATGATCCCATGGTTGGCGATCTGGCAGCTTGGACGACTCTGCAAACACTGAGTGGAAGATATCGATGACATGTTGAATGGCTGGAAGCACTTCTGTGGCCTTGTCTTGACGATCGATTGCACACAACAAGATCACATGAGCAATAGAGTTATTCTGCTCCATCCTGAGTAACTGATCCATCGTTACTTGCTCGACCTGTTGAAGTTTGGTCTGCAACCCTACCAAGGTAATAGACTGTCCCCGATGCTGAAACTGCAGCGTTTTTGCCATGCAATCAACCAACGTAGGCCCGCACGCCTCCAACCAGTCCATTCCCACCACCATGTCGTAGGACCCAGAGGAAGAACTCTGACATCAGTCTCGAAGCTTTGCCCTTGCGTCGTCCACTCGCAAACAGGTATATATCCGGAACAGGCCAGGGTGCCCCCGTCTGCAATCTTCACTGACACCGGCGGCATTGGCTGAACTTGTGCTTGCAGTTTCTGAGCAGTTTCCTCGCTGATGAAACTATGCGAGCTACCTGAATCCACCAGGATCAGCACCTCATGGCCATTGATCGAGCCCAGCAACCGCACAGTTCACGGTGTTGTCGCCCCTGTGGTAGCAACCTTGGAGATAGACATTAGTTGTTCTTCATCGGAATCTGAATCTAGCCCCTGCATGTCCCGCGCTTCGGCCTGCAACATCTCCCACAGCTCTTCGACAACGTGGAGTTGCACTGTGGGGCGCACTGGTGGTCCTGCCCCCACCGTTCACCGTGACTTGAAGAGAGACGCAGCGATGATGATGTGCGCGGAAGGCGGTGACACGGTCCTCGCCAAGGCTGGTTCACATACCGATCGTTTCTCACGAGCCACGTCCAATGCCCAACGATCTTCTGCCGCTCCTGGGGGCGCTGGTGGCATGGGACGAGGAGGTAGTCCACCCCAGCCGGCAGCGGACGAGCAGGGTGCCTCGCCTGGCCTTGGTCCTTCTGGTGCATCAATCCCAACAACTCCTCCTGTAACAGAGAAAGAGAAAAGGCGGAGTCCAAGTCTTGCGGGCGATGTAAAGCAACACCAACTTTAATTTCGGTTTTAAGGCCGTCAAGGAATTGCGTAGTGAAGAACAACGGATCAAAAGCAGGATTATGAGCTAACAACTGACGCATGAGCTCCTCGAATTGCTCCATGTACTCAGTAACCGACCCGATCTGACGAAGTGTATTAAACTGCCTAAGCTGAACTTGATACTGTTCACGGCCAAATTTGGCGCACACGGCTGAGCAAAGTGTCTCCCATGTGAAGGAGGTGTCGTGTGCTTCCTGCACCTGAAGCCATCGCGCGGCATTACCCTCAAAATGGAGAGTAAATACCCGCACCCACATCTCTCTCTGAACTCCATAGACACTGAAATATTTTTCGCATTTGTTTTTTCCAGAATTGGGGTTTTTCACCGTCGAAGGGCGGAAAAACAAGCCTCGGGAGGGCCCAATTGCTGTGTCTCCCAACGAAGAGTGAGAAGACTGGGGTGGAAGATCAACGGGATGCGCCAGATCCAAGCCCGATTCACGGGATTTCTGAGGAAAAGGGGTCGAAGAGCCTCACCCATGACCGGAGGCCGCGCCAGGGTGGTGACCACCCCGTGTGCCGAGCCCCCGGAGTCGATGTTCCTGCCGTGGCCACCTCGCCTGTGGTGCCCTGGGTCGTCGGTCGGGGAAGACGACGCCGGCCGCACCACCGCGTCCTCGGGTGGTGTTGAAGACGTTGTCAGCACGAGGTGGAGGGTGATCCGACCGACCTGGGTGCGAAGCTCGTCGAGTTGCTGCTGCAGGTTGGTCACCGCCGGCCGCCGGAGCTCGAGCGACTGCTGGATCGCATCGAGATGGGTGCCGTTGGCGGCGCGCCCGTCGTTGGCCGCCTTCGCCAGCGCCGCGATCTGTTCTTCCATGGCCGCCACCTGCTGCGCTGCTTTGGTGTGGTAGCAGGGCTTCTGGTAGAGCGGATCCAGGATGCTTGACCTCTGATACCAACCTGCATTTGGACTTCAAATGTGAAAAGGCAAGTGAAATTCCACAATGTTATCAGCGTGATGTGTGTCCTGGAGAGGTTGTAATCATTATTTTCGGTTAACATAATTCTGCATCATCCTTTCTTTTTTTTGCAGATTTGGGTTAAACCAGAAGGTCGAAGACAATTGTTACCAGTGTTCCACAAAGTAAGGCTTGTGAATTTGATTAACATTTCTGAGGAATGTGATATCACCTGGACAATGTTCATACTCCAAGGCGCGCCCACCCTTAAGGAGCTAGGCATCATGGTAAACTCTTTGTACCGGTTCTTTAATTCTCATTTTTGCTCCACCTTATGTATCTATGCTAACTTCATGTTGGAATTGCAAAGGCTATTGTCTCATTTAGAAGTTCAAATTTTTTGTGACAATTTTTGACCTGACCGAATGCAGGTGCGGAATCATTGGTGTGAAATGATATCAGGGAAGCGGAGGAAGAGGTTTGCGTTCAGCGAGGGGAAGGACAAAGGGCTTGAGTGGGAACCATCTGCATCTGATTTCAAACACCACAGTCTGGCTGAGCTCAGAATCTATGGTAGGTTTAAAGGAGAAGAAAAATTTGTTAGCTATGCCAGATGTGTCATGGAAGCAGCGGTGAATCTGGAGGACATAAAACTACATAAGAATTCAGTGTGTGTGAATCGCAAGTACAAGGCTCCAAAGGAGTGGACACGCAAGCAGAAGTTGTCTCTTAGGAACAAAATCACGGATTGGCGTTTCACGTCGCAATAGCCCTGTAAAATATTCAGACCTTCGTCGGTCGTTTTTCTTTCCAGCTCAAAATCAAGTGTGGCCGGTATTATTCACCTGTAAAATAAATACAGGTGTATCAAAATACCCCCATGCCAAGCGCGGCCTAAGGGATGTCATCTCTCGTCCGGATTCACTTCTCTATATACAAACTGGGAGAGTAACAATGTCACACAGAAAACTACTCCCTCCGTTTCTAAATATTTATCTTTCTAGAGGTTTTAAATGGTGACTACATACGAAGCAAAATGAGTAAATCTACACTCTAAAATATGTCTATATACATCCGTATGTGGTGACCATTTGAAATCTCTAGAAAGACAAATATTTAGGAACGGAGGGAGTAATGCATAGTAGTGCCAATGTGTATTACCTAGGAGATAAATGGGGATGCAAGCAGGATGTAAGTTATGCAGGTGGCTAATGAGCACAGAAGCCTGTAGCATATTTCATAGTACTACTAGAACAAACATGGCAATGCTATACGGTAGCAAGGAAAACAAGCTTGGAAATTTAATAGCTCTACGCGACTATAGTGCAGTCCAAGCAAAACCTACATAGGTATTTATATATGTACTCAGACAACTGAAAATGGGCTGCTTTGCACGTTGTCTAAAATATATTCACGCCTTATAAAAGGAACGGAGGGAGTATAAGATGTTCTAACTTTTTAAAATCGGATGTATATAGACGTGTCACTCATTTCGGTCGGTACGTAGTTAATATTGAAATATCGAAAACATTTCGGAACGGAGGAAGTGCATACAAAGCACATGATTTTTCAAAGGATTGGTTGGCACAGCTGCAATCTTCCTCCTAAGGGCATCTACAACGCAGGCTCTTAGGATGAGCGCTAGGGTCCCAATCCTGGCCGTCTCGATCGATTCCTGGCCGATCCTGGGATTTCCACTTGCGTCGACGCCGCTTGTGTCATCGGGCGCTTAGTTCTTTTTTTCTCGCATGAGTTTGTTTGAGCTGAGCCGGGCGCTAGTGTAAGCGCTAAAAAATAGAGGAAATCTGGTACCATATGGTGTTCCTGATGTAAGTGGTAAACCATATGAGAGGTTCATACTTTTACATTAGTTCGTTTTCCTTTATGGTGTTCCTGATGGCCTGTCAAAGTATGAACCTCTTGCTGTCTGAAACTAATGTAAGTGGTAGAGTGCTCAACATTCAGCTGGTCTGGCAATACATGCTACTACTGTCAGTATGGTATGGCCCGAAAGTAAGAGTGAAGAGCAAAGAGCATATTCTGGTGAACAGATAAGCATAACCGGTACCAGACTATGATGCACTACGATACAGAAAAGAAAAACTCAGTTAAAGCGGAAGCAGCAGCAAGCTGCAAGCCGGCGAGTAACGGGAGAGGATAAGAGCTCTAGATCTGGCAAAACAGAGAGAAAAACATGAGCTTAGAACTACCAATTCTTTGAAATGCATAAACAAAAGAAAGGAGAAGTGAACTTTCAGCACAACCATCTTCAGAGCTTGTGAAACACCCATGCTGCCATGAGTGACCCACAGTACATGAATTAAGATACAACAGCATCTGTCCCAACTACAGCCTGAACATGAGCAGCACTGGTTTATCTCTTTTACAATCTCCAGCATTTGTCCCAACTACAGCTACAAGTTACCTACCATCAGCCTACATTATTACATCACATCATTGTCAAGAAGAACAGTGCTACGAGGCCAGCTCTATGTGCCGCCCCTGGACACCGTCACCACCAGAGGCCCGCACTCCATTGCCTGGGTCATCTTGAGGCCCTTCACCACCTCCACCATGCTTGGCCTCTTCCACGGCTCGTCGGCCGTGCAGTCCAGGGCGATGCCGAGCACGCGCACCATCTGCTCCCGCCACACGCCTGAGACTGGCAGGCAAGGATCAAACAGCTCATTCCTCCTTCCGCGAGCGATCACCCATCGTACCCAGCCGACAAGGTTCCCACCACCTTCCAAGTCCTCTTGCCCTGTAGGTGGCCGTCCTGTAAGCAGCTCCAGCATGACGACGCCAAAGCTGTACACGTCGCCTTTCGTGCTGGACTTCATTGTCTGGCCGTACTCTGGGGGGATGTATCCAAATGTACCGGCGATGTCGGTGCTGACATGAGTCTCGCACGCGCTGATTATCCTTGCGAGGCCAAAGTCAGAGACCCTCGGCTCGAAGTTCACGTCCAGCAGGATGTTGCTTGATTTCATGTCCCGGTGGATGATATGAGGCACAAATCCTTCATGAAGGAAAGCAAGTCCATGGGCAGAACCGAGGCAGATCTTGAGACGGTCTGGCCATCCAAGCGCTTCAACCGCATCTGCTTGGTTCCTCAGCCATATCTCAAGGCTCCCATTCTCCATGTACTCGTAGATCAGGAACCGTTCGTCGCCACAAACACAGTAACCAAGCAGGGGAACAAGGTTTGGATGCTTCACCTTTCCAATGGTCTCCATCTCAGCTAGGAATTCACGGTCACCCTGGAACTGATGGCCACCATGAAGCCTCTTGATCGCGACTCTCCGACCTTCAGGGAGTGCCGCCCTATAGACAGTGCCAAAGCCACCATCGCCTATGATGTGTTCTTTACTGAAATTCTTTGTGGCTTTCAGTATATCATCAGTGGTGACCCGCAACAGTGAATGCTGAAAAGTTGCGAGATTGATACTCAGAGGTTCCCGTGACTTCCTTCCTAGGAGCTCATCACTTGAGGTTGGCTCAACAGTAGCCTTGGCCTTACCAGCGGGCACAATAACCAATGAACTGTTCCTCGATAGTTTGTGTCTCAGATAAAACACCAGAAGTACTAACACAATGATGACAGCAAGTGAAAGGATACAAATGATCCCAAATCTTCTAACTCGATGAGATGGATGAGCCACCCTACGACCAGTGCCATTAGTGGAACAAACACCTCCTGCTGCACAATCTGATGAGCTGTACATGTCGATGTGGTTACCAGAGAAGTTGGAAAATGTGAGGCCAAATATATTGCAAATACCACAAGGGATGACACCATAGAAATCATTGCTTGAGAGGTCAAGATAGTTCAAAAAGCTGAGATCAGAGAGTGTTGATGGTAAGCTTCCAGTGAGGCTATTGTTGTGGATATCAAGAGAAGACAGTTGTGTGAAGTTCGAGATAGACTCATCTAGGGTCCCTGAGAAATGGTTACTGCTTGAATTGAAGAACAGCAGTGAGCTTGAGGATTCTCCGTCCATGGGACAAAAGAATAAAATTTTCCCAGAGAGATTGTTGTTACTGACATCCAGGCGGTTCAGATACTTGTTGCACAGCAAAGACTGGGGTAGACTTCCGGTAAGTACATTACCGGACAAGTCTAGCATTGAAATTTTGGGAAGAACTTGGCCTATCTCAACAGGAATGGTGCCATTTAGGTGGTTGTTTGATAGAATAAGGCCTTGAAGTTGTACCAATGGTGCAGACCAAGGAAGCATTGGTCCAACTAATCCATTAGAAGACAGATTAATGCTTGTAAGATTCGTCAGCTCACCAAGCTCTGAGGGAATGGTGCCATTTAGCAAGTTGCCTTGCAGGTTTAGCACCATCAGCATAGAACACTTCTTTATTGCTGCCGGAATCTGACCAGTAAACCGGTTGTATGACAGATCAAGAAGGCCGTTATGCTGCACAAACTCCGAGTCAGGGTGAACCTCATTTTCAAACCCCACACAGATCTCAGCAGGAATAGCACCAGAGAGCTGGTTATAAGACAAAATCAAGCTATTGAGCAATGTCAAGTTAGATATGGCCCTCGGGATGTGCCCGGTCAGATTATTAGAGCTCAGGTCCAGTGTAGCAAGGTTTCGGCAGTTGAAGAGTTCTATTGGAATGTTCCCAGATAACCCATTGCCATGCAGAGACAGAATAGTCAGATTTCGTAGATAGCCGACAGACTGTGGTATGGGTCCTTCCAAATAGTTATTGTCAATTTGCAACCTCTGCAAGCTGGACAGCCTACCAATGCTATCTGGGATCTGGCCGGTAATCTGATTATTGCTGAGAGAGATCTGCAGAAGAGTTGATGACTCCCACAACCTGTCAGGCAGCATTCCTGTGAAATTGTTTAGGGACAATTCCAGACTAACTAAAGGCAGCTCAGCCAGGTACCCTGGTATCTCTCCATGAAGATGGTTACCTAGCAAGTTCAGCTCGGTGAGGTTTGTGCATCCTTTAAAAGTTTCCTCGATACTTCCAGTCAGATTGTTATCATGCAGTATGAGTGTTTGCAGGGAGTTGCCTTGACACATCTCAGCAGGGACAGAACCTGAGAGACGGTTGGTTTCTGCAGAGAAACTGAGCAGATGCTGTAATGGCAGCAATGGCAAAGGTCCACTGAACAAGTTTTGACCCACTGATATAGATCTTGCATTTGCCCAGTTCCTTATCCAATCTGGAATATTGCCTGATAGTGTGTTCCCTTCCACAGAAAAAGAGACAACAGTTTCCAGTTCTGCAAGTTCTTCAGGGATGGAGCCAGTGAAGGCATTAAATGACAGATTTATGAGAGTAATCTTCTTGCAGTTACTTAGTTCTCTCGGTATGCTCCCCCTGAGCCCTGCATTCTTCGCAATCAGCTGTGTCAGATTGCCAAGCAGACCGATTGATGTTGGGAGTTCAGCATCGAAGTGGTTCTCTGATATGTCAAATTCCTCCAGGCTTACAAGACCGCTGATTGACCAAGGGATGGTGCCTGTGAGCTTGCATTCAGGGAGCAGAAGTACTTGAAGCCGCTTCAGATTACCAATTTCTTCTGGAATGGTCGCGGTGAACGCATTTTGGCCCAAAATCAGCAGTCGAAGGTTTTCCAGTTGACCAATCTCCCTAGGTATTGGCCCCACAAAATTGTTTGAGGACAGATCAAGTGACATAAGGTTCACCAATGAGCTTATTCCAGAAAATATTAATCCACTGAGGTTATTCTGGCTTAGATCAAGATGCAACAGCTGAGACAGATTACGAAAAGCTGCTGGTATTGATCCATTTAGGCTGTTCATGTGAAGGTCCAGGAACTCTAGGTTCTGCAGACTGCCCAACTCTGTAGGAATGCCACCGGAGATGGAATTCCCGGATATGGACAGCTTGGTGAGATGCTGCAACTGACCAATTGCAGGGCTCAGTTGTCCATGTAATAAGTTGTTGTCAAGCACCATTTCTTTGAGCATCTTCAAGGTATATAATGAGGCAGGCAGGTTCCCAGTAAGCTGGTTATCATTCAGTTCTAGGTACTGAAGACGCTGCAAATTCCCCAGGGTGTCTGGAAGCTCACCGGTAAACCCACACCCACTTAAGTTCAGCAGAACAAGCGACTCGAATGCCCCAATGCATGAAGGAAACCGGACGTAGAGTGGCATGGAGGACAAGTCTATGGCCACAACGCTACGCCCCGAACAGGTTATACCTAACCAGCTGCAAGGGGGAGTTTCTGAATCAAACCAGCTGCGAAGGAAACCTTTTTCTTCAGCAATTGAGTGCCTCAGAGTGAACAAACTTTTTATATCACTTGATTCAGACATGACAGAGCTGGGGATGAAGATCACAAGAAGAATGAGAAGGCAGATGCTTCGAGATCCCATTGCTATTATGTTCTTTGGACTTGTGTAACGTTCAATCTGCATAAGAGATAAACATGTCAGCAGCTTTCAAAAGAACCACATAGGACATGGTATGTCAAAAGTTCGTCATCTTCACTATGTCGGTGTGGAAAAAATGATATGTTCTATGTGATGTGGCACAAAACGAAATTCATTTTTTCCTTTAGCTTATGAGGAAACAACAATCGAAGTATTAGTCAGGTTTTTATTTATCTGAACCAGACTGAATGTTTAAGGCTTCAACACAAATGGCTTGCTCATTATAGAACTTGGTAGATTTTAATCACACTTTGATGTAAACAAGCAATCAAAAGTTGTACAAGCATAGAGCTCAAGCAGGGATTTACACTGACTACCTTCTCAATCATATGGCGCTCTTTCTTTGCTGCTATAAGTTACAACAGAGATACAGCAGACGAAAAGCTCAACTCAATCACATGCAATACGCTCCCCTCAGAAATACACCCTGAACTCCTGAAGAAAAAGAAGAAACAGCAGTCAGCTTCATGTAAGTAATGCTCAGCTCAAGACACAAGAATGAGTAAACAAGCAAGCCCATTGTAGTTCAGTCAACATCACACAACACAACGGAAGACCCACAAGTTACAAATTCTCTCACAGTCTCACTTAGCACTTCCCCCTGCCATCTACTAGAAAAGAGACCCGGGGAAACCCCGGTGGTGATTAGTTAGTACCTAGTCTTCAAAAGGAGCAACACACTACCATAACAAACCCAGGAAACTCAAAGGAGAAAACAGCAGCACAAGTTAAACCCCTCCTTGATGCCCATGAAACATCCATCCAACACAAAATTCAGAAGCCACTCCACTGTTTTCCTATAACGGGAAATGCTATAGTAAATACTGCATGCAAGGGGTGCAGCTTTACATCTCAGATCAGATGGCACAAAACCAAGCATGCAGCATCATAAATGCAGGCAGGCAGGGATGCCACCTCCTGCACAGGGAGGAAAGGAAAAGCGACGGACCGCAGGGCACAAGAAAGACCACTCCCACACACATCCCCTTCCCCACGAGATTCAGCAGGTGGCGACACATACGCAAGCTGAGCACAGAAGAGTCGTGGAGCCTACACTACCAGCATTTCTGCCTAAAGATGTCAGATCTTTTTCTTGTTTGCAGGGTAAAGATGCCGAATCCATACTGTACCACGCTTACAACTAATCTAAGCAAAACATGAAGAACCAGAGCACAATGTTTTCTCCGGTGATTTGGGCCATCATTTGGGAGCGATTTGTTTATGGGGCCGTATGAAAGGCCTGACAAACCAAGTACGATTAGCAGCATATTAAAGGTAGTTCTACTGCATTCAAGTGTGCGCACAAAACAAAAGTGCGGCCAACCGTGGGCCGGGAGTCTACGGCTGCTGCAAATTAACCGGCCGGGGGCGTAGCCCGAGACAGCACGAAGGGGTTGGGTTTAATATTGAACTGACGCCACGACGGCGAAACCGGGGGCGGAATTTGCAGGAACAGAAATTACTGAGCACTTTTTTTTCATCAAAGGCGAGCAAAACGAACGGAATTGAAACGGAGAACACTGAGAAAAGCTCCGTAAATTTTTTGAGGAAGAAGTAGAAATACAGTAGTAAGATTCTGGGGGACGAACAGGACAGGAACAGGGAAAAGCTCCGTGAAAAACACCCAAAAAGGAAGGGAAATGCTCTGCGGTGAGTACAGCTTTGCATGTAGAATAATTGTTCAAGAACTCCAAAAGCTATCGCCGAATGCTGTAATTAGGAAGACCCGTCACGGAGAAGCTGCAGTGATCTTCCTTCACCCCCCTGAAGTTGCGACCCCAGATTAGAGATCCCCGCCGCAGCAAACCACTTACTCGAGGCTCCGTTTGGTACAATGAGGAAAAAAGACCGAGGCCCAACGGGGACTTTGAGGAGGACAAGGAAAGATCTCCCCTGGTGGTCAATTCGCAACAAGAGGAGGGAAATCGAAGAACTGGCAGATGGATCCACAGTTCCACACAAAGTTGCAGACAATTCGCAAACAGAGTACTAGCTGAAGAAAATAAAATCCTGAATAAATCGGCAAACAAATTGGGCCTTCTACCACAGCGATATTTGACAGCAACCGGTCTACCGAAACCATGCCGCTGTTGCGATTAATCCGAGATGACGAGAACAAACAAAGACCACGCGCGTGCAGCGGCATGGTAGGTTCGTACCGCGACGTTGCCAGATGTGGAGACACGGGAGCAGGGGCGCGCCAGAGCGGCGCGAGCGCTGGCCGCCACCGCTGTGGAGCCGACGAGAGCCGCTTCAGCGCCCGTTTATCCGTGCGCTGCAGCCGGAACCAAGGCGGCGGCCGGGCGGAGGGAGACGGGGCCGCGCCTGCGGTTCGCGCACCTGCAGGGACGAGGGAGTGGCGTGAGCAGCGGGCGAGAGGGGGAGCGCGGCAGACGGGACCGGCCGCGGAGGGGAGGGGAGGACGATCGTCTCGCGCGCGCACCTCGCAATGCCGGCGGCGGGCGCGGGCGGACGGCGGCGTGCTCCTGCGGGGGTCGTCGGGTTAGGTGGGGCGCGCACGAGATGGGCATGCGCGCGCGGTGCGCGAGCGAGCGAGCGGCGGCAGGCAGCGGATGGGAGGGAGGAGAGAGCCGAGAGCGTACGTACTCGCGGACCGACTGGGGTTTGGGGTTTGTGGGGCGGGCGGAGGAGAGGAGGAGAGGGCGAGGCGGTTTGGGGTGGCCAAAAAGGTGGCCTGCGTGCTCTGTTCTGCTGCCTCTCTTGTGCTTGCTGCCTTCGCCGCCGTTAACCGATATGATGAGCAGCGGTCACGTTTCCTCTCCCATGGCCACCGAGTCGCCTACCCTTCTCGCAAGAAAAGTCACCACTGCTTGAGGGCGCGCTCTGCTGCCTTTGTTTTGTTTGCCAAGGAAAATGGCCTTTGCCATATGCACAACCCATGTGTTTGTTTCCATGGTGATAAGATGATAAGATCCTCTTGAGTTATAAAAATCAGTCGAATAGGGTGTAAATCTTCGTCTTCTTCGAAAGAGGGTCCGGATCCTCGGGTTTACTAGCATACGCGTTGTGCGATGTGCATGCTGTCGGTGTTGTAATCGTCCGAAGATCGCCCCGGAGAAAAAAGCGATCGTCTGAATATATGCGGGAGATATTGGTTATTGAAACAACAAAATGGACAGTAAATGTGTCATAATGCAGCTACATTGATGTTGTCTCTTCCTATTTGCACGCGTTCGGTGCACGAGCGGGCGGATGGTGTTGTGTTCCTCCGGGTCCTGCTCTAGGAGTGTGTGTGGCGAGCGAGCGGCGACAAAGAGTTGGGGAAGGGGGGGGGGGGGGGGGGAGCATCCTATCTTGCAAAGAAATTTTCCGGTTGAATGAAATCTTACGGCCACAAACACATGACGAGGGCAACATTTTCGTATGAAATTCAATTTCACCACTACTATTGCACTCAATGTCGTGCCTTAGCATCATACGTTGGTGGAATCATCGAATAAGGTGTAAATCTTCGAGTTTTTTTAAAAGAAGATATAAATCCTTGGACTTACAACTACGAGTAGGTAGTATAACATTACAATCATCCGAAGATCGCCTGGAGTAGAAACAAACATGTGAATATATGCAAGAGATATCTGTTCTCAAACGACAAACTGGAAGTAAATGCCTCGTAACACGGCTACATTGATGTTTTTTGCTTTTTGTACGCGTCCGGCACACGGATGGACGGATAGTGCCATGCTCCGGAGGGGCACGCGTCCAGGATTGGGCGCGCAAAAGAAGAGCATGCGTAGCGAGCGGGCGGGAGGAGCATCCTATTTTACAAACAAAAAAATTCAGTTGAAGGACGGCAAGATTTTCATAAAGAAATAAATTTGTCCAAAACTATTGCATTGGATGTCGTGCCTTAGCATCATACATGTATCGTTGGTAGAATCATTGAACAAGGTGGAAAATCTTCGTTTTCTCTACTACTTAAAAAGAACATAAAATTCCTATTTCATCTCTCTTTCATCTAACCTTATATATGTCCCATTCTTTCCTTCTCCTCTTTGAATTTTTTTCTTTCATCTTTGATTTTTCTCCCATCCATTCTCCCTAAAATAGAATCAATTGTCTCGTGTTTTATTAACTTACCAAAAAACACATTTTGTTTGGTGAGTAATTAAATTTTTACCAAATAAGTGCTTAACAATAAAATGGCAAGTAATCTCTACTACTTAAAAAGAACGTAAAGTTCTCATTTCACCTCTCTTTCGCCTAACCTTCCTTATATATGTCCCACTTTTTCCTTCTCCTCTTTGATTTTTTTCTCTCATCTCTGATTTTTCTGCCATCCATTCTCCCTAAAATAGAATCAATTGTCTCATGTTTTATTAACTTACCAAAAAAACACATTTTGTTTGGTGAGTAATTAAATTTTTATCAAATAAGTGCTTAACAATAAAATGGCAAGTAATCTCTACTACTTAAAAAGAACGTAAAGTTCTCATTTCACCTCTCTTTCGCCTAACCTTCCTTATATATGTCCCACTTTTTCCTTCTCTTTGATTTTTCTCTCTCATCTCTGATTTTTTCCCATCTATTCTCCCTAAAATAGAATCAATTGTCTCATGTTTTATTAACTTACCAAAAAACACATTTTGTTTGGTAAGTAATTAAATTTTTACCAAATAAGTGCTTAACAATAAAATGGCAAGTAAATCTGGCGATTGCATGCAAAAACTTGCTAAGACTTTAGCGCATCAATATAATAATAAACGCGCAGTCAAGAGCTAATCTGCCAGAATGTTTATATCCCCGTTGCAATGCACGGGCACTTGTCTAGTCTTCTAAAGAAGATCTAAATCCTTGGATTTACATCTACGACTTGCTAACATGTGTGTTGTGCATACTATTGGCAATATAATCATATTGCCTTTGGTTGCCAAAGAAAATGACCTTTGCCATATGCACAACCCATGTATTTTGTTTCTACAGTGCTAAGATCCTCTTGAATTACAAAATTCATCAAACAGGGTGTAAATCCTCGTTTTCTTCAGAAGAAGATCCAAAATCATTGGGTTTACTAGCATGTGTGTTGTGCATACTATAGGCGGTGTAATCATCCAAAGATCACAAGGAGAAAAAAAACAATCAACTGAATATATGCAAGATATATCTTTTCTCTAAATGACAAATTGAAAATAAATGTCTCATAACACATCTACATCGATGTTGTTTTCCCCTATTTGTACGCGTCCGGCACACAGGCAGACAGATGGTGTCATGCTCCTGCGGGGCACGGGTCCAAGAGAGTTGTGGCCAGTGAGCGGCGACAACGAGTGGGTGGAGCATCCTATTTGCAAAGAATTTTTTTTGCTTGAACAAAATCTTACTGACTACAAACACACGTCGAGGGCAAGACTTTCTTATGCAGATAAATTTGGTCAAAACTATTGCATTCAATGTCGTGCCTTAGCATGTGTATTGTTTGGTAGAATCGTTGAACAAGGTGTAAATCTTTGTTTTCTTCAAAAGAAATCAAAATCTCGGGTTTACAACTATGACTTGCTAGCATGTGTGTTGTGCATAACATTGGCATTTATAATTGTTTGAAGATCCCGTGGAGAAACCTATTCCTAAATGACAAATTGAAAGCAAATGTTGTTGGAAATATGCCCTAGAGGCAATAATAAAAGGATTATTATTATATTTCATTGTTCGTGGTAATTGTCTTTTATTCATGCTATAATTGTATTATCCGGAAATCGTAATACACGTGTGAATACATAGACCACAGTATGTCCCTAGTAAGCCTCTAGTTAACTAGCTCGTTGATCAATAGATAGTCATGGTTTCCTGACTATGGACATTGGATGTCATTGATAACGGGATCACATCATTGGGAGAATGATGTGATGGACAAGACAATCTAAGCATAGCACAAGATCGTGTAGTTCGTTTTGCTATAGCTTTTCCAATGTCAAGTATCTCTTCCTTAGACCATGAGATCGTGTAACTCCGGATACCTAGGAGTGCTTTGGGTGTACCAAACATCACAAGCGTGGCGGGTGACTATAAAGGTGCACTACGGTATCTCCGAAAGTGTCTTTTGGGTTGACACGGATCGAGGCTGGGATTTGTCACTCCGTGTTACGGAGAGGTATCACTGGGCCCACTCGGTAGTGCATCATCATAATGAGCTCAAAGTGACCAAGTGTCCGTCACGGGATCATGCATTACTGATGCGAGTTAAGTGACTTGCGGTAACAATCTTGAGCGAGGTATTGGGATACCGACGATCGAGTCTCGGACAAATAACGCACCGATTGACAAAGGGAATTGAATACGGGATTAATTGAATCCTCGACATCGTGGTTCATCCGATGAGATCATCGAGGAGTATGTGGGAGTCAACATGGGTATCCAGATCCGCTGTTGGTTATTGACCGGAGAGCCGTCTCGGTCATGTATACGCATGTCTCCGAACCGTAGGGTCTACACATAAGGTTCGGTGGCGCTAGGGTTGTATGAATATGAGTATGCAGCAAACCGAATGTTGTTGAGTCCGGATGAGATCCCAGACGTCACGAGGAGTTCGGAATGGTCGGAGGTAAAGAATTATATATAGGAAGTGCTATTTCGCCATCGGGAGAATTTGGGGTTACGGTATTGTCACTGGGACCACCGGAAGGGTCCCGAGGTCCACGAGTGGGGCCACCTATCCGGAGGGCCCGTGGGCTGAAGTGGGAGGAACCAGCCTGGTGGGCTGGTGCGCCCCACTTGGCTCCCCTGCGCCTAGGGTTGGAAACCCTAGGGTGAAGCGCCCACTGCCTTGGGGCAAGCCTCCCCCTTGGCCGCCCCCCTTGGGAGATCAGATCTCCAGGGCAGGCGCCCCCAGAGGCCTATATAAAGGGGAGGGAGGGGCAGCCGCACCCTTGCATCTTGGCGCCTCCTCTCCTTGCTACACCTCTCCTCCTCCGTCACGTGCTTGGCGAAGCCTGCCGAGTCTTGCTTCTCCACCAACACCACGCCGTCGTCTGCTGCTGGAGCCATCTTCCTCAACCTCTCCTTCCCCTTGCTGGATCAAGAAGGAGGATCGTCATCCGCTCCTGACGTGTGTTGAAGCGGAGGTGCCGTCCGTTCGGCACTCGGTCATCGGTGATTTGGATCACGGCGAGTACGACTCCATCATCCACGTTCTAGTGAGCGCTTCGCACGCGATCTACAAGTGGTATGTAGATGCAATATCTCTCCATGACTCGTTGCTTAGATGAACTCATAGATGGATCTTGGTGAAACCGTAGGAATTTTTAAATTTCGCAAGCGTTCCCTAACAAGTGGCATCATGAGCTAGGTCTATCGTAGTTCTCTATTGCACGAGTAGAACACAATTTTGTTGTGGGCGAGGTCTTGTCAACTTGCTTGCCGCTACTAGTCTTTTCTTGCTTCAGCGGTATTGTGGGATGAAGCGCCGGACCGACCTTACGTATGCTTACGTGAGGCAGGTTCCACCGAGTGACATGCACTAGTTGCATAAGGTGGCTAGCGGGTGTCTGTCTCTCCTACTTTAGTTGGAGCGGATTAGATGAAATGTGTAACGCCCCGGATGCAGCTTTCCATATTCGTGACTCCAACTCTTGCCTTTTCCGGAGATGCGATATGATATTTCCTTCGTGGTTGGGTTTTTGTCTTCGTTTTACTTTTTGTTCATGTCATGCATTCATCATTGCATCTTTTGCATTGCATCATGTCATCATGCAACCCTTTTTAAAACTCAACTAAATAAATTGAGTGGATCCTCGGTCCATTTAAATTGAGGGATATTCACAATGGTGATTTCTCTTTATAACATATCCTCCCATATTAGGGAGCTATATTAAAATATTCCATTAACTTTGGAATTAACCATAACACACTTGCAAAATAATTCCGTGCCTTTTCTGCTTCAAGTTTGGTCTCCAAACTTTGCCCTAAATTCTTTCTTCACTTTCCGGAGCTCTACCAAAAATCTCAACATTTTGGCCACTCCTAAACCTTGTCCTAGTTCAAACCATTTGAATTAAATTCAAATGAGTTTGAATTTAATTCCTACAATCTTGCCACTACTATTTTTCATGGACCGTGCACATTTTGTGAGTCCGGAAAATTATCCAGCGATCAACTTCTTCCCCTAACCTCCTTTATTTTCTTTCTTATCTCTGTTTTTTTTCTCTTAGTGAGGGAGAGAAGGGAGCCTGCAGCCCAGCCGGCCTTGTAACACCCCGGAAGTAACTTTCCATATTTGTAACTCCAACTCTTGCCATTTTCGGCATTGATATATGATATTCCCTCCGTGGTTGGGTTTTCTTCATTTTGCACTTTGTCCATGTCATGCATTTTTATCATGTCATCATGTGCATCGCATTTGCATACGTGTTCGTCTCATGATTCCGAGCATTTTTCCCGTTGTCCGTTTTGCAATCCGGCACTCCTATCTCCCCCGGCGGTCCCTTTTACGTTTTTCCGTGTGCGGGTACTAAACCTTCTCGAAATGGACCGAGGTTTGTCTAGTGGCCTTGGTATACCACCCGTAGACCACCGGTCAAGTTTCGGGTCATTTGGAGCTCGTTTGGTACTCCAACGGTTAACCGCACTCTCGCAAAGGCCTCTTTTAAGTTGCAGCCCAACACCCTTCAAAACAGCCCAATAACCCATCTAAGTCACTTCCATGCTCTCCGTCGTTCGATCACGATCGTGTGGCGAAAACTACACCTCATTTGGACTCTCCTAGCTCCTCTATGCCTATTTAAGCAAACTCCCCGTCCAAATTCGCGGATCAAACTCCCACGAAACCCTAGAAATCTCTCTCGCGCGGACGTGTCCGTCCGCGCGGACGAACCAGCGCCGCCGCCGCAGCCAGCCCGCGCCTGCCACGTGGCCGCCGCCACCCGCCTCCACCATGCCCGCTTGAAACCTGTCGCGGGCCAGCAGCATGCCGCCGGCGAGTCGAAACCCGCGCCTCCGCCCCCATGCGCCGGCCGCCGCCGCGGCGTCGCCCCGCCGCCGCTGCCGCCTCTCGCCGCGCCGCCTCCTCGCCGTCCGGCCGCCGCCGCCCCGCCCCGGCTGCTCCTCTCTGCTGCCGCCGCCTCGGATCGTCGCCGCCGCCGGATCCGCGCGCGCCACCGGCCCCGCCGCCCGGCGCCACCCGCCGCCGGCCTCCGTCGTCCCGGCCCGCCTCCTCTCCTCCGGCGCTCGGCGAAACCATGAGCAGCCGCCGCCCGTCGCCGATCCAGATCCGGCCTCGGTCCGCGTGCGCCCGTTGACCTCTCTCCCCCTCCATTTTTCTCTAAGTCTTTTGCATCTCCATGAATTTTGTTGCATTTTCAACCGAGTGTATCTTTGCATCTATAGATCCATTTTGTGCGTATAATATGTCAAAATTTTCGTTCGAAGAGGAGATCATTTAATCTCATTGCATCATTTTCATTTGAGCTCATCTTGATGCCCGAAATGCTGTTAGAATAGTGCTATGTGGTGTTAGTTTCTGTTTCGTAACAGAACTTGCACTTTTGTTATTTTTGCCATGATTAATGTGTGCACCCTATGAATTTGAGTCCTACATGTGTTTTTTAAAATGCCATGCCATCTTTCCAGGGGTGTATGCCATGTATATTTGTGATCTATGTGGTGACTAGCACAAGCATGCAAAGTAGGTGTCCTGATGTTGCTGTTTTCAGCTCTGTTTTAGCTGATTTTGATGCCATGTTAACTTGATGATACCGAGAGATCCATGCATATTTTGAGATACTTCAGTAAGGATGTTTTGTAAAACATGTCTTGCTATATTCATCCATGCCTTTGTTTGCAATTATGGAGTGCCATAGCTTGAGTCAATCGAGCTCTACTTTTGCTATCAAATGTTTCCTGGCAGATTGTTTACATGTTATTCAATTTTGCCAAGGTTGTTGTGGTTGATCCATGCAAGCTATGTTATTGTTCTTGCCATTTATGTCTTCTATGCCATGTCTTCTTGATGTTTGTATGCTTAGTTTATCATTTAAGTCTCTGTAGTGAGTGCATTGAGCTTGTAAACATGCCTACTTGTTATCAGTTTTTGACATGCCATGTTGCTGAATCTGTTAACGAAACTTTCAATATTGACATGGGTGTTACTATATTTTCTAATCCTTTTTGGCTTAAGGTCAGTAAAGGACTTTTGTTCTATGCTTTGAGTAGATTCATGCCATGCCTTGTTTTGCTATTTTAAGTTCCTGTAGCATGTAGTTTTGCTGCTCTGAACATTGCAACCTGATGCTGTTTTTGTCATGTCCAGCCTGATATTTTGTGCACTTTTGCCATGCTTGTTTGAACCTGTTATGATGTGAACTAGCCGTAGCTCAGTGCTCATCTTTTGTCGAGCATCTTGTGTAGATCACTGCCATGTGCTTTGTTGGTACGTTTGGGTGCAGTAGCTTAATTAATTGTTGCTTGCTAAGTGGCATCATGCTGTTAATGGCAGATTTGCGCCATTCTTGTTTTGCTTGTCATTTGCAATCCGTGCATCCGATTCGGTGATCTTTATATCGATTTCAACGAAATCATCTCATCTTTCAGTGGCATACTTGGTTTGCCAAGTTGATGCCTGGTTCATCATTTACCTTCCGGAGCGCACATACGCTTTGCATATCACATCTCGCATATCATGTCATGTTTTGCATCATGTTGATTGTGCTTTGCACCGTGATTTATTGTGGTTCCTTTGTTTGTGTTGTTGCTTTGGGTAGAGTCGGGAGGCGAGTGCGTGAACGAGGAACCTGTTGAGAACGCTTCGAGGATCAAGCTTTCGACAACTCGAGAACATTGCGAGCAAGATGACCATACCCTCGAAATCACTTCTATCTTTGCTATGCTAGTTGCTCGCTCTTTTGCTATGCCTATGCTACGATGCCTACCACTTGCTATATCATGCCACCCATATTGCCATGTCAGCCCTAACCATCCTTTCCTAGCAAACCGTTGATTGACTATGTTACCGCTTTGCTCAGCCCTCTTATAAGCGTTGCTAGTTGCGGTGAAGCTGAAGTTTGTTCCTTGTTGGAACATGAAGATGTTGTTCCTTTTGGAACATGTTTACTTGTTGGGGATATCACAATATATATCTGCTATAATTAATACATCTATATATTTGGTAAAGGGTGGAAGGCTCGGCCTTATGCACGGTGTTTTGTTCCCTCTTGCCACCCTAGTTCCCGTCATACGGTGTTATGTTCCTTGATTTTTCGCGTTCCTTACATGGTTGGGTGATTTATGGGACCCCCTTGACAGTTCACTTTGAATAAGACTCGTCCAGCAAGGCCCAACTTTGGTTTTACCATTTGCCGCCTAAGCCTTTTCCCCCGGGTTTAGCGAGCCCGAGGGTCATCTTATTTTAAACCCCGGGCCAATGCTCCTCGAGTGTTGGTCCAAACTAGAACACCGTCGGGACCATTCTGGGCAACTTGGATTACGTCGGTTCTGACGCTTCGCTTATCCGGTGTGCCCTGAGAACGAGATATGTGCAGCTCCTATCGGGATTTGTCGGCACATTCGGGTGGCTTTGCTGGTCTTGTTTTATTGCTGTCGAAATGTCTTGTAGTCCGGGATTCCGAGATTGATCGGGTCTTCCCGATAGAAGGAATATCCTTCGTTGACCGTGAGAGCTTATAATGGGCTAAGTTGGGACTGTTGGGGAACGTTGCAGAAAATTAAAATTTTTCCTACGGTTTCACCAAGATCCATCTATGAGTTCTACTAAGCAACGAGTCAAGGGAGAGAGTTTGCATCTACATACCACTTGTAGATCGATGCGGAGGCGTTCGAGGGAGTGGTGATGATGAAGACGTTCCCAACGTGATTCCGATCACCGATGACCAAAGTGCTGAAAGGACAGCACCTCCGTGTTCAACACACGTACGGGACGATGGCGTCTCCTCCGTCTTGATCCAGCAAGAATGAAGGAGAGGTTGAGGAAGACAACTCCAATGGCAGCACGACGGCGTGGTGCAGTTGGTACGACAGTTCTCCGGCAGGGCTTCGCCAAGCTCGCGTGGAGAAAGAGAGGTGTTGGGGAGGGGAGGGGCTGCGCCTTCAATTGTGTTGGCAGCCCTCCCCCCCACCCCTCTATTTATAGGAGGAGAGGGCAAAGGGGGGCCGGCCCTCTAGGGAAAACCCTAGGGGGGGCGGCGGCCAAGGGAGAGGAGGAAAGGGTGGCTTGCCCCCCAAGCCAAGGGGCCCCTTTCCCCTTAGGGTTTCCCTCCCAAACCCTAGCCGCATGGGCCTAGGTGGGGGGCGCCCAGCCCACCAGGGGCTGGCTCCTCTCCCACTTAGCCCATGTGGCCCCCGGAGAGGTGGCCCCTCCGGTGGACCTCGGAACCCTCCCGGTGGCCCGGTACATTACAGTATACCCCGAAACTTTCCGAGTCCGTTTAACCACTTTCCATATATAAATCTTTACCTCCGGACCATTCCGGAACTCCTCGTGACGTCCGGGATCTCATCCGGACTCGAACAACATTCGTAATCACATACTTGTCTTCCTAATAACCCTAAGCGCCACCGAACCTTAAGTGTGTAGACCCTACGGGTTCGGGAGACATCTTGAACATGACCGAGACTACCTCAAGTCAATAACCAACAGCGGGATCTGGATACCCATGTTGGCTCCCACATGCTCCTCGATGTTGTCATCGGATGAACCACGATGTCAAGGGTTCAAGCAACCCGTATTCTATTCCCTTTGTCGACGGTATGTTACTTGCGAGACTTCGATCGTCGGTATCCCAATACCTCGTTTAGTCTCGTTACCGGCAAGTCACTTTACTCGTACCGCAATGCATGATCCCGTGACGGACACTTGATCACTTTGAGCTCATTATGATGATGCATTACCGAGTGGGCCCGGTGATACCTCTCCGTGTCGGAGTGACAAATCGATCTCGATCCGTGTCAACCCAATGGTCACTTTCGGAGATACTGTAGTGCACCTTTATAGTCACCCGATTCACGTTGTGACGTTTGATACACCAAAGCACTCCTACCGTATCCGGAATTGCACGATCTCATGGTCTAAGGAAGAGATACTTGACATTGGAAAAGCTCCAGCAAAGCGAACTACACGATCTTTGTGCTATGCTTAGGATTGGGTCTTGTCCATCACGTCATTCTCCTAATGGCGTGATCCCGTTATCAATGACATCCGATGTCCATAGTCGAAACCATGACTATCTGTTGACCAACGAGCTAGTCAACTAGAGGCTTACTAGGGCGTATTGTAGTCTATGTATTCACCGTGTATTACGATTTCCGGATAATACAGTTATAGCATGAATAAAAGACAATTACCATGAACAAGGAAATATAATAATAATGCTTTTATTATTGCCTCTAGGGCATATTTCCAACAGGGACACCCCTGCAGGGTAATATCTTTCGAAAGCCGTGCCCGCGGTTATGAGGCAGATGGGAATTTGTTAATGTCCGGTTGTAGAAAACCCAAAGTTGACCTCAAATAAAATACACATCAACCGCGTGTGTAACCGTGATGGTCTCTTGTCGGCGGAGTCCGAGAAGTGAACACGGTGTTGGAGTTATGTCTGACGTAAGTAGTTCAGGATCACTTCTTGATCGCTACTAGTTTCACGTCCGTGCTTTGCTTCTCTCCTCGCTCTCTTTTGCGATGTAGCCACCATATCGCTAGTCGCTTGCTGCAGCTCCACTTTACTACTCGTCCCGCCTATAAGCTTAAATAGTCTTGATCTCGCGGGTGTGAGATTGCTGAGTCCCGTGACTCACAGATACTTCAAAACAGTTGCAGGTTCCGGCGGTGCGGTCAGGTGACTCAACCGAGCTCAAGTGGGAGTTCGACGAGGCGTGGTCGTTACTATGTGTCTTTTTCCGATGATCAGTAGTGGTGCCCAGTTGGGATGATTCGGGATCTGTGTAGCATTGGGGTATCTTCTTTTATTTTGGTTCCGTAGTCGGACCTTGAGTGTACTCGAATGATGGATGTTTATTTATGTCTTGTATGAAGTGGCATTGTAAGCCAACTATGTACCTCTTTCCCTTAATTATTACATGGGTTGTGTGAAGATTACCTCACTTGCGACATTGCTTTCAATGCGGTTATGCCTCTAAGTCGTGCCTCGACACGTGGGAGATATAGCCGCATCGGGGGCGTTACAGGCCTCTAAGCCCAAAGCCCAGCCGGCGCCCCCACCAGCTCTAACCCTAGGCCGACCCCCTCCTCTCGCTCGTCTTCCTCATTCCCTCTGCCCGCCGCCGCAGCCCTGATCCCCATCTCTCTCGCTCTTCTCTCGGTCTCTACCATCTCCCCTTCGTCCTCCTACGCCGCCACACGCAGAGGAGCAGGGCCCTTGCGCCGCGCGCCTCGCCTGCCCCTGCTCCCGGTTAACCTCGCCGCGGACCTCCTTTTCCCCGTCGCGTCGTTCCTCGAGCTCCCGCACCCTGTTTCTCCTCCCGCGCCGACGCCCTCCTTCGGCTGCTCGCGCCCGCAGCTCCGTCCGCGAGCTCGTGCAGCCATGACCGCCACAGGAGCCTCGCGCCCGACCCCCTCGCTGAGGCCATGGATGTCCGCGGCCCCGCCGCCCGCACACGCCACCAACCGCTGCTCCGCCTCCATCGAGCTCCATCCCCTGCTGTCACTGGATCGCCAAGATGCAACCCCGACCCCGTCGGCCCCTTCCTCGTACAACGCTCAAGCCTTCATGCCCGAGGCCTTCGTCATCTCCCTGTGTTGCGCTGCGTGCGACCACATCGACCACATGGTCGCCACCTCTGCACCTCCTGCTGCTGTTTAAATGCGCGCCGCTGCGGTTGGCGTTGGCGCAAGACCAAGCGGCTTCATCGTCGTTCGCCTACATGCCGAACCTCGAAGATCCGTGGACGCATAAGTACCACTATCATCTCCGAGATTTCTCCAAGTACCGCACCGGACGCCAAGTACGACTACACCATGGTGATCGTGAACAACTACACATCTACAACTAGTGTACCTCTACATCACGGAATCGCAATACCGCACCAAAGCGCAAGTACAACAAGGAACCCGAAGGACTTGGATCGCCAAGTTCCTCTTTGTCCACGATGATTACGCAAGACCCGAGATCGACTTGGCGGACTCACAAGTACCATGACGACCGTCAAGACCGCCAAGTTCCACTACCGGTGAAGCGTTTTGGAATTGCCAAGTCGACTACAACGCCAAGACCATGTACAACTACGGATCCTGTGGATTTCACCAAGTACCTCTACCGGCGACCGAACATCTACGGAACGTGTACCACTACTTACACCACCGTCGCGAGAACGACTACTTCCCACGATGACCCATGTACAACTACTTCCACTTCGAACCCGTCCGCCTCGAAACGCACGCTTCAAAGGTATAACCGCCGTAACGACCGCCGTGGACCGAATGCATGTGTTGTATGAGATGCACCATTTGCATCGTGTCCGAATTGTCACTCGTTTTCCATGCCACTAACCCGTGGGAACCCGGTAGTCGGGAGCACCCCACCATCTCTAGCATGTTCCGCACATCCGCACGCTTCCTTTTGCACCGGTATCTCCATGAGCTACCGGAACCGATATGTTGCCGTGGCATCATTTTTGGATTAAATCGCCGTGGCACCCTTTTCCTTTCTGCCATAGCGACAAATGCCTCGTATCATGCTCATGTCAACATTTTCATAAAATTGCTTAAAACTTGCATATGTCATTCGCATCATGATAACAACATTTAAAATGTTTAAAATTGTGTTTGCATTAAAATGCTAAATGCATGTGGGGATTTTCCGGAATTGTTGTTTGTTGTTTCGGCCTCATTTAAAATTGCCTAGATAGGTAGTTTTATTATGCTTCACCTCTTGCCATGTTAACAACATTTAATCCGGACATGCATCATACTTGATTTTGCATCATGCCATGTTTATGCTTGTGCATTTACCATGTTGTTTGTTTCTTTCCGGTGTTGCTTCTTAGTTCCGGTAATGTTGCGATTGTGAGGATTCGTTCGACTACTCCCGTTCATCTTCTTCATGGACTCGTTCTTCTTCCTAGCGGGATTTCAGGCAAGATGACCGTCACCTTGGATCTCATTACTATCATTGCTATGCTAGTTGCTTCGTTCTATCGCTATGCTGCGTTACCTACCACTTGCTGCTCAAGCCTCCCAAATTGCCATGAACCTCTAACCTTTGTCACCCTTCCTAGCAAACCGTTGTTTGGCTATGTTACCGCTTTTGCTCCGCCCCTCTTATAGCGTTGCTAGTTGCAGGTGAAGATGAAGATTACTCCATGTTGGATTATGTTTATGTTGGGATATCACAATATCTCTTATATTATTAATGCATCTATATACTTGGTAAAGGGTGGAAGGCTCGGCCTTATGCCTGGTGTTTTGTTCCACTCTTGCCGCCCTAGTTTCCGTCATATCGGTATTATGTTCCCGGATTTTGCGTCCCTAACGTGGTTGGGTGATTTATGGGACCCCTTGACAGTTTGCTTTGAATAAAACTCTTTCCAGCAAGGCCCAACATTGGTTTTACCATTTTCCTCACCTATGCCCTTTTTCCCTTGGGTTTCGGAGCCCGAGGGTCATCTTTATTTTAGGCCCCGGCCAGTTCTCCTTGAGTGCTGGTCCAAACCGGCGATGTCCGGCGCCCCCAGGCAATCAGGGTCTATGCCAACCCGACGTCTGGCTCATCCGGTGTGCCGAGAGCGAGATATGTGCAGCTCCTATCGGGATTTGTCGGCACATCCGGCGGCTTTGCTGGTCTTGTTTTATTCTTGTCGAAATGTCTTGTAGCGGGATTCGAGACTGATCGGGTCTTCACGGGAGAAGGAATATCCTTCGTTGATCGCAAGAGCTTATCATGGGCTAAGTTGGGACACCCCTGCAGGGTTTGAACTTTCGAAAGCCGTGCCCGCGGTTATGTGGCAGATGGGAATTTGTTAATATCCGGTTGTAGTTAACTTGAAGTAAACTCTTCTAAAATACACCAACCGTGTGCGTAACCGTGAGTGTCTCTTTTCGGGGTTGATCGAGAGGAGAACACGGTTTCTGGGTTATGTTTGACGTAAGTAGAAGTTCAGGATCACTTCTTGATCATTACTAGTTGACGACCGCTTGCCTTGCTTCTCTTCTCGCTCTTATTTGCATAAGTTAGCCACCATACATTGCTTAGCCACTGCTGCAACCTCACCACTTTACCCCTTCCCTTCCCTTTAAGCTTTGCTAGTCTTGATACCCATGGTAATGGGATTGCTGAGTCCCCGTGGCTCACAGATTACTACACCAACAGTTGCAGGTACAGGTTATGCGATGATCATGATGCGAGAGCGATGCTTGCTTGCGTTGAGTTCTTCTTCTGCTTCTTCGATCAGGGGATAGGTTCCAGGTCGGCAGCCTGGGCTAGCAGGGTGGATATTGTTTGAGTTTCTCTTTATGTTTCATCCGTAGTCGGATGTTGATCTTGTATATGATGTGATGTCGTATTCGTGTGGCATTGTATGCCTTATGTATGTATCCCCACTATTATGTAATGTTGATGTAATGATATCCACCTTGCAAAAGCGTCTTCAAGATGCGCTTCTATCCTTGGTGGGACCTTCGAGTTCCTTTAGGATAGGGTCGCATCTTGGGCGTGACAAAAAGGGTCCTTATGAAGGGTAAATAGAAGTTGACAAAATCACGTTGTGGTTATTCGTAGGTAAGAAAACGTTCTTGCTAGAACCCAATTGCAGCCACGTAAAAGATGCAACAACAATTAGAGGACGTCTAACTTGTTTTTGCAGCAATTGTCATGTGATGTGATATGGCCAGAAGTTGTGATGAATGATGAATGATATATTGTGATGTATGAGATCATGTTCTTGTAATAGGAATCACGACTTGCATGTCGATGAGTATGACAACCGGCAGGAGCCATAGGAGTTGTCTTAATTATTGTATGACCTGCGAGTCATTAATTCAAACGCCATGTAAATTACTTTACTTTATTGCTAAACGTGTTAGCCATAGTAGTAGAAGTAATAGTCGGCGAGCAACTTCATGGAGACACGATGATGGAGATCATGATGATGGAGATCATGGTGCCATGCCGGTGACAAGATGATCATGGAGCCCCGAAGATGAAGATCAAAGGAGCTATATGATATTGGCCATATCATGTCACTACTTTATATAATTGCATGTGACGTTTATTATGTTTTATACATCTTGTTTACTTAGAACGACGGTAGTAAATAAGATGATCCTTATAATAATTTCAAGAAGGTGTTCCCCTAAGCGTGCACCGTTGCTAAAGTTAAATCGTTTCAAGCACCACGTGATGATCGGGTGTGATAGATCCTTACGTTCATATACAACGGTGTAAGACAATTTTACACATGCATAAACACTTAGGGTTAACTTGACGAGCCTAGCATGTACAGACATGGCCTCGGAACACAAGAGACCGAAAGGTCGAACATGAATCGTATGGTAGATACGATCAACATGGAGATGTTCACCGACGATGACTAGTCCGTCTCACGTGATGATCGGACACGGCCTAGTCGACTTGCATCATCTAACACTTAGATGACTAGAGGGATGTCAAATCTGAGTGGGAGTTCATTAAATAATTTGATTAGATGAACTTAATTATCATGAACTTAGTCTAAAGTCTTTGCAAAATATGTCTTGTAGATCAAATGGCCAGCGCTCATGTCAACATGAACTTCAACGCGTTCTAGAAAACCAAGCTGAAAGATGATGGCAGCAACTATTCGGATTGGGTCCGGAACCCGAGGATCATCCTCATAGCAGCCAAGAAACAATATGTCCTAGAAGCACCGCTAGGTGATGCACCCATCCCAGAGAACCAAGACATTATGAATGCTTGGCAGTCTCGTGCTGATGATTACTCCCTCGTTCAGTGCGGCATGCTTTACAGCTTAGAACCGGGGCTCCAAAAGCGTTTTGAGCAACACGGAGCATATGAGATGTTCGAGGAGCTGAAAATGGTTTTCCAAGCTCATGCCCGGGTCAAGAGATATGAAGTCTCCGACAAGTTCTATAGTTGTAAGATGGAGGAAAACAGTTATGTCAGTGAGCACATACTCAAAATGTGCAGGTTGCACAACCGCTTTGTCACTAGACATTAACCTCCGGACGAGGCGGTCATTGACAGAATCCTTGATCGCTCCCACCAAGCTACAAGAGCTTTGTGATGAACTACAATATGCAGGGGATGGTGAAGACCATTCCTAAAGTATTCTCAATGCTGAAGTCAGCAGAGGTTGAAATCAAGAAAGAACATCAAGTGTTGATGGTCAATAAAACCACTAAGTTCAAAAAGGTCAAGGGTAAGAAGAACTTTAAGAAGGACGGCAAAGATGTCGCCGCGCCCGGTAAGCAAGTTGCCAGGAAGAAGTCAAAGAATGGACCCAAGCCTGAGACAGAGTGCTTTTATTGCAAAGGGAAGGGCCACTGGAAGCGGAACTGCCCCAAATACTTAGCGGACAAGAAGGCCGGCAACACTAAAGGTATATTTGATATACATGTAATTGATGTGTACCTTACCAGTACTCGTAGTAACTCCTGGGTATTTGATACCGGTGCCGTTGCTCATATTTGTAACTCACAGCAGGAGCTGCGGAATAAACGGAGACTGGCGAAGGACGAGGTGACGATGCATGTCGGGAATGTTGGGGAACGTAGCAGAAATTCAAAATTTTCCTACGTGTCACCAAGATCTATCTATGGAGAAACTAGCAACGAGGGAAGGAGAGTGCATCTACATACCCTTGTAGATCGCTAAGCGGAAGCGTTCATGAGAACGGGGTTGAAGGAGTCGTACTCATCGTGATCCAAATCACCGGAGATCCTAGTGCGAGCAGACGGCACCTCCGCGTTCAACACACGTACAACCGGTGGCGTCTCCCATGCCTTGATCCAGCAAGGAGAGAGGAGAGGTTGAGAAAGACTCCATCCAGCAGCAGCACAACAGCGTGGTGGTGGTGGAGGCGTGGCAATCCCGCAGGCCGCCAAGCACCAAGGGAGAGGAGGAGGAGGAGGCGGGGCTGCACCAAGAGGAGAGGTTCTCATGTGTGTTGGGCAGCCCCAAAACTCAAGTATATATACGGGAGGGGAGGGCTGCGCCCCATCTAGTGTTTCCACCCCCAAGGGGTGCGGCCAGCCCTAGATGGGGCTTGGGGAGGCGGCCAGAGGGAGGAGAGGAGGCGCCCACTAGATGGGCCTTAGGGCCCATCTGCCTAGGGTTTGCCCCTTCCCCACTTCCTGCGCCTTGGGCCCTATGGGGGCGCACCAGCCCACCCGGGCTGGTCCCTCCCACACTTGGCCCATGCAGCCCTCCAGGGTTGGTGGCCCCACTTGGTGGACCCGGGACCCTCCGGTGGTCCCGTCGTTCTGGAAAAACCCGAAACCTTTCCGGTGACCAAAACAGACTTCCATATATAAATCTTTACCTCCGGACCATTCCAGAACTCCTCGTGGCGTCCGGGATCTCATCCGGGACTCGAACAACATTCGGTAACCACATACAAACTTCCTTTATAACCCTAGCGCCATCGAACCTTAAGTGTGTAGACCCTACGGGTTCGGGAACCATATGAGACATGACCGAGGCGTTCTCCGGTCAATAACCAATAGCGGTATCTGGATACCCATATTGGCTCCTACATGTTCCATGATGATCTCATCGGATGAACCACGATGTCAAGGACTCAATTGATCCGTATACAATTCCCTTTGTCTAGCGGTATTGTACTTGCCCGAGATTCGATCGTCGGTATCCCGATACCTTGTTCAATCTCGTTTCCGGCAAGTCTCTTTACTCGTTCCATAACACATCATCCGTGATCAACCCCTTGGTCACATTGTGCACATTATGATGATGTCCTACCGAGTGGGCCCAGAGATACCTCTCCGTCTGCGGAGTGACAAATCCCGATCTTGATTCGTGCCAACCGCAGACACTTTCGGAGATACCGTAATGCACCTTTATAGCCACCCGATTCGTTGTGACGTTTGGTACACCCAAAGCATTCCTACGGTATCCGCGAGTTGCACAATCTCATGGTCTAAGGAAATGATACTTGACATTAGAAAAGCTTTAGCATACGAACTACGATCTTTGTGCTAGGCTTAGGATTGGGTCTTGTCCATCACATCATTCTCCTAATGATGTGATCCCTTTATCAATGACATCCAATGTCCATGGTCAGGAAACTGTAACCATCTATTGATTAACGAGCTAGTCATCTAGAGGCTTACTAGGGACTTGGTGTTGTCTATGTACCCACACATGTATTGAGTTTCCTATCAATACAATTATAGCATGGATAATAAACGATTATCATGAACAAGGAAATATAATAATAACTAATTTATTATTGCCTCTAGGGCATATTTCCAACAGTCTCCCACTTGCACTAGAGTCAATAATCTAGTTCACATCGTCATGTGATTAACACTAATAGGTCACATCGCCATGTGACCAACATCAAAGAGTTTACTAGTGTCGTAAACTAGTTCACATCATCATGTGATTAAGACTCAATGAGTTCGAGATTTGATCATGTTTTGCTTGTGAGAGAGGTTTTAGTCAGCGGTGCAAACATTCAGATCCGTATGTGCTTCATAATTCTCTATGTCATATTATAAACGCTGCTTTCACGCTCCACTTGGAGCTATTCCAAATGGTTGCTCCACTATACGTATCCGGTTTGCTACTCAAAGTCACTCGGATAGGTGTTAAAGCTTGCATCGGCGTAACCCTTTACGCCGAACTCTTTATCACCTCCATAATCGAGAAACATGTCCTTATTACTCCAAGGACAATTTTGACCGCTATCCAATGATCCATTCTGGATCATTCTTGTACCCTATGTGACTCATGGCAAGGCACACTTCGGTGCGGTACGACATAGCATACTATAGAGCCTACGTCTAAAGCATAGGGGCGACCTTCGTCCTTTCTCTCTTTTCTGCCGTGGTCGAGCTTTAAGTCTTAACTTCATACCTTACAACTCAGCCAAGAACTCCTTCTTTGGTGATCCATCTTGAACACCTTCAAGATCATGTCAAGGTATATGCTCATTTGAAAGTATTATTAAACATTTTGATCTATCTTATAGATCTTGATGCTTATTGTTCAAGTAGCCTAATCCAGGTTTTCCATTGAAAACACTTTTCAAACAACCCTATATGCTTTCTAGAAATTCTACATCATTTCGATCATCAATATGTCAACAACATATACTCATCGAAATTCTATAGTGCTCCCACTCACTTCTTTGGAAATACAAGTTTCTCATAAACTTTGTATAAACCCAAAATCTTTGATCATCTCATCAAAGTGTACATTCCAACTCCGAGATGCTTACCCGGTCCTTAGAAGGATCATTGGAGCCAGCATGCCTTTTAGCATCCTTAGGATCGACAAAACTTTCTGATTGTATCACATACAACCTTTCCTTACGAAAACTGGTAAGGAAACTCGTTTTGACATCCATCTGCCAGATTTCATAAATGCAGCTTATGCTAACATGATTCTGACGGACTTAAGCATCGCTACGGATGAGAAAATCTCATCGTAGTCAACTCCTTGAACTTGTGAAAAACTCTTCGCCACAAGTCGAGCTTCATAGACGGTGACATTACCGTCTACGTGCGTCTTCTTCTTAAAGATCCATTTATCTCAATGGCTTGCCGATCATCGGCCAAGTCCACCAAAGTCCATGTTTTGTTATTATACATGGATCCTATCTCGGATTTCATGGCTTCTAATCATTTGTCAGAATTTGGGCCCACCATTGCTTCTCCATATCTCGTAGGTTCATTGTTGTCTAGCAACATGACCTCTAAGACAGGATTGTGTACCACTCTGAAGTAGTACGCATCCTTGTCACCCTACGAGGTACGTCAGTGACTTGATCCGATACTTCATGATCACTATCATAAGCTTCTACTTCAATTGGTGTAGGTGCCATAGGAACAACTTCCTGTGCCCTGCTACACACTAGTTGAAGTGATGGTTCAATAACCTCATCAAGTCTCCACCATCCTCCCACTCAACTTTTCGAGACGAACTTTTCCTCGAGAAAGGACCCGATTCAAGAAACAATCCCTATTGCTTCCGGATCTGAATTAGGAGGTATACCCAACTGTTTTGGGTGTCCTATGAAGATGCATTTTGTCGCTTTGGGTTCGAGCTTATCAACCTGAAACTTTTCCACATAAGCGTCGCAGCCCCAAACTTTAAGAAACGACAACTTAGGTTCTCCAAGCGGTGTCGTCTCAGCGGAATTACGTGGTGCCCCATTAAAGTGAGTGCGGTTGTCTCTAATGCCTAACCCATGAGCGATAGTGGTAATTCGATGAGAGACATCATAGTACGCACCATATCCAATAGGGTGCAACTATGATGTTCGGACACACCATCACACTATGGTGTTCGAGCGGTATTAATTGTGAAACAATTTGCACAATGTCTTAATTGTGTGCCAAAACTCGTAACTCAGATATTCATCTCTATGATCATATCATAGACATTCTATCCTCTTGTCACGAAGATCTTAAACTTCACTCTGAAATTACTTGAACCATTCAATAATTCAGACTTGTGTTTCATCAAGTAAATATACTTCATCTACTCGAATCATCTGTGAAGTAAGAACATAACGATATTCACTGCATGCCTCAGCACTCATTGGACTACACACATCAAAATGTGTTACTTCCAACAAGTTGCTATCTTGTTCCATCTTCTTGAAAGCGAGGCTTTTGGTCATCTTGCCCATGTGGTATGATTTGCATATCTCAAGTGATTCAAAATCAAGTGAGTCCAAGCGATCCATCTGCATGGAGTTTCTTCATCGTATACACCAATAGACATGGTTTGCATGTCTCAAACTTTTCAAAAGCGAGTGTGTCCAAAGATCCATCAACATGGAGCTTCTTCATGCGTTTATACCAATATGACTTACATGGCGAGTGCCACAAGTAAGTGGTACCATCATTACTATCTTATATCTTTTGGCATGAAAATGTGTATCACTACGATCGAGATTCAATAAACCATTTATTTAGGTGCAAGACCATTGAAGGTATTATTCAAATAAATAGAGTAACCATTATTCTCCTTAAATGAATAACCGTATTGCGATAGACATAATCCAATCATGTCTATGCTCAATGCAAACACCAAATGATAATTATTCTGGTTTAATACTAATCTTGATGGTAGAGGGGGCGTGCGATGTTTGATCACATCAAAATTGGAAACACTTCCAACACATATCGTCGCTCTCCTTTAGCTAGTCTCCGTTTATTCCGTAGCTTTTATTTGAGTTACTAACACTTAGCAACCGAACCGGTATCTTAATACCTGGTGCTACTAGGAGTACTAGTAAAGTACACATTAACATAATGCATATCAATATACTTCTATTGACCTTGCCAGCCTTCTCATCTACCAAGTATCTAGGGTAATGCTGCTCCGATGGCTGTTCCCCTTATTACGAAGCACTTAGTCTCGGGTTTGGGTTCAACCTTGGGTTTCTTCTTTGCAGCAACAACTGATTTGCCGTTTCATGAAGTGTCCCTTCTTGCCCTTGCCCTTCTTGAAACTAGTGGTTTCACCAACCATCAACAATTGATGCTCCTTCTTGATTTCTACTTTCGCGGCGTCAAACATCGCGAATACCTCAAGGATCATCATATCTATCCCTGATATGTTATAGTTCATCACGAAGCTCTAGAAGCTTGGTGGCAATGACTTTGGAGAAACATCACTATCTCATCTGGAAGATCAACTCCCACTCGATTGAAGTGATTGTTGTACTCAGACAATCTGAGCACAAGCTCAACGATTGAGCTTTTCTCCCTTAGTTTGCAGGCTAAGAAAATCGTCGGAGGTCTTATACCTCTTGGCGTGGGCACGAGCTTGAAATCCCAATTTCAGCCCTCGAAACATCTCATATGTTCATGACGTTCAAAACGTCTTTGGTGCCTCAACTCTAAACCGTTTAAGCGAACTATCACGTAGTTATCAAAGCGTGTATGTCCGATGTTCGCAACATCCACAGGCGGCGTTTGGGGTTCAACACACTAAGCGGTGCATTAAGGACAGAAGCTTTCTTCTGTCCGCATAATCGCTACTGTCAACTTTCAACTATATTTTCTCTAGGAACATATCTAAACAGTGGAACTAAAGCGCGAGCTTTCGACATAATTTGCAAAAGGTCTTTTGACTATGTTCAAGATAATTAAGTTCATCTTATGAATTCCCACTCAGATAGACATCCCTCTGGTCAGCTAAGTGATTACATGATCCGAGTCAACTAGGCCGTGTCCGATCATCACGTGAGACGGACTAGTCATCATCGGTGAACATCTTCATGTTGATCGTATCTTCTATACAACTCATGCTCGACCTTTCGGTCTCTGTGTTCCGAGGCCATGTCTGTACATGCTAGGCTCGTCAAGTTAACCCTAAGTGTATTGCGTGTGTTCCGAGGCCATGTCTGTACATGCTAGGCTCGTCAACACCCGTTGTATGTGAACGTAAGGATCTATCACACCCGATCATCACGTGGTGCTTAGAAGCGACGAACTTTAGCAACGGTGCACAGTTAGGGGAGAACACTTCTTGAAATTGTTGTAAGGGATCATCTTATTTACTACCGTCGTTCTAAGTAAACAAGATTCATAAACATAATAAACATCACATGCAATTATATAGTGACATGATATGGCCAATATCATTTTGCTCCTTTTGATCTCCATCTTCGGGGCTCCATGATCATCATCGTCACCGGCATGACACCATGATCTCCATCATCGTGTCTCCATGAAGTTGTCTCGCCAACTTATTACTTCTACTACTATGGCTACCGGTTAGCAATAAAGTAAAGTAATTACATGGAGTTTGTTCAATGACACGCAGGTCATACAATAAATTAAGACAACTCCTATGGCTCCTGCCGGTTGTCATACTCATCGACATGCAAGTCGTGATTCCTATTACAAGAACATGATCAATCTCATACATCACATATCATTCATCACATTCTTCTTGGCCATATCACATCACATGCATACCTGCAAAAACAAGTTAGGCGTCCTCTAATTGTTGTTTGCATGTTTTACGTGGCTGCTATGGGTTTCTAGCAAAACGTTTCTTACCTCATAAAACCACAGCGTGATATGCCAATTGCTATTTACCCTTCATAAGGACCCTTTTCATCGAATCTGTTCCGACTAAAGTGGGAGAGCGGCACCGCTAGCCACCTTATGCACCAAGTGCATGTCGATTCGGTGGAACCTGTCTCACGTGGAAATGCGTGTAAGGTCGGTCCGGGCGCTTCATCCCACAATACCGTCGAAACAAGATTGGACTAGTAACGGTAAGCATATTGAACAAAATCAACGCCCACAACTACTTTGTGTTCTACTCGTGCAAAGAATCTACGCAATAGACCTAGCTCATGATGCCCTTTGTTGGGGAGCGAGCAGAAATTCAAAATTTTCCTCGTGTCACCAAGATCTATCTATGGAGAAACTAGCAGCGAGGGAAGGAGAGTGCATCTACATACCCTTGTAGATCGCTAAGCGGAAGCGTTCATGAGAACGGGGTTGAAGGAGTCATACTCATCGTGATCCAAATCACGGAGATCCTAGTGCGAGCGGACGGCACCTCCGCGTTCAACACACGTACAGCCGGTGGCGTCTCCCATGCCTTGATCCAGCAAGGAGAGAGGAGAGGTTGAGGAAGACTCCATCCAGCAGCAGCACAACGGCGTGGTGGTGGTGGAGGCGTGGCAATCCCAGCAGGCCGCCAAGCACCAAGGGAGAGGAGGAGGAGGAGGCGGGGCTGCACCAAGAGGAGAGGTTCTCATGTGTGTTGGGCAGCCCCAAACCTCAAGTATATATAGGGGAGGGGGAGGGCTGCGCCCCCATCTAGGGTTTCCACCCCCAAGGGGTGCGGCCAGCCCTAGATGGGGCTTGGGGAGGCGGCCAAGAGGAGGGAGAGGGAGGCGCCCACTAGATGGGCCTTAGGGCCCATCTGCCCTAGGGTTTGCCCCTTCCCCACTTCCTGCGCCTTGGGCCCTATGGGGGCGCACCAGCCCACAGGGCTGGTCCCTCCCACACTTGGCCCATGCAGCCTCCGGGGTTGGTGGCCCCACTTGGTGGACCCCCGGGACCCTCCCGGTGGTCCCGGTACGTTACCGGAAAAACCCGAAACCTTTTCGGTGACCAAAACAGGACTTCCCATATATAAATCTTTACCTCCGGACCATTCCGGAACTCCTCGTGACGTCCGGGATCTCATCTGGGACTCCGAACAACATTCGGTAACCACATACAAACTTCCTTTATAACCCTAGCGTCATCGAACCTTAAGTGTGTAGACCCTACGGGTTCGGGAACCATGCAGACATGACCTAGACGCTCTCCGGTCAATAACCAATAGCGGGATCTGGATACCCATATTGGCTCCCACATGTTCCACGATGATCTCATCGGATGAACCACGATGTCAAGGACTCAATTGATCCCGTATACAATTCCCTTTGTCTAGCGGTATTGTACTTGCCCGAGATTCGATCGTCGGTATCCCGATACCTTGTTCAATCTCGTTTCCGGCAAGTCTCTTTACTCGTTCATAACACATCATCCGTGATCAAACCCTTGGTCACATTGTGCACATTATGATGATGTCCTACCGAGTGGGCCCAGAGATACCTCTCCGTCACACGGAGTGACAAATCCAGTCTTGATTCGTGCCAACCCAGACACTTTCGGAGATACGTAATGCACCTTTATAGCCACCCGATTCGTTGTGGCGTTTGGTACACCAAAGCATTCCTACGGTATCCGGGAGTTGCACAATCTCATGGTCTAAGGAAATGATACTTGACATTAGAAAAGCTTTAGCATACTGAACTACGATCTTTGTGCTAGGCTTAGGATTGGGTCTTGTCCATCACATCATTCTCCTAATGATGTGATCCCTTTATCAATGACATCCAATGTCCATGGTCAGGAAACTGTAACCATCTATTGATTAACGAGCTAGTCATCTAGAGGCTTACTAGGGACTTGGTGTTGTCTATGTACCCACACATGTATTGAGTTTCCTATCAATACAATTATAGCATGGATAATAAACGATTATCATGAACAAGGAAATATAATAATAACTAATTTATTATTGCCTCTAGGGCATATTTCCAACAGGGAATGGTTCCAAGGTCGATGTGATCGCCGTCGGCACGCTACCTCTACATTTACCTGCGGGATTAGTTTTGAACCTCAATAATTGTTATTTAGTGCCAAGTTTGATCATGAACATTGTATCAGGATCTCGTTTAATGCGAGATGGCTACTCATTTAAATCCGAGAATAATGGTTGTTGTATTTATATGAGAGATATGTTTTATGGTCATGCTCCGACGGTCAATGGTTTATTCTTAATGAATCTCGAGCATAATATTACACATATTCATAGTGTGAATACCAAAAGATGTAAAGTTGATAACGATAGTCCCACATACTTGTGGCACTGCCGCCTTGGTCACATTGGTGTCAAGCGCATGAAGAAGGTCCATTCTGATGGACTTTTAGAGTCTCTCGATTATGAATCATTTGACACATGCGAACCATGCCTCATGGGCAAAATGACCAAGACTCCGTTCTCCGAATAATGGGCGAGCAACCAACTTATTGGAAATCATACATACCGATGTAATGCGGTCCAATGGCGTTGAGGCTCATGGAGGATATCATTATGTTCTCACTCTCACAGGCGACTTAAGTAGATATGGGTATGTCTACTTGATGAAACACAAGTCCGAGACCTTTGAAAAGTTCAAGGAATTTCAGAATGAGGTAGAGAATCAACGTGACCGAAAAATAAAGTTCTTACGATCAGATCGTGGAGGAGAATATTTAAGTCACGAATTTGGTACACACTTAAGGAAATGTGGAATCGTTTCACAACTCACGCCGCTGGAACACCTCGGCATAACGGTGTGTCGAAGCGTCGAATCGCACTCTATTGGATATGGTGCGATCTATGATGTCACTTACCGATTTACCGCTATCATTTTGGGGATACGCACTAGAGACAGCTACATTCACTTTAAATAGGGCACCGTCTAAATCCGTTGAGACGACACCGTATGAATTATGGTTTGGAAAGAAACCTAAGTCATCGTTTCTAAAAGTTTGGGGATGCGATGCTTATGTCAAGAAACTTCAACCTGAAAAGCTCGAACCCAAGTCGGAAAAATGCGTCTTCATAGGATGCCCTAAGGAAATCATTGGGTATACCTTCTACCTTAGATCCGAAGGCAAGATCTTTGTTGCCAAGAACGGATCCTTTACGGAAAAGAGTTTCTCTCGAAAGGAGTAAGTGGGAGGAAAGTAGAACTCGATGAAGTACTACCTCTTGAACCGGAAAGTAGTGCAGCTCAGGAAAATGTTCCTGTGGTGCCTACACCTACTGGAGAGGAAATTAATAATGATGATCAAAGTACTTCGGATCAAGTTGCTGCTGAACTTCGCAGGTCCACAAGGACACGTTCCACACCACAGTGGTATGGCAACCCTGTCCTGGAAATCATGTTGTTAGACAACGGTGAACCTTCGAGCTATGAAGAAGCGATGGCGGGCCCGGATTCCAACAAATGGCTTGAAGCCATGCAATTCGAGATAGGATCCATGTATGAAAACAAAGTATGGACTTTGACAGACTTGCCCGATGATCGGCGAGCGATAGAAAACAAATGGATCTTTAAGAAGAAGACGGACGCGGATGGTAATGTCACCATCTATAAAGCTCGACTTGTCGCTAAGGGTTATCGGCAAGTTCAAGGGATTGACTATGATGAGACTTTCTCTCCCGTAGCGAAGCTTAAGTCCGTCCGAATCATGTTAGCAATTGCCGCATACTATGATTATGAGATATGGCAGATGGACGTCAAAACAGCGTTCCTTAACGGTTATCTTAAGGAAGAGCTGTATATGATGCAGCCGGAAGGTTTTGTCGATCCTAAGAATGCTAACAAAGTATGCAAGCTCCAGCGATCCATTTATGGGCTGGTGCAAGCATCTCGGAGTTGGAACATTCGCTTTGATGAGATGATCAAAGCGTTTGGGTTTATCTTGAGACTTATGGAGAAGCTGCGTATACAAGAAAGTGAGTGGGAGCTCTGTAGTATTTCTCATATTATATGTAGATGACATACTTTTGATGGGAAATGATATAGAACTCTTGGACATCATTAAGGCCTACTTGAATAAAAGTTTTTCAATGAAGGACCTTGGAGAAGCTGCTTATATATTAGGCATCAAGATCTATAGAGATAGATCGAGGCGCCTCATAGGTCTTTCACAAAGCACATACCTTGATAAGATTTTGAAGAAGTTCAAAATGGATCAGTCCAAGAAAGGGTTCTTGCTGTCATTGCAAGGTGTGAGATTGAGCTCGGCTCAATGCCCGACCACGCAAAAGATAAAGAAGAGATGAGCGTCATCCCTATGCCTCGCCATAGGATCTATTATGTATGCCATCTTGTGTACCGGACCTGATGTAAACCTTGCCGTAAGTTTGGTAGGAAGGTACCAAAGTAATCCCGGCAAGGAACACTGGACAGCGGTCAAGAATATCCTGAAGTACCTGAAAAGGACAAAGGACATGTTTCTTGTTTATGGAGGTGACAAAGAGCTCGTCGTAAAGGGTTACGTCGACTCTAGCTTCGACACAGATCTGGATGACTCTAAGTCACAAACCGGATACGTGTATATGTTGAATGGTGGAGCAGTAAGCTGGTGCAACTGCAAGCAGAGCGTCGTGGCGGGATCTACATGTGAAGCGGAGTACATGGCAGCCTCGGAGGCAGCACATGAAGCAATATGGGTGAAGGGGTTCATCACCGACCTAGGAGTCATACCCAATGCGTCGGGGCTGATCAAACTCTTCTGTGACAACACTGGAGCTATTGCACTTGCCAAGGAGCCCAGGTTTCACAAGAAGACCAGCACATCAGCGTCGCTTCAACTCCATCCGTGAAAATGTTCAAGATGGAGACATAGAAATTTGCAAAGTGCATACGGATCTGAATGTCGCAGATCCGTTGACTAAACCTCTTCCGCGGGCAAAACATGATCAACACCAGAACTCTATGGGTGTTCGATTCATCACAATGTAACTAGATTATTGACTCTAGTGCAAGTGGGAGACTGTTGGAAATATGCCCTAGAGGCAATAATAAAAGGATTATTATTATATTTCCTTGTTCGTGATAATTGTCTTTTATTCATGCTATAATTGTATTATCCGGAAATCGTAATACACGTGTGAATACATAGACCACAATATGTCCCTAGTAAGCCTCTAGTTAACTAGCTCGTTGATCAATAGATAGTCATGGTTTCTTGACTATGGACATTGGATGTCATTGATAACGGGATCACATCATTGGGAGAATGATGTGATGGACAAGACCCAATCCTAAGCATAGCACAATATCGTGTAGTTCATTTTGCTAGAGCTTTTCCAATGTCAAGTATCTCTTCCTTAGACCATGAGATCGTGTAACTCCCGGATACCGTAGGAGTGCTTTGGGTGTACCAAACGTCACAACGTAACTGGGTGACTATAAAGGTGCACTATAGGTATCTCCGAAAGTGTCTTTTGGGTTGACACGGATCGAGACTGGGATTTGTCACTCCGTGTTACGGAGAGGTATCACTGGGCCCACTCGGTAGTGCATCATCATAATGAGCTCAAAGTGACCAAGTGTCCGGTCACGGGATCATGCATTCTGAGTGCGAGTAAAGTGACTTGCGATGTAACGAGACTGAACGAGGTATTGGGATACCGACGATCGAGTCTCGGGCAAGTAACGCACCGATTGACAAAGGGAATTGAATACGGGATTAATTGAATCCTCGACATCGTGGTTCATCCGATGAGATCATCGAGGAGTATGTGGAGTCAACATGGGTATCCAGATCCCGCTGTTGGTTATTGACCGGAGAGCCGTCTCGGTCATGTTCGCATGTCTCCGAACCCGTAGGGTCTACACACTTAAGGTTCGGTGGCGCTAGGGTTGTATGAATATGAGTATGCAGCAAACCGAATGTTGTTGAGTCCGGATGAGATCCCGGACGTCATGAGGAGTTCCGAATGGTCCGGAGGTAAAGAATTATATATAGGAAGTGCTATTTCGCCATCGGGAGAATTTTGGGGTTACGGTATTGTCTGGGACCACGGAAGGGTCGAGGGTCCATCGGTGGGGCCACCTATCCGGAGGGCCCGTGGGCTGAAGTGGGAGGAACCAGCCCCTGGTGGGCTGGTGCGCCTCACTTGGGCCCCTGCGCCTAGGGTTGGAAACCCTAGGGTGGCGCCCACTTGCCTTGGGGCAAGCCTCCCCCTTGGCCGCCCCCTTGGGAGATCAGATCTCAAGGGCGGCGCCCCAGGGGCCTATATAAAGGGGGAGGGAGGGGCAGCCGCACCCTTGCATCTTGGCGCCTCCCTCTCCCTTGCTACACTCTCCTCCTCCGTCACGTGCTTGGCGAAGCCCTGCCGGAGTGCCGCTTCTCCACCAACACCACGCCGTCGTGCTGCTGCTGGAGCCATCTTCCTCAACCTCTCCTTCCCCCTTGCTGGATCAAGAAGGAGGAGACGTCATCCGCTCCGTACGTGTGTTGAACGCGGAGGTGCCGTCCGTTCGGCACTCGGTCATCGGTGATTTGGATCACGGCGAGTACGACTCCATCATCCACGTTCTAGTGAACGCTTCCGCACGCGATCTACAAGTGGTATGTAGATGCAATCTCTCTCCCATGACTCGTTGCTTAGATGAACTCATAGATGGATCTTGGTGAAACCATAGGAAATTTTTTAATTTTCTGCAACGTTCCCCAACAAATGTATCATGACACAACTACACTGATGTTTTCCCTATTTGTACTTGTGCGGCGCACGGGTGGATGAATGGCGTCATGCTCCTGTGGGCCATGGATCCAACATAGCGTGTGGCGGGCGAGCGGCGGCAGCCAGTAGGAGGGGCATGCTATCTTACAAAGAAAATTCGTGGTTGGACAAAATCTTACTGCCACAAACATACGTCAAGGGCAAAATTTACATATAAATTAAATTTGGCCAAACTTATTACATTTGGTGTCGTGCCTTAGCATCATACATGTATCGTTGGTAGAATGGCCGAAAATGTGTAAATCTTTGTTTTATTTGAAAGAAGATCCAAATCAACGGTTTTACATCTACGACTTGTGACATGTATGTTGTGCATACCATTGGCGTTACAATCATCCGAAGATCATCTGCAGAAAAAGCAATCATCTAAATATATGCAAGAGATATCTATTCCCGAAACGACAAATTGAAAGTAAATGTCTCATAACACACCTGCATTGATGTTTTTTTCTTATTTGTACGTGTCCTCGCGTGAGCATGTGAATGGTGTCGTTCAAGAGAGGGCGTGCAAGAAAGGGGCATGTATGGCGAACGAGCGACAACAATAGCGAGTGAGAGGAGCATCCTATTCTATAAAGAAATTTCCCGAGGGAAGAAAATCTTATAGCCACAAACACACTCAAGGGCAAGTGTTTTATTTAAACATAAAGTTGGCCAAAACTATTGCATTGGGCGCCGTGCCTTAGCACTGTTGGTAGAATCTTTGAGTAAGGTGTAAAACTTCCTTTTCTTCTGAAGAAGATCTAAATCCTTGGATTTACAACTATGACTTGCTATCATGTGTTTGTGCATACTATTGGCATTACAAGCATCTGAAGATCACTCCGAGAAAAACAAACTATAATCTGAATATTAGCAAGATATGTCTATTCTTGAAATGACAAATTGAAAGTTGAAAGGATCGATGCGGTCGACTAGAGAGGGTGAATAGGAGACTACAAATTTTAAGCTCAATTATCAATTTTAGGGATTTACGGATAAACTAAGTTCTCTAAATATGCAACTAGATGAACACAACTTATATAGCAAGCAAGCACAAGCCAAAGTAAGACAGACAACAATATAATTAGGAATTCCACAAGCATATAATGCAAAGTACTTTGGCACCACTCCAACGGATGACCTCAAATCATCCGGGGTTGGTCTTGAAGGCGACCATCACATCTTTCCATACATATTGAGAGCACACCACAAGAAATGAAGCTTATGAAGGAAGCCTAACCACCTAGGAGCCCAAGCTCCAAGAGAAACAAATCGTTGGTGAAGAAATCTTGCGAAAAATATGAATTGTTTTGGTCAAAGTGTAGATCGGGCCTTTTGCTCCCTCAATTCCTAAAGTATCAACAAGTGTGGGTGGAGACACCGAGAGGAATGAGTAAAATAAGGAGTTTGAAAATGATGGCTGATCCTAGGCAAAAGGATTAGGGTTTGAGGTAGAAGAAGGCCTCTTTATATTTTGCTCTCCAAGTGGTGATCGATTCCAGCCGTTGGAACCCATGCGCATGTTTCAAGTTAGCCTCATGCACCCGAGATGTCCAGAGACCGAAACACCAGCCCGTGGGCACAGGGTCCAGGACCGCACGGGGTGTCCAGAAGGTTGTGAACTCCCCATGCGCATGGGAGTCAAGGACCCCGAGCACGCAAGGTGTCTAGAGAACTAACCATCAGCCCGTGCGGACATGACCCTGCGCACGGGGTGACCCGTGACTTTGGGCACACACCCCTTAGGCCCACCGAGAGAGCGTGAAGTGGATGGATGTGAGGCATTTTCTTGGTGACAGTCTTAGGAGGGCTATTGTATAAGTTTAGTGTGTTCCCACACCGTCGATCTTCCAACTTAACCCCTATTAATAGTGCGGTGATTATACGACTTAAATCAAACCAAAATAAAAACCTTCAAGTCGCCGCAAACCACACCTTTGATCTTTTTGAAGTGGGGAGTCAACCATCTCTATCGTAAATATCCATGGAAGGAATGACCTGAAATAAATGTTAGCGGCCATCATTAGTTCCACTAACCATATTATCATCACTAAAATACTATAAAGTGATAAATGCGCTTTTAAAAGTAAATGTCTCATAACACAAGTACACTGATGTTGTTTCTTCCTATTTCTATGCGACAGTGCGCAGGCAGGGCAGATGGTGTCGTGCTTCTGTTTGACACGGGTCCAAGAGAGGGATGTGTGTGGTGATGTAGCGGTGGCGACGAGTAGGAGGAGCATCCTATTTAACAAAAAAAATCCCAGTTGAATAAAATCTTACGGCCACAAACACAAGCCTAGGGCAAGATTTACATATAAAATTAAATCTGGCCAAAACTATTTCATTTGGGTGTTGTGCCTTAGCATCATACATGTATTGTTGGTAGAGTCGTCGAACAAGGTGTAACTCTTCGTTTATTCTTTAAATGGAGATCTAAATCCTTGGATTTATAACTATTACTTGTGAGCATACGTTTGTGCATATTATTGGCCTTACAATCATCCAAATATCGCCCCCCAAAAAATCCTAACAACAAATGGAAAATAAATGTCTCGTGACACAACTACACGGACGTCCTTTCCCTATTTGTATGTGTCCTTCATAGGATGTGGTGAAGAACCATCTTTAAAAAAAAATCCGACTTGAACAAAAGCTTAACACTACAAACACATGTCGAGGGCAAGGTTTTCATATAAAAATGAAATTCAGTCAAAACTATTGCATTTCTAGTAGTTATGGAATGTCAAAATTCAGTTGATTTTATTGTTTTCTACACACACACAATTTCCCTGATGCGTGAGTGCGAGATGGAAGAGAGAGGGAGTGGCCAACGTCGAATGCGATGTCGACGAACATGGTAATGACCAAATCAGGCGCCGGTGCGGGTTGAGGTGCGAGTGAGAGGGAGGGGCGAAGACTAAGTAATTTTTCAGTAGCAGAGGTTATATTTCACGTAGTCCCTCTTTGGTTAATTGTGTGCTTGTGTTCTTCATAGTTAAACTTTGATCTCAATTTTCCAATTTCTTTGCTTGTAGTTACAAAAATCACAGCAGTAAAAAAGTGCATCTAAATCTGCGTTATTTGTTTCACATAATGCACGTATCGCTGATAGAATCGTTAAACATGATGCCACTTTTTCAAAACATCTAGGGAATTACATAATATTGTCATTACAACCATTCAAGGATCTTCGTTTTGTGTAATACATCCAAGGATTTGCAACTACTATGACTTACTAGTATGTGTGTGTGCACACTATTGACATTACACTCATGTGACGATCGTCCGGAGAAACAAAACAATCATCTGAAGATACACAAGAGGTAATTCTTAGACGTTAAATGAAAAGTAAGTGCCTCATGACACATCCACATTGATGTATTTTTCCTATTTGCACGCGAGTGGCACTTCCGCACGATTAAACCATCCTATTTCACTAAGAGATTCCCCGGTTGAACAAAATCTTACACCCACAAATACTTGTCAAGGGCAAGATTTCCATATGAAAACAGAATCTGGCCAAAACTATTACATTTGTTGCCGTGTTTTAGAATCATACTAGTTGCTTGTCACCCAATGTTAAAAATGCCGATAATTCCACCGATTTCTGAAGCACACAACGTCGTTGCCGAATCTCATGCATTTCGGATAAAGTCACAACCCTCCTTTGACCATGACAAATATAGTTTGAAACGGGAAGAGTAGTTCGCTAGGATCGTATGAATAATCATTTTGTAATTAAAGATGACCTAGTTAAGTGTTGGAAGACATGCGTATTACTACATTTTTTAAACACAACCACATACGTATTACTAACAACATGCGTGTTCACCTCTCTCCTTCATCCACATTTTTATAACAAATCTAGATAGAAAATTGGTGTGACTATAAATAATGCCGGAGTAGTACAAATCTGTTTTACTTTCCAGAAAACGAACCTGGAGCATCCGCCAAAAGAAAAAACGAACCTGGAGGCACGGGCATGAAAGATACGTACGGGTAGACACGTAACCCTGCCACACCCGGTGCACGTTCACGGTTGAACCACAAGTCAACTCCAAGTCCGGACGTTCACGAGCAACGAGCAAGCTCACGGGCACCGGGCGGAGCATGCAAATGCAAGACGAAGCTGGCACGCCGCAGCTAGGCTCGTACTACGTACGTAGCCATCGCCCCATCGCCATTAAACCTCTCCCACACTCCTCTGAGAGTCCGTGCGGCAAGGCCCGTGCAACCAGCGGCGATCGCGACAGGTCCATGATCCGTCGTACGTACGTACGTACTGCATGAGTTCCGTGTGAGTTTGGGTTGATCCTCCGCCCATGATCCGTCCGTCGCCCGTTCCAGCGGACGGACGGGATCGTGTACCGTCGCCGTACCTCTACTGGCCAGGTCGGGTCAGGCCAGGTCAGGCCCGGACTTCCGGCCGGTCGGTCTCGTCGCCGCGACGAGGAGGGAGAGGGATGGAGAGCAAGGAGGAGTAGGGATAGGGGCGTGCATGCTATCGCGGTCCAGGTGAAGTGAGAGTATGGGCATCAGGACTGGTCCACATGTCAGTGCGTGCGTACGTTAGCGCGCAGCGCAGTGGCTGATCTGATGGATCACCTCTCCCGCATCTCATGATAGCGCGGATGACACATGCAAATCATACGGGGTGAAGAACGCGACCGCCTTTTCCTTTTGCTATCCTTTTTACTCTCCTTTTGAACGGAGCCAAAGCCACCTTTTGTTTCTTTTGACCCTGCGACGGATCACTGGGTACGTACCTCTCCTGCGCCATGATTGTTCGCTGAGTAGTGACTACTCTGGTTTGTTCGGTTCTTCATCCCCTCTCTCCGACGACAGTGATGATTAACTAAGAGGGCCGACGTGACATTCTCACATTACTTCCTATGATACGGCTACCGTTGCATATCGACTGCGAGCGTTGCGGTTTTCTGGATCTTGGAATGAACGCTGGTGCTATGCATCGGCCTAGAGATAATGGCGAGTGCGACGGAACCCCAAGCTACATGCCTAGTTCATACCATTGGACTTGGACACGTGGACTGTTCACCATCGTCCTTCCTTTACGCAGCGGGCAGACAGGTGACTGTACTGTACAGACTACAGACTACAGACCCGTAGCCAGCCGTAGGCGGATGCTTGGGCCGGTGAGAAAAAGACAACGACTGGGCTAGGCTGCTCCAGCTCGGTCATTATTCATTCATAACCCATGTTATACTGATACTAATACCACTGCAAGTCTCGTATTTTTATTTGTCTTTCAAAACACGGCGTACTATATAGTATCGTTAAAAAACAGCGTGCTGCATATGAGCAGCAGCGAGCCATGCTTGGCTCTGCTAGACTGCTATGCATGGATCGCCGGAGCAGCAGGCACTGTGGGCTACTGGACGAGAGAGAGGCAGCAGCGGATTTTCTTACCTTTGCTCGTGGGGTCTGAAAAGGCTGCGGCGTGCAGCGCAGGCTTGCAGTTGCCCGAGATGCGATGCTGGGTCGGAAAGAGACGAAAAGAAAAAGGAGAGATGGAAAGACTCTCCGCGGACTTGCGGGATGATCACTGCAACGGGGATCACGGGAAAGGGGCCGGGCCACGGCCAGGCGAAGCGGGTCCGTGGCCTGGAATCGTGGATGGAATCGAATCTGGTGCGGTGTCGCTCTGCCCAGTGCCCATGCCTGGTGGCAGCGGCTCGGCGCAGCTGCCTCCGGCGCTGGGGGAGGGACAGAGAGATAGTTATTTTTTTTGAGGGTGACAGAGAGATAGTTGGGGAGGGGGAACGGGGCCGGCGCATTGCCTTCTGTTAGTCCAACTCCACCGCACGACCCTAAACGGACGTCCGGTTTGGTCGGATTTTGTTCCTTTAGGGCGGCGATGGGTTCGCCCGTGTCCGGCTTTGTCAGATGGGTGAGTGCAATGCCATGCCATGGCAAGACCCCAAATCATGTCCGGGATGGACGTGAATAAAAAAATATAAAAACTAGAATGAAATAACTAAAAAAGTAAATAAACACATTTAAAAAAACATAAAACATATATAGGGGTCGGCCACAAAACGGCCCAGTTTTCACGGCCACTTAAAAGGCCCAGTTTCATAATTAACATATAAAAAAAAACGCCTCCCGCGCGCTCCTGCCGCGCCCGTCGGTGCCGTGGGCGTCGCCGTCTTCACTGGCCGCCGGTGTCGCTGCTGCCGCCGACGAGGTCGACGAGGGCGGCGGCGTCCTGGTGGGCGCCGGTGCGTGGTAGACGGGCGGCCGGACGGCGGAGGTGCTCGCACCACCTCCTCCCGTGGCGACGCCTCCGCTCCGGTGATCTGCGGTGGAGTGGCGCGCCGATTCACGCCACGCGGCGGCCATCTTTGGGCGAGCAGCAGACCAGCCCACCCGATCCCAAGAGCTGGCCGGAAGGCGGCCGATCGCTTCTCCTCCATGGTGTCCTCCTCCTCTCCTCCGTCAAGGCCGCCATCTGCAGCCCGGAAGGCCACGTCGCCGGCGGCGACAAAGGTAATGGTCTCTCCAAGCCGCCCCATTGCCGCCGTCGTGGGGTGTACATGGAGTCGCCCATGACACGCTGCACGATCCGGGCCTCCTCCTCCGCTGTCATGCGAGGAGGTGGAGGTGGTGACGGAGAAGGGGAAGGCGACGACGTAAGGCCGCGCACGCGCGTACGCCCGCGCACCTCTCGACGTGGCCGCCGCGGCCCTGACACCGTGTCGGCGAAGTATGACGCGCGGCGCGTGTCGTGCTCGTCCCGGAGCTACGTGTCCCACAGCGGGGAGTCGGGGCCATACCTGTCGTCGTAGAACATGTCGTCGGGGAGGAGGCGGCGGCGCCGATCTCATCGCGGCGCGGCCGCCGCCGCAAGACAGAGGGATCGGGACCCGTCGACGCCGAGGTGCCACCTGTTGGGGAGGTGGGCGTCACTCCATGGGACCGGCGTCCTCGTGTCCCGATACCTCCGCACACGTCCGCGCGCGACTTGTCGGTCGCCTTCGCCCGGCGGGCCTAGGGTTGATGGTGAAGGGGCGAGGCGGGGCTCGACGGGAGGCGCGGCGAGACGCTGGCTCCTCCTTCTTCACGGAGCGGCGGCGCCCGAGGAGGAGCGGCCTCACGGTCATGCCGCCCTTGCGGTTCCGAAGCCCATGGCGAGTGGGCGGCGGCGAGCTCGAGGACGATGGGAAGGCTAGGTTGGCGCCGCGGGTTCGAGGAGGCCGCGGGGTGGCGTGGGGCAGTGTGGACGACGACCCGTCCACGCTTCCCACTTAAAGAAGGACGGCGACCGTTCGACGTGCGGATGACAGGTGGGGCCGCCCGCTCGTGCGCATTGATGTGGGCAGGTGGGAGGTAGGTGGCCGTCTGCCACGCGGCCCTGACGCGGACGAGGAGCGCGTCCGTTTGGTGTCCGCACGACCCAAACCCGGCGCAAGTTTGCGCTCGAAATGGGTCGGCCCGGACACGAAACAGACATGATGGGTCCGGGCCGTCGCGCGCTGGGCCGCCTCGTTTGTCCCTTTTGCCCCAAACGAACAGGGCCGGACAAGATAGGGTCGCGCGGTGGGGTTGGCCTTATAAACCCGTGGGCGGGTCACAGGCTCGCGGTGCCGCACGGTCACGTTTCGCCCAGAAGAGAGTTTTCTCAAAAAAATAAAAAAAATACCCTAGTAACATCGATGTGGCTTACATACACGAGCATACACTCACTTTTAGGAACACACATACATACTCTACCTCTATGAGCATCCTCGAGAGACTGAGACGACACGTCATCTTGAGATTGACGAAGTCGTCACAGACGCCTTCGTAGTCGATGTGAACATCTCTTCCCACTGAAACGCACATGGCCGAAAGGCCAAGAGTAAATCCAGGAAAATGCGAGCATCAATGTCAAGTCTGGACTTGAACTGTGGTGGGCAGGGGATAGCACTGTCTTCCTAGCCATCCAACCACAGGTTGGTTCGCGATAGAAAACGGAATTCACATGCGTATGTTTGCAACTTTGCATGTGTATGTAAAGACTTTATTCCTTACAAAAATAAAATAAAACGTAATTCATCACATTCATCACATGCTGGTTGGAGCTTCACATCCATAATTCGCAAAAATAAAATAAAATAAATCATCACATTCATCCACTCAGTTACATGAACTAAAATCACTTCCCGCGTGAAGTGGTCCGTTTGAAACTGACGGTTTAAGTTTGAACGGAAAATGAAAATGCTTGCACAACGGTTTAATGCAATAAAATTCGATAAAGGGTGTAAATACCTAATCATTCATCGACAAAAAAAAAATCATTTTCCAGCTAGGCTTAGAAGAGCCTGATATGAAAATACCAAGTTTAAATCTAGTACAACCCGAAACACGTAACCGGTAGCTTTTTATAAATTTATTTGTTTCTGGAATTGCAATGCATTATTAGCAAAAGCAGTCTATGGTTTCTCCTCTCCTCTACATGTAGATCACCTGCCTCCTCCCCCAACTCCGCTGGTAAGTATGTGTGGGGAGGCCATAATCTACGGGGAAGCGGTAGTTTATTGGTCTTGGGACATTAGGTAGTTCTTCGCTTTCGGCCCTTCTGAGCTCCGATGATAGTGGCAACAATGTTCAATAATGGTTTCTTCCGTCTCTCTACCACGTTGGTGGTTTCAATAATGGTTTCTTCTGTTTCTTTACCACACTGGCGGTATGTGCGCCAAAGGATCCAACAATGGGGGCGGATGATCAAGCAGGTCTTCGTTTTTTACAACTTTGGCCCTTTCAACGGTGGCGGCGGTGGTGTTTTTGGGACATGCATAATAAACTTAATAAGCATGTTGATTGGAGTAATTACTAGAGGTGGTAAAATGACTCAGGAACCGCTGTATCCTGAGGGTTACCCTAAAATAATTAAACAAGATTTTCAGAGATTTAATGATAGTGCAACTAGTTCACCTATGAAGAAAAGGAAAAAAGAATAGGAATAAAACTTTGAATGCTTTTAGTGAACTTGTGGTAGAAAATCTTGTTGAGAATCATAATGATGTTTCTAATTCTGATGCTGAGACACAATCTGGTAATGAGCATGGGCCTAATGATGATGATGTTATTGATAATAATAATGATGATGGCTCTCCACCCAATGATAATAATAAACCTGATAATGAGGTAGAGATAGAACCTGAAGTTGAGCTTGATGACCCACCTCCTAAAAATAAGAAATCTGATAATAGAGATTTTGTTGCGAGGAAGCATTGTAAAGAAAGAGAACCATGGGTTCAAGAACCCATGACTTTTCCTAGTAAAGCTTTAAAGTCAAAGGATGAAGATTCTTTTAGTCGTTTTGTTAAATTGCTTAGACCTTTATTTCTTCAAGTACATTTGACTAATATTATGAAAATGCCTCCATATGGTAAATATATGAAAGATATTGTTACTAATAAAAGAAATATTCCTGAGACTGAAATTTCTACCATGCTTGCAAATTATTCTTTCAAATGAAAAATACCTGAAAAGCTTGGAGATCCAGGGATACCTAATATACCATGCTCTATTAAGACTAATTATGTTAAAACCACTTTGTGTGATTTAGGAACTGGTGTGTGTTCTGCCCTTTTCTATTTATAAAAGACTTAACTTGAATAGGTTGATACCAAGTGGAATTTCTTTGCAAATGGCTGACAAATCTACAACTATTCCTGTTGGTGTTTGTGAGGATGTTCTGGTTATGGTTGCTAATGTTATGATCTTAACGGACCTTGTTATTCTTCATATGCCAGAGGACGACAATAAGTCAATTATCCTTGGAAGACCTTTTCTTAACACTGCAGGGGGCGTTAGTGATTGAAATAAAAGCAAGGTCACTTTCCATGTTAATGTCAATGAGCATACAATTTATTTTCCGAGGAAGCTAAAAAAAGTAAACAGTCTCAATTCTATCGAAAAATTATGACTATCACTATTGGAGACTTTGAATTTCGTCTCCCGATTCCCGAAAAGAAATATCAAACCATTATGATTGGAACCATGCCTATCCATGTTGAGTAACTTAGTGCTATACAAAAATTCTTTGATTTTATGTCACTTGGAAATAGTCTTTTAATAAGACTTGATTAACCTTATTAATGGATTATTTTTTAGAAGCACGTGATCGATGAATTTCGTAAGCACAACTTTCTATAACTTCACTTCATTCTCTGTTGTTATTAGCTTTACTAAATTTTAAATAATCTAGAATACCATGGTTAGCATGTTCTTTGAGTTTTCTATGCAATAAAAATGACCCAAAAATAAAAGTGCTCAAAATGTCTAGAAAATTGGTATGATTTTTTTTTGAATAAATAAGAATTTTTGGCGCTGAACACACCTGAGGGGGGTGCACTAGTTGGCCACAAGCCAGCATGGCGCACGTACCGGCAGGGCGCGCCCACGTGGCTTGTGGGGCCCACAGGCACCCACTCACTTAGTGCCCGTGCCCGCAGCCTTCTTCCACCTCCAGTAAAATTAATTCATGCTTCCTAGCTCGTGTACTTGCTCATTTGCGAACAACTTTCAATCTCTTTGCTCGAAGCTCCGTTTTCAAAATTGTTCGGACGAACTGCTCCTTGGTATGTGACTCCATCATTGGTCCAATAAGTTTTTGTTCTAGTGGTCTCTTCTTTGCTTATTTTACTACTGTTGGTGACCATGAAAATGAGCTTCTGTGTTTGATTTACTTGGTTCTAAGTAGTTTTCATGCATGGTTTATCCACTAGACACTTGTGGTTGTAGTTGCTATCAATTTTATTGAGTTTTTTTTTCACTTTTTATGAGTTGTCTAAAAATTTCAGAAAAATGGAAATGCTTAGAAGGATGTTCACGAGGGGCTCTCCAAGCCGAAGTTCTGAGGGAACTACGCGGGAAGCATCAAGGTGAAATCTTGATACGTCTCCGTCGTATCTATATTTTTTGATTATTTCATGCCAATATTATACAACTTCCACATATTTTTGGCAACATTTTATATGATTTATTGGACTAACCTATTTATCCAGTGCCAAGTGCTAGTTCCTATTTTTTGCATGTTTTTTGTTTCGCAGAATATCCATATCAAAATAAGTCTAAACGCGATAAAAATTTACGGAGAATTATTTTGGAATATATGTGATTTTTGGGACTTGGAATCAATGCAAACGGAGGCCCAGTGGGCAAAATACACCAGGGCGCGCCCGAGGCCCCTGTCGCGCGGTGGTCGGTTGTGCTCACCTCGTACTTCGGTAGGAGCTCTACTTCGGGTGCAAGGAAGCTTATATCCGAAAAAAATCATGTTAAAATCTCAACGCAATCGGAGTTACGGATCTTCGGGAATATAAGAAACGGTTTTCGGCCAGATCTGGGGAACGCGAAACCGAAGAGAACAGAGAGGGAGATCCAATCTCGGAGGGGCTCCCGCCCCTCCGCCGCCATGGAGGCCATGGACCAGAGGGGGAACTCTCCTCCCATCTAGCGGAAGGCCAAGGAAGAAGAAGGAGGGGGACTCTCTCCCCTCTCTCCCTATGGCGCCGGAGTGCCGCCGGGGCAAGGATCTTGACGACGATCTACATCAACAATCTTGCTACCGTGATCACCAACTCTCTCTCCCTCTCTATGCAGCGGTGTAACCTTCCTTCTCCCCACTATAACCTCTACTTAAACATGGTGCTCAACACTATATATTATTTTGCAATGATATGTGGTTACCCTATGATCTTTGTGTAGATCCGTTTTGTCCTATGGGTTAATCATGATCTTGGTTGGTATGATTGTATATTTTATTTATGGTGCTGTCCTACGGTGCCCTCCGTGTCCCGATACCGGAGGGATCCCCGCTGTAGGGTGTTGCAATATGTTCATGATTCGCTTATGGTGGGTGGTGTGAGTGATAGAAGCACATACCCGAGTAAGTGGGTTGTTGCGTATGGGAGTAAAGAGGAATTGATACTGAATGTTATGGTTGGATTTCACGACCTTAATGATCTTTAGTAGTTGCGGATGCTTGCTACGGATCCAATCATAAGTGCATATGATCCAAGTAGAGAAAGTATGTTAGCTCATGCCTCTCCCTCATATAAAATTGCAAGAATGATTACCGGTCTAGTTATCGATTGCCTAGGAACAAATGACTTTCTTGTTGACAAAAGCTATCTACTTTTATTGCCTTGCAATTTATTAGTAATTTTATTCTCGCAAAGTACTCGTAGTTTTATTCCTACCAAATAGTTTCATACTTGTTCTAGGTAAAGAAAATGTCAAGTGTGCGTAGAGTTGTATCGGTGGTCGATAGAACTTGAGGGAATACTTGTTCTACCTTTAGCTCCTCGTTGGGTTCGAAACTCTTATTTATCAAAAAAGGCTACAAATGATCCCCTATACTTGTGGGTTATCAAATCTTCCTCGCAATGTCGAGGTGAGGCTGTGTTAGTGACCATGCGATACCTTCATGGTTGGACCTGGCTTTCCACATGATTTTGAGAAACTTGTGGAGAACGCGGGCTTGACTGCCTTAATGGCATATAATTGTGACCAATACTAGCTCATCACAAATACTCTCGTGCAAAATTGGAGATTTTCATCTAGACAGCATGAGCCTAGTGTTTCATTTCATCTTTATGATCAAACCTTTGAGATACCTTTAAATGATTTATATAATATTTCCTTGATACCTGTTGAGGGTAGTGTGATAGAACCTCGACCCGGTGAGTTTGAAGAATTTTTAGATAGTGTAATTATGGGAGAAACTAGAGGAGTTTCTCATGCTAGAGCCGCTAGCGTGCATTTTCTTGCTGCACATTACTTTGCTTTATTCATAGAGAAGTGCTTGACTACTAGGCAGGAGGGCAGTACAATCAGTGCCCTTGGCCTCGTTATTCTGCATTGTGCACTCTTTGGTAATAAGAGCCACAGTTTGGGAGATATCATTTCACGTGATTTACATTTGAACAAGTGTAAGGGCGCTATATATGGTGGTATTTATGCTATTCGTCTTGCTAGACATTATAATGTTTCTATTAGACAAAGCATCATTTGCTGCTTGAGAGATACTTAGATTATGAGTCCATGAGATTGCATGATTTTATTGACAAAACTATTCCCCCTCACTACTATCGGTACAACTTGGTACTCAGCTAGGGTACTCATAATGTTATTATGTTGTCTACTCCTGCTTTGTATGATTTTGATGCCAGAGGGATATATATTATCATGCCAGAGGACATCATCAACTATGAGAACGCACTAGTCGCCGTGGAGAAGGAGGAGGTTCACCCTTGGCCTGCTCAGGCACCTCAGCTGACCGAGTTCGTGCCTGGACCTCAGGGGTTCTATCAGTGGCATCAGCCAAGTTAGGCCAAAAGCCTAAACTTGGGGGAGTACGTATTCTCAGTGACATTTCATTCATGATAACACACATTCATTACATTTGGCGATGTTCATTGTTTTCTTTGTATATCAATATTCACTTTTATTTGTTTCTTTTGTGTGTTTGGTAAAACTTTCAAACATCCAAAAACATTTCTCGCTTCTTTTTTATTTTATTTTCTTAGTTGCTAGTTCGTTTTATTAAAAGAAAACCCAAAAATATTTCTCATTCTTCTTTTGTCATTTGTTTGGAGTTCTTCACTGTAAATAGTTTTCTTGCTTTTCATTTTTCTTTGTTTCTTTTGCTTTCTTCAGAAAAACTAAAAACTTCAAAAACATTTCAGTGTGTTTCTGTGAATTTCTTTTCTTGAGTTGTCGTAAGGAGAAAGCATTAAAAAGAATTCTAGTGGCTTTTATGTGCTTTGTTTTTTATCTAATGAAAGACCAAATATTCTGCTGCCTTCTCCTGTGTATGTAGTGTTTGCATATTTCAGCTTACTCCACGACACACTTGCACTATGTTATATTTCCACATCATTCAGTCTTCCAAGTGAAAAGCAATAATGGCGATAATGTGATGAAGTGATCATGGTGAAGAAAAGTTGTTATGAACTCTACTTTTTTTGTTTTTTAAATATGTTTACTTTAATAGCCGTGGTTCAACTTATTATGAGTAAACATGTGTATGATGATGATTAGAGTTCGTAGTTGCTCATGCCATGCTTAAGTAGTTAGGAGTGGATAATATGTTATCTTGCATGTCAACATGCAGTAAAATGATTATAATGCAGTATGTCAAGATGGTATCCTCCATTGAAGAAATCAAGTGGCTTGACTTGGCACATGTTCACGCATGTAATTGATTCAAACCAAATATTGCCTCTATGATATTTATGTTCAGAGTGTTTATATCCTCATGATGCTCATGTTTAATGTTACTTATTCAAAATGCATGATTATGATCGTTGCCGCTCTCTAGTTGGTCGCTTCCTAGTGTTTTGCTAGACTTCGTCTGTACTAAGAGAAAATGATGTGTGTGCATTCAAAATCCTGAAACAAAAATTATTCCATAAGGCTCCACCATATCTACCATTATATGGTATTACCCTACCGTTCCAAGTAAATTGGCATGTGCCATCTTTAAGTCTTTAAATGAACATCTATTTTGTGTGCCCGTACGTCGCGGGAAACCACAGCCACCTATGGGACCAAGAGCCCCTTTCTAGTTCGGCGGGGGGATGGCACATTGCACAACGAGCAGAGGATCGTGGAACAACACGACAGAGATCACACATGCATTTTTTACCCAGGTTCGGGCCGCCGCGAGGCATAAAACCCTACTCCTGCTTTGGTGGATTGATGGTGGAAAAATGGTGGTGAGCGCAACATGCTTGCCCGTCAGGGTTGCCTCGGGGCGAAAACGGCTGCGCGCGTATGAGTGTGTGAAGGGGTGGATTAGCCAACCCTTTCTACGGTTGCCCTGGGCCTCCTTTTATAGATAAAGGTGTCACCACAGTGGCAAATCAGTCATTATGCACTGATTAGATAGCAAATAGTGCTATCATACATAACTCTACAGGCTGATAGAGCGCATTAAATGCACCGCTCAACGTCACATCGTAGTTTGCCCGGCAGGCCCTGCCGGGCTGTTTGCCAGCTTCGCGCCTGCTCGCTTGACACGTCGCAGGTCAGGTGTCGCCCGAAGGTATTTTCTGTAGGAAGTGGCTGCCATGTGGTGAATAGTAGCCACCTAGTCACTTTGGAGCTTGACACCGCATCGATCGACGACGTGTGTCATGATGAGGTGGTGCGGTGAGGTGGTTTTGCCTCCGCAAGCCCCGGCAGGCCTGCCAGGACGAGCTGAAGGCTTGCTTCCGGGGGTAACTCCATCCTCCCCAGGCTCGCCTACCAGGAAAGGGAGGTTTTTCCCTTGGCAATATCTTGCTCTTCTGGCTAGTCGTGGTCTTCTTGTGCAGCACGTTGGTCTTTTGAAGGGCTGGTCCCTTGCGCTCCAATCTGACCTTGGTGCTGCGATCTTGCTCCTGTGCCTGTGCACAGTCTAGGCAACGGACCCAGGGTTTGTTGCACCGACAGAAGCCCCCGGGCCTAGACCGAACGTGTTGTCGGGCGTCGTCGGGGTAGGCCCTAATAAGTGCACAGGCAGGGGCGTGGAAGCAGCTGGCCCCTTGAGATCTTCTTTGCTTCTTCATTAACTTGCGCCCGGGCCAGTTCCGGTTTCCCCGTGTGTCATGTAAAGCCAATCGTGGTGGGGCTGCTCTCAAAATGGCCCGTGAATGACTTTAACGCACGGGGGAGAAACCGCCAATTCACTCTTCCCACCATGCCCTTATCCTTAGCCACGTATGGTGCATGCATCATGCGTGGTAGGTAATGGAGGCGCGTGGTGCGCGAGAACTTCAAGGAAGGGGCCCAACCTTCTTGAATTGGTGGAGGAGGGCGGCGGTTACCCGTTGAGGGATCAGCTCTCTCTCCTGCCCCGTCTATAAAAGGAGGGGTGGGGGAGGAGCGGAGGCATCCATCCTCGCATCCCATCTCCTCCATCCTCTGCTTCCTACTGGTTATGCTGAAGAGAAGGGCCTGGGGCCAGCCCCCGGGCGGTAGCTTGAGGTTGGCAACGCTGAATGCTCGCATTGATGCTTGGGGAGTGAGTCTGGTCCAAGCCCGGAGAAGACGCGACAGACGAGTCGTCCGTGGTGTGGGAGGTATCAAGCTTCCCCATTGTGGGGAAATGCTTGTCTCCTCTGCCACGGTCGGTCGTCCGTTAGGTAATGCGGCATCTCGCCTTGAGCTATTGCCGTTTGTTAGCTCGGTGACCAGGTTCTTGGCGCCCTCGTCGTCCGTTCGGAATGCAGGGCTGGGGATTGTTGGTAATACCAGTACTGCCCCTTCTGACGGACCCGGGGATGATGTTGAGGGAGGCACGTCTTCCTGCCTGTCAAGGTGGGGAGAGGCGCGCTCCAAGCCCCCTGGCCGTTGCGGTCGCTCGCTGTCTCCTCGGAGGAGGTGCCGGACTGAGAGGTCAGCATCCTCCTAGAGTGGTGTTGATGAAGATGAAGCTAGGGAAGACAGGGATGGCGGGATGTAGGCCGTTAGGTCAGAGCACGACGACACTGACGTGTTCGTCTCGTACCGGTGACCTGCTGCTTCGCCTTTCCGTTCTTCCCCTCCCCTCCCCGGCACCATCATCACCGGCCTCCTGGTCACCGGGGAGGGGGCTGCTCTCTTGGTGCCTTCGCCTCCTCCAGTAGTCTTCCAGCTGAGCTCCAATGGTCTTCCCTGCCGGTGCTTGATGTCGCTTGAAGCTACATCGGTATTTCCCCAAAGAGGAAGGGATGGTGCAACACAGCGGCGGTAAGTATTTCCCTCAGATATGAAACCAAGGTTATCGAACCAATAGGAGAACCAAGCAAACACAACGTAAACAACCCCTGCACACAAATAACAACACCTCTCAACCAGACGTGTTAAAGGGGTTGTCAATCCCTTTTGGGGTACGACGCCAGAAACTGTGCGCGGACGGGAGAAAGTTGTAATAGATTGAAATAATAGATCGCAAATAAAATAAAGTGCAGCAAGGTATTTTTGTATTTTTGGTTTAATAGATTTGAATAAAAATAGCAAATAAAATAGATCGCAAAGCAAATATATGAGAAAGAAGACCCGGGGGCCGTAGGTTTCACTAGTGGCTTCTCTCGAGAAAAATAACAAACGGTGGGTAGACAAATAACTGTTGGGCAATTGATAGAACTTCAAATAATTATGACGATATCCATACAATGATCATTACATAGGCATCACGTCCAAGATTGGTAGACCGACTCCTGCGTGCATCTACTACTATTACTCCACACGTTGACCGCTATCCAGCATGCATCTAGTGTATTAAGTTCATGGAAAAATGGAGTAATGCAATAAGAACGATGACATTAAGTAGACAAGATCCATTTATCTATGGCGGTAGATATAGATCCCATCTTTTTATCCTTAGTAGCAATGATACATACGTGTCAGTTCCCTTTCTGTCACTGGGATCAAGTACCGTAAGATCGAACCCACTACCGGGCACCTCTTCCCATTGCAAGATAAATAGATCAAGTTGGCCAAACAAAACCCAAATATCAGAGAAGAAATACGAGGCTATAAGAGATCATGCATATAAGAGATCAAAGAAACTCAAATAACTTTCATGGATATAAAAAGATATAACTGATCATAAACTCAAAGTTCATCAGATCCCAACAAACACACTGCAAAAGAGTCACATCATATGGATCTCCAAGAGATCATTGTATTGAGAATTCAGCGAGAGAGAGAAAGCCATCTAGCTACTAACTACGGACCCGAAGGTCTACAAAGAACTAGTCACGCATCATCGGAGAGGCACCAATGGAGGTGGTGAACCTGTTGGGGAACGTAGTAATTTCAAAAAAATTCCTACGCACACGCAAGATCATGGTGATGGCATAGCAACGAGAGGGGAGAGTGTATGTCCACGTACCCTCGTAGACCGTAAGCGGAAGCGTTATAACAACACGGTTGATGTAGTCGTACGTCTTCACGATCTGACCGATCCAAGTACCGAACGCACGGCACCTCCGAGTTCAGCACACGTTCAGCTCGATGACAATCCCGGGCTCGATCCAGAAAGCGTCGGGGATGAGTTCCGTCAAGACGACGGCGTGGTGGCGATGATGATGCTCCACCGACGCAGGGCTTCGCCTAAGCTCATGACGATATGACTTCACGGCGCAGGGCTTCGCTAAGCTCGCGACGATATGACCGAAGTGGAATATGGTGGAGGGGGCACCGACACGGCTAAGGAACGATCCGTAGATCAACTTGTGTGTTCATGGGGTGCCCTGCCCCGTGATATAAAGGAGGAGGGAGGAGGAGGCCGGCCCTAGGAGGCGCGCCATGGGAGTCCTACTCCCCCGGGAGTAGGATTCCCCTTCCTAGTCCAACTAGGAGTCCTTCCATGTATTAGGAGTAGGAGACAAGGAAGGGGAAGAGAGAAGGAAGGAAGGAGGGGTGCGGCCTCCCCTAGTCCAATCCGGACTAGGCCATAGGCGCGGCCTGCCCTAGGCAGCCCCTCTCTTTCCCGCAGGGCCCAATAAGGCCCAATACTTCTCCCGGCGAATTCCGTAACTCTCCGGTACTCGAAAAATACCGAATCATTGGAACCTTTCCGAACTCGAATATAGTTGTCCAATATATCGATCTTTATGTCTCGACCATTTCGAGACTCCTCGTCATGTCCCCGATCTCATCCGGAACTCCGAACTCCTTCGGTACATCAAAACTCATAAACATAATATAACTGTCATCAAAACCTTAAGCGTGCGGACCCTACGGGTTCGAGAACTATGTAGAAATGACCTAGAACTATTCTTGGTCAATAACCAATAGCGGAACCTGGATGCTCATATTGGCTCCTACATATTCTACGAAGATCTTTATCGGTCAAACCGCATAACGACATACGTTGTTCCCTTTGTCATCGGTATGTTACTTACCCGAGATTCGATCGTCGGTATCCAATACCTAGTTCAATCTCGTTACCGGCAAGTCTCTTTACTCGTTCCGTAATACATCATCTCACAACTAACTTATTAGTTGCAATGCTTGCAAGGCTTATGTGATGTGTATTACCGAGAAGGCCTAGAGATACCTCTCCGACAATCGAAGTGACAAAACCTAATCTCGAAATACGCCAACCAAACATGTACCTTTGGAGACACCTGTAGTACTCCTTTATAATCACCCGATTCGTTGTGACGTTTGGTAGCACCAAAGTGTTCCTCCGTAAACGGAGTTGCATAATCTCATAGTTACAGGAACATGTATAAGTCATGAAGAAAGCAATAGCAATATACTAAACGATCAAGTGCTATGCTAATGGAATGGGTCATGTCAATCACATCATTCTCCTAATGATGTGATCCCGTTAATCAAATGACAACTCATGTCTATGGCTAGGAAACTTAACCATCTTTGATCAACGAGCTAGTCAAGTAGAGGCATACTAGTGACACTCTGTTTGTCTATGTATTCACACATGTATTATGTTTCCGGTTAATACAATTCTAGCATGAATAATAAACATTTATCATGAAATAAGGAAATAAATAATAACTTTATTATTGCCTCTAGGGCATATTTCCTTCAGTCTCCCACTTGCACTAGAGTCAATAATCTAGTTCACATCGCCATGTGATTTAACACCAATAGTTCACATCACCATGTGATTAACACCCATAGTTCACATCATCATGTGACCAACACCCAAAGGGTTTACTAGAGTCAAAAATCTAGTTCACATCGCTATGTGATTAACACCCAAAGAGTACTAAGGTATGATCATGTTTTGCTTGTGAGAGAAGCTTAGTCAACGGGTCTGTCACATTCAGAGCCGTTTGTATTTTGATAATATTCTATGTCTACAATGCTCTGCACGGAGCTACTCTAGCTAATTGCTCCCACTTTCAATATGCATCCAGATTGAGACTTATAGTCATCTGGATTGGTGAAAAAAGCTTGCATCGATGTAACTCTTTACTGACGGGCTCTTTTATCACCTCCATAATCGAGAAATATTTCCTTAGTCCTCACTAAGGATGTTCTTGACCAATGTCCGATGATCTACTCTAGATCACTATTGTACTCCTTGCCAAATTCAGAGCAAGGTATACAATAGGTCTGGTACATAGCATAGCATACTTTATAGAACCTATGACTTAGGCATAGGAAATGACTTTCATTCTCTTTTTCTATTTTCTGCCGTGGTCGGGATTTGAGTCTTACTCAATTTCATACCTTGTAATCTGAGCAAGAAACTCTTTCTTTGACTGTTCCATTTTGAACTACTTTAAAATCTTGTCAAGGTATGTACTCATTGAAAAAACTTATCAAGCGTCTTGATCTATCTCTATAGATCTTGATGCTCAATATGTAAGCAGCTTCACCGAGGTCCTTCTTTGAAAAACTCCTTTCAAATACTCCTTTATGCTTTGCAGAATAATTCTACATTATTTCCGATCAACAATATGTCATTCACATATACTTATCAGAAATGCTGTAGTGCTCCCACTCACTTTCTTGTAAATACAGGCTTCTCCAAAAGTCTGTATAAAACCATATGTTTTGATCAACTTATCAAAGTGTATATTCCAACTCCGAGATGCTTGCACCAGTCCATAGATGGATCACTGAAGCTTGCACATTTTGTTAGCACCTTTAGGATTGACAAAATCTTCTGGTTGCATCATATACAACTCTTCTTTAATAAATCCATTAAAGAATGTAGTTTTGACATCCATTTGCCAGATTTCATAAAATGTGGCAATTGCTAACATGATTCGGACAGACTTAAGCATCGCTACAGTTGAGAAAATCTCATTGTAGTCAACACCTTGAACTTGTCGAAAACCTTTTTGTGACAAGTCGAGCTTTGTAGATAGTAACACTACTATCAGTGTCCGTCTTCCTCTTGAAGATCCATTTATTTAACATGGCTTGCTGATCATCGAGAAAGTCAATCAAAGTCCATACTTTGTTCTCATACATGGATCCTATCTCAGATTTCATGGCCTCAAGCCATTTCGCGGAATCTGGGCTCATCACCGCTTCCTCATAGTTCGTAGGTTCATCATGGTCTAGTAACATGACTTCCAGAACATGATTACCGTACCACTCTTGGTGCGGATCTTACTCTGGAAGACCTACGAGGTATGGTAGCAACTTGATCTGAAGTTTCATGATCATCATCATTAACTTCCTCACTAATTGGTGTAGGAATCACTGGAACTGATTTCTGTGATAAACTACTTTCCAATAAGGGAGAAGGTACAATTACCTCATCAAGTTCTACTTTCCTCCCACTCACTTCTTTCGAGAGAAACTTCTTCTCTAGAAAGGATCCATCTTAGCAACGAATAACTTGCCTTCGGATCTGTGATAGAAGGTGTACCCAATAGTTACCTTTGGGTATTCTATGAAGACGCACTTCTCGATTTGGGTTCGAGCTTATCGGTGAAAACTTTTCACATAAGCATCACAACTCAAACTTTAAGAAACGACGGCTTAGGTTTACTGCTAAACCATAGTTCATACGGTGTCATCTCAACGGATTTAGATGGTGCCCTATTAAACGTGAATGCAGCTGTCTCTAATGCATAACCCCAAAACGATAGTGGTAAATCAGTAAGATACATCATAGATCACATTATATCCAATAAAGTGCGGTTATGACGTTCAGACACACCATTATGCTGTGGTGTTCCATATGGCGTGAGTTGCGAAACTATTTCACATTGTTTCAAATGAAGACCAAACTCGTAACTCAAATATTCATCTCCACGATCAGATCGCAGAAACTTTATTTTCTTGTTACGATGATTTTCCACTTCACTCTGAAATTCTTTGAACTTTTCAATTATTTCAGACTTATATTTCATCAAGTAGATATACCCATATCTGCTCAAATCATCTTGTGAAGGTCAGAAAATAACGATACTTGCCACGAGCATCAACACTCATTGGATCGCATACATCGGTATGTATTATTTCCAATAAGTCGGTAGCTTGTTCCATTGTTCCGAGAACGGAGTTTTAGTCATCTCGCCCAAAAGGCACGGTTCGCAAGCATCAAATGATTCATAATCAAGTGATTCCAAAAATCCATCGAGATGGAGTTTCTTCATGCGCTTTACACCAATATGACCTAAACGGCAAGTGCCACAAATAAGTTGCACTATCATTATTAACTTTGCATCTTTTGGTTTCAATGTTATGAATATGTGTATCACTATGATCGAGATCCAACAAACTATTTTCATTGGGTGTATGACCATTGAAGGTTTTATTCATGTAAATGAACAACAATTATTCTCGACTTTAAATGAATAACCATATTGCAATAAACATGATCAAATCATATTCATGCTCAACATAAAAGCCAAATAACATTTATTTATATTTAACACTAATCCCGAAAGTATAGGGAGTGTGTGATGATGATCATATCAATCTTGGAACTACTTCCAACACTCATCGTCACTTCCCTTCAACTAGTCTCTGTTTATTCGCAACTCCGTTTGAGTTACTACTCTTAGCAACTGAACCAGTATCAAATATCGAGGGGTTGCTACTTAACACTAGTAAAATATACATCAATAATCTGTATATCAAATATACCTTTGTTCACTTTGCCATCCTTCTTATCCGCCAAACACTTGGGGTAGTTCCTTCAAATGACCAATTCCATTGTAGCAAAAGCACTTAGTCTCGTGCTTAGGTCCAGACTTGGGCTTCTTCACCGAGTAGCAACTTGCTTGCCGTTCTTTTGAAGTTCCCTTCTTCCCTTTTCCTTTTGCTTGAGACTAGTGGTCTTGTCAACCATCAACACTTGATGTTTTTCTTGATTTCTACCTTCGCCGATTTTAGCATCGCGAAGAGCTTGTGAATTGTTTTCGTCATCCCTTGCATACTATCGTTCATCACGAAGTTCTAGTAACTTAGTGATGGTGACTAGAGAATTCTGTCAATCACTATCTTATCTGGAAGATTAACTCCCACTTGATTCAAGCGATTAAAGTTCCCAGACAATCTGAGCACATGCTCACTAGTTGAGCGATTCTCCTCCATCTTTTAGCTATAGAACTTGTTGGAGACTTCATATCTCTCAACTCGGGTATTTGCTTGAAATATTAACTTCAACTCCTGGAACATCTCATATGGTCCATGACGTTCAAAACGTCTTTGAAGTCCCGATTCTAAGCCGTTAAGGATGGTGCACTAAACTATCAAGTAGTCATCATATTGAGCTAGCCAAACGTTCATAACGTCTGCATCTGCTCCTGCAATAGGTCTGTCACCTAGCGGTGCATCAAGGACATAATTCTTTTGTGCAACAATGAGGATAAACCTCAGATCACAGATCCAATCCGCATCATTGCTACTAACATCTTTCAATACAATTTTCTCCTAGGAGCACATATAAAAACATCGGGAAGCAAACAACGTGAGCTATTGATCTACAACATAATTTGCAAAATACTACCAGGACTAAGTTCATGATAAATTTAAGTTCAATTAATCATATTACTTAAGAACTCCCACTTAGACTGACATCTCTCTAGTCATCTAAGTGATTACGTGATCCAAATCAACTAAACCATGTCCGATCATCACGTGAGATGGAGTAGTTTCAACGGTGAACATCAATATGTTGATCATATCTACTATATGATTCACGCTCGACCTTTCGGTCTCCGTGTTCGAGGCCATATCTCGTTATATGCTAGGCTTGTCAAGTTTAACTCGAGTATTCGCGTGCGCAACTGTTTTGCACCCGTTGTATTTGAGCGTAGAGCCTATCACACCCGATCATCACGTGGTGTCAAAGACGAAGAACTTTCGCAACGGTGCATACTCAGGGAGAACACTTCTTGATAATTTTAGTGAGAGATCATCTTATAATGCTACCGTCAATCAAAGCAAGATAAGATGCATAAAGGATAAACATCACATGGAATCAATATAAGTGATATGATATGGCCATCATCATCTTGTGCTTGTGATCTCCATCTCCGAAGAACCGTCATGATCACCATTGTCACGGGCGCGACACCTTGATCTCTATCATAGCATCGTTGTCGTTTCGCCAACTATTGTTTCTACGACTATCGCTACTGCTTAGTGATAAAGTAAAGCAATTACATGGCTTCTGCATTTCATACAATAAAGCGACAACCATATGGCTCCTGCCAGTTGCCGATAACTTCGGTTACAAAACATGATCATCTCATACAATAAATATAGCATCACGTCTTGACCATATCACATCACAACATGCCCTGCAAAAACAAGTTAGACGTCCTCTACTTTGTTGTTGCAAGTTTTACGTGGCTGCTACGGGCTGAGCAAGAACCGTTCTTACCTACGCATCAAAACCACAACGATAGTTTGTCAAGTTGGTGCTGTTTTAACCTTCGCAAGAACCGGGCGTAGCCACACTCGGTTCAACTAAAGTGAGAGAAACAGACACCCGCCGGTCACCTTTAAGCAACGAGTGCTCAAAGCGGTGAAACCAATCTCGCGTAAGCGTCTGCTGTAATGTCGGTCCGGGCGCTTCATCTCACAATACCGCTGAACCAAAGTATGACATGCTGGTAAGCAGTATGACTTATATCGCCCACAACTCACTTGTGTTCTACTCGTGCATATGACATCAACGCATAAAACCTGGCTCGGATGCCTTTGTTGGGGAACGAGTAATTTCAAAACTTTCCACGCACACGCAAGATCATGGTGATGGCATAGCAACGAGAGGGAGAGTGTATGTCCACGCCCTCATAGACCGTGGCGGAAGCGTTATAACAACGCGGTTGATGTAGTCGACGTCTTCACGATCCGACCGATCCAAGTACCGAACGCACGGCACCTCCGAGTTCAGCACACGCTCAGCTCGATGGCGATCCCGGGCCCGATCCAGAAAGCGTCGGGGATGAGTTCCGTCAAGACGACGGCGTGGTGGCGATGATGATGCTCCACCGGCGCAGGGCTTCGCCTAAGCTCGCGACGATATGACTTCACCAGCGCGGGGCTTCGCCTAAGCTCCGCGACGATATGACGAAGTGGAATATGGTGGAGGGGCACCGCACACGGCTAAGGAACGATCCGTAGATCAACTTGTGTGTTCATGGGGTGCCCCTGCCCCGTATATAAAGGAGGGAGGGAGGAGGAGGCCGGCCCTAGGAGGCGCGCCATAGGGAGTCCTACTCCCACCGGGAGTAGGATTCCCCTTTCCTAGTCCAACTAGGAGTCCTTCCATGTATTAGGAGTAGGAGACAAGGAAGGGAAGAGAGAAGGAAGGAAGGAGGGTGCGGCCTCCCCTAGTCCAATTCGGACTAGGCCATGGGCGCGCGCCTGCCCTAGGCAGCCCTCTCTCTTTCCGCAGGCCCAATAAGGCCCAATACTTCTCCCCGCGAATTCCGTAACTCTCCGGTACTCGAAAATACCGAATCATTCGAACCTTTCCGAACTCCGAATATAGTTGTCCAATATATCGATCTTTACGTCTCGACCATTTCGAGACTCCTCGTCATGTCCCCGATCTCATCCGAACTCCGAACTCCTTGGTACATCAAAACTCATAAACTCATAATATAACCATCATCAAAACCTTAGCGTGCGGACCCTACGGGTTCGAGAACTATGTAGACATGACCTAGAACTATTCTTGGTCAATAACCAATAGCGGAACCTGGATGCTCATATTGGCTCCTACATATTCTACGAAGATCTTTATCGGTCAAACCGCATAACGACATCGTTGTTCCTTTGTCATCGGTATGTTACTTACCCGAGATTCGATCGTCGGTATCCAATACCTAGTTCAATCTCGTTACCGCAAATCTCTTTACTCGTTCCGTAATACATCATCTCACAACTAACTTATTAGTTGCAATGCTTGCAAGGCTTATGTGATGTGTATTACCGAGAAGGCCTAGAGATACCTCTCCGACAATCAGTGACAAAACCTAATCTCAAATCGCCAACCCAACATGTACCTTTGGAGACACCTGTAGTACTCCTTTATAATCACCCGATTCGTTGTGACGTTTGGTAGCACCAAAGTGTACCTCGTAAGCGGAGTTGCATAATCTCATAGTTACGGGAACATGTATAAGTCATGAAGAAAGCAATAGCAATATACTAAACGATCAAGTGCTATGCTAACGGAATGGGTCATGTCAATCACATCATTCTCCTAATGATATGATCCCGTTAATCAAATGACAACTCATGTCTATGGCTAGGAAACTTAACCATCTTTGATCAACGAGCTAGTCAAGTAGAGGCATACTAGTGACACTCTGTTTGTCTATGTATTCACACATGTATTATGTTTCCGGTTAATACAATTCTAGCATGAATAATAAACATTTATCATGAAATAAGGAAATAAATAATAACTTTATTATTGCCTCTAGGGCATATTTCCTTCAGAACCCTTTCGTGATGGTGTCTAGATTGGATCTGGTGGTTCTGGACTCTGCGGCGGCTGGATGAATATTTTGTCGATGCTTCTAGGGTTCTAGGATTTTGGGGGTATTTATAGAGCAAAGAGGCGGTCCGTGGGGCACCCGAGGTGGGCACAACCCACCAGGGCCTCCTGGCGTGCCCTGGTGGGTTGTCCCCTCCTCGAGACTCCCCCAGGTGCAACCAGGGCCCAACTTCTTACTTTTGGCCCATAAAAAATCATCGTGGAGTTTCGTGGCATTTGGACTCTGTTTGATATCGATTTCCTGCGATGTAAAAAACATGGAAAAAAATAGCAACTGACACTTGGCACTATGTCAATAGGTTAGTACCAAAAAATGATATAAATTGACTATAAACTGATGTAAAACATCCAAGATTGATAGTAAAACAACATGGAACAATAAAAAATTATAGATATGTTGGAGACGTATCAGGATCCCCAAGCTTAACTCCTACTCGTCCTCGAGTAGGTAACTGATAAAAACAAAATTTTTGATGTGGAGTGCTGTTCATCAAGTCATATCATATTCTTTTCTTTATAGCATGGACATTTAGACTTTTATGTGATTCAAAGCTATAGTCTAGTTTTGACATAATAATTTAGATACTCAAGCATATCAACAAGCAACCATGTCTTTCAAAATATCAATGCTAAAACAAGTTACCCCTAGCCCATCATGCTCAAACATTGATCCATTCGTGAAACACACTCGAATATTAGCTACACCCAATACTTAAGTACGATCATATTGCCTCCTAGTTGGTGCTTTTGTAAGAGAAGATGGAGACTCAAAAATAAAAATTGCATAAAGTAAAAGAAAGGCCCTTCGCAGAGGGAAGTAGGGATTTGTAGAGGTGCCAGAGCTCAGAGCAAAAAATTTAAGATTAAAACATTTTGGGAGGTGTATCCATCCCACCAACGAAAACGACGTAGAGCTACGGACACTTTCCATGCTAGATATGCCATAGGCGGTTCCCGAACACAAAATAAAGTTTATTCCCTTTTCCACCGTTCTTTCACTTTCCATGGCTACGCCGTATCCACGGTTGCCCTCCATACCAACACTTTACAAGGAATTTATTATTTGACAACATAAAGTAAATTCATTTTTGTATTTCGGGACTGGGCATCCCTAAAACCTTTGCCTTTCTCTCGTGCAATGACAAGTGAAGAAACACTCATCGTGAGAATAACACATCCAGCATGGAAAATATTAGCCACCCGTTACCGTTCCGCGAGCGAAACAAACACACAAAAGAGAAGTTTATTTTGAAAATTAGAGATGGCACATGCAAATTTGCTTAGAACGGCAAAATAATACCGCATATAGGTAGATATAGTGGACTCATGTGGCAAAACTGGTTTAAAGGATTTTGGATGCACAAGTAGGGGTCATACTTAGTGCAAAATGAAGGCTAGCAAAAAGATTGAGAAGCGACCAACCAAGAAAAGGATGATCTCATAAGCAAGCATTAAGCATAATTAACACCAAATAATGCACCACAAGTAGGATATTTTTTGAACTGCATGATTATTGACTTTCGTGCATGCATAGGGAATCACAAACCTTAACACCAACATTCTTACTAGAGTACATTTACTCATCAACATAACTCACATATCACATCATTATATATCAAAACTATTATTAAGAATCAAGTTTATTTTGTCTAATGATCTTCATGACATTCTTTTACTCTATCCTTCTTGGACATCTATCACTTTGGGACTAATTTTCATGTGTTGCTTTTCATAAGCTCAAACAAATATAAGTGAAGATCATGAACATAACAAATTTTCTTTCTCTCAAAATAATTTAACTAAAGCAAGAGGGAATTTCTTCAAAATTTTACTAACTCTCAAATAAATCTAAGTGAAGCAAGAGAGCATTTCTTCAAAAATAACAAAGCACACCGTGCTAAAAAATGTATAAGTGAGGCACTAGAGCAAGTCCTAGCTCATAAAAGATTTAATTGAAGTACAGAGAGCAATTCTAACAAGTCATGATATAATTTTGGCTCTATCAAATAGGTGTGTCCAGCAAGGATTGATGACTTAAAATACAAAATAAAACAAGCAAAGACATATATCATACAAAACGCTCCAAGCAAAACACATATCATGTGACGAATAAAAATATAGTCTCGAGTAAAATACCGATGGTCGTTGGAAAAAAGCGGGGATGCCAATCGGGGGCATCCCCAAGCTTAGTTGGTTGCTCATTTTTGGATAATAGCTTGGGATGCCGGGGCATCCGCAAGCTTAGGCTCTTACATCCTTCCTTCATCCATCGTAAGATAACCCAAAACTTGAAAACTTCAATCACACAAAACTCAACAAAACCTCCGTGAGATCCGTTAGTATAAGAAAGCAAACCACTACTATAAGTGATGTATAAAACCAATTCATATTTTGTTTTGTATTATATCTACTGTATTCCAACTTTTCTATGGCAAAAACTCATCAAATAAAACCATAGAGCCATCAAAATTAGCACACAACACAAAGAAAACAGAATCTGTCAAAACAGAACAGTCTGTAGTAATCTGACTTCTGCGAATACTTCTGTAACTCAAAAAATTCTACCAAAAGAGGAAGGCCTGGGTAATTTGTATATTAATCTTCTTCAAAAAGAATTGGCATTTTACCATGTTCTTGAGATTTTAACAATTGTTTTTGTGAGCACAAAGTCTCTGTCTTTTTCAGCAAGATCAAACAACTACCACCAAAGAAGATCCTATAGGCTTTACCTAGCACAAACACTAATTAAAACATAAAAAACACAATCATACGAGTATCATAATTGTGTAAACACTCAAGAACAGAAAGCAAAAAGCAAAAATAAATTGTATTCATTGGGTTGCCTTCCAACAAGCGCTATAGTTTTACGCCCTTAGCTAGGCGTAAGGCAAGGATCTAAGTTTTGTCTTCCGAAGTTTTGGCAACTTTTATAAGGGTTTTCTCAAACCCAGGAGGCTCTTTACTCTTCCCTAAATTCTCCGGAAAAGAAACCATCTTAAGATCCAAAATATCCAATCGCTTGTTGCAAAGAGTAATCCAAGTATTCATGCGATTGATACTACCATTGAGGTACTTGAGGGATTCATCATATTTCTGTATTTCAGCCATATGTTTATGCAAATCACCAAGTTGTCCAAAATTTGAACACCCTCAGGGGTAAAGGAAAACCCCTTCTTTTGAGGAGGAATTCCCAAAATTCCTTCCAAAATTTCATAGGCAGCGTTTGCATCAAGCTTGATAAAATTTCCTTTAGCGGCAAAATCAAGAAGTTGTCTATGATGCAAAGCTAATCCTATGTAAAAATTACGAAGCAAAACCTTAACATCCCCCTTTAGATTGGAAACACTATACGATTCCATAAGCCTATATCAGGCATCTTTCAAATTTTCTCCTTGTCTTTGCTTGAAGTAAAGAACTTCAAAATCTGGTGACAAAGGAGGAGTAGGGATGCTAGCCATCGGGACTAGAGACAAGAGATCGGTGTGAAGCTACGTCGGTATTTCACCAAAGAGGAAGGGATGATGCAGCACAGCGGTGGTAGGTATTTCCCTCAGATATGAAACCAAGGTTATCGAAACAGTAGGAGAACCAAGAAAACACAATGTAAACAGCCCCTGCACACAAATAACAACACCTCGCAACCCGACGTGTTAAAGGGGTTGGCAATCCCTTTCGGGGTACGACGCCAGAAACGGTGCGCGGACGGGAGAAAGTTGTAATAGATTGAAATAATAGATCGCAAATAAAATAAAGTGCAGCAAGGTATTTTTGTATTTTTGGTTTATTAGATCTGACTAAAAAGAGCAAATAAAATAGATCGCAAAGCAAATATATGAGAAAGAAGACTCGGGGGCCATAGGTTTCACTAGTGGCTTCTCTCGAGAAGAATACCAAACGGTGGGTAGACAAATTACTGTTGGGAAATTGATAGAACTTCAAATAATTATGAAGATATCCAGGCAATGATCATTACAAAGGCATCACGTCCAAGATTAGTAGACCGACTCCTGCCTGCATCTAATACTATTACTCCACACATCGACCGCTATCCAGCATGCATCTAGTGTATTAAGTTCATGGAAAAACGGAGTAATGCAATAAGAACGATGGCATGATGTAGACAAGATCTGTTTATCTATGGCGGTAGATATAGGTCCCATCTTTTTATCCTTAGTAGCAACGATACATACGTGTCGGTTCCTTTACATCCTTTGGGATCAAGCACCGTAAGATCGAACCCGATCGAGCACCTCTTCCCATTGCAAGATAAATAGATCAAGTTGGCCAAATAAAACCCAAATATCAGAGAAGAAATACGAGGCTATAAGATATCATGCATATAAGAGATCAAAGAAACTCAAATAACTTTCATGGATATAAAAAGATATAACTGATCATAAACTCGAAGTTCATCAGATCCCAACAAACACGCCGCAAAAGAGTTACATCATATGGATCTCCAAGAGAGCATTGTATTGAGAATTCAGCGAGAGAGAGAAAGCCATCTAGCTACTAACTACGGACCTGAAGGTCTACAAAGAACTACTCACGCATCATCGGAGAGGCACAAATGGAGCTGGTGAACATCACGTGATGGTGTCTAGATTGGATCTGGTGGTTCTGGACTCTGCGACGGCTGGATGAATATTTCATCAATGCTTCTAGGGTTCTGGGATTTTGTGGTATTTATAGAGCAAAGAGGCGGTCCGGGGGGAACCCGAGGTGGGCACAACCCACCAGGGCGTGTGAAAGGATTGATATAGTTGACTAGAGGGGGGGTGAATAGGCAACTAATAATTTTTAGCTTTTCTTTAGCAATTTAAACTTTGCATCAAAGTAGTTGTCTAGATATGCAACTAGGTGAGCAGCCTATATGATGCAACAACAACAAGCACACAAGCAAGCAAGGGATATAACACAAATAAGCTTGCAAAAGTAAAGGCACGAGATAACCAAGAGTGGAGCCGGTGAAGACGAGGATGTGTTACCGAAGTTCCTTCCTTTTGAGGGGAAATACATCTCCGTTGGAGCGGTGTGGAGGCACAATGCTCCCCAAGAAGCCACCAGGGCCACCGTATTCTCCTCACGCCCTCACACAATGCGAGATGTCGTGATTCCACTATTGGTGCCCTTGGAGGCGCGATCAACCTTTACAAACAAGGTTGGGGCAATCTCCACAACAATTGGAGGCTCCTAACGACACCACGAAGCTTCACCACAATGGAATATGGCTCATGGTGACCTCAACCGTTTAGGGTGCTCAAACACCCAAGAGTAACAAGATCCGCAAGGGATTAGTGGGGGGAATCAAATTTCTCTTGGTGGAAGTGTAGATCGGGGCCTTCTCAACCAATCCCTAAAGAATAAACAAGTTTGATTGGCTAGGGAGACTGGGAGAGAGATCAGGAAAAAATCGAGCTTAGGGCAACAATGGAGCTTTAGGATGGTAGAGGTAGTCAACTCGGAGAAGAAGACTCCCCTTATATAGGGCAAGAACAAATCCAACCATTATCCACTAACTCAGCACGCGATGAGCGGTACTACCGCACGAGACCATGGTACTACCGCTGGTGCAGCAGGAGCTAGACCAGCCTGTGGCGAGGGCGGTAGAACCGCTCGAGCGGTACTAGTGCAAGGCAGGGTTGGTCTAGACTGAGAAGGCACGGACATATAAAAATACACCCGTAGCAACTTCCGCTGAGTTCCGATCCATGCAAAAATCCGACACGGGAGTACCGCACCTGGCAAGCGGTACTACCGCGTAGAGCGCGGATGTAAAAAATTACATCCGCCCCTACTTCCGCTCATGTTGCTGTGCCAGACCAGGGCTCACGGTACTACCGCACCCATGGAGCGGTACTACCGCGTGGGGCGCGGATGTAAAAAATTACATCCGCCCCTACAACCGCTCGAGCAGCCGAGCCTGGTCAGAGGCCATGGTACTACCGCTCCCAAGGAGCGGTACTACCGTGCCTATGGCTGGTACTACCGCAAGGCACTGCAGTACTACCGCTGCGAAGAGAAGTACTACCGCATGCCCCAGATCATCAACACTAGGAGTCCTTCATTTTGCAAAAACACGGAGAAACGGAGGATGTTCCAAAGAGCCAAAGGAAAGGTGGTGCAAAAGGAACAGACGTGTACGTGTTGGTTCCACCCAAACCTTTCCAACACAGACCCCCTCTTAATAGTTCGGCTTTCCTACGACTCAAATCCACCGAAAAGAAACATAGAGAAACACCGTCTTCAATAGTCTTCAAGGGGCACCAAATCGTCTTGTGCCTAGTCATGATATGTCTGAAATGCTCAATGCACATGATTAGTCCATAAGGCATTGTCATCAATCACCAGAACAAATAAGGGATAAATATGCCCTTACAATCTCCCCCTTTTTGGTGGATTGATGACAATACGGGATTTACACATAGGGAAATAAAATAGAACATGGGCAAACCCCACATCTATAAATTATAGACGGGCTCCCCCTAGATGTGTGCTATCTAGAGAAGTGCTTTGGACTGCACGACACACATACTAGGATCAACACTCCCCCTATATTTTATAGACAAGGCATATCTTGCAACAATAAAGCTAACACTAAGCAAGGAGATAAGATAATAACTATGAGCATAAAGTAAAGGGCACAAGATGGCATAGGATCAATAGGGTACGCTAGAGTGCATATGTCTTACACCATATGATAGAAACTCTGGTCTCACAAGCACAAACCAAACCAAAGCAAACGAGGTTCAACGGAACGAAAGCAAAGCGACAGGACGAATCACGACACACGACTCGCAAATCCTACACTCTCCCCCCTTTGGCATCGAGACACAAAAAAGGCAAAGAGGACACATACGACACAAGTGGTGGCTCAAGCTGAAGTGATCACTCGTCATGCTCCTCGTTGGTCTCAGCATTGGGGATGGTTTCCTCCTCAGATTCAGTCCACTGGTAACCCTGCTTCACCATCCATTCAGCCTCTAGGGTGATGTGCTTCTCGGATCCGCTGGTTACATCCTCGCCAATTGTCCTCAAGATCCTCTTGTCGTGGCGGCGACTCTCCTTGGAAGCAACATGAGTCTTGTACTGCCCCTTGGCTTGCATGCAGAATAGGGCCTTCATCTTGGCCTTCAGCTTCTTAGCCCATGAAGGCTCAGTAGAGGGAGGGGCATACCCAGCAGAGCTGTCCTCATCGTCTTCCTCCTCCTCAATCTCATCCTCATCAACATCCATTCGAGCAGCCTCTGCCTTAGCACGAGTAGTGGAGTTAGCCCACTGAGGCTTGATGTGGAGCTTGACGGGGTTGTGACGGATCCAGTCAGGGGCAACAAACTCATCATCGGGATAGAGCTTCTCCCAAGTCATCATGATCAAGAGAAACAGGTAAGGTCCATAGATGGGTACCTTATGGTTGAACGCCGCAAACTGAAGCTCACACCACATGATGTGTGAGACGTCAAGTGGTTGTGTCTGAGCGTGACGCGCCTCCTCACAAATGAGCATCATATCCACAAGATAGGCATGCACCTTGTCCTTGTAACCAATGCATGGAAATAGGGAGTTGCGGAAGATCCGGTGCATGATGTCAAGGAATGGGTTCAGCACCCACGTCTTCTTGTCATTGGGAAGCTTCTTCTCAACAAGGTACTGCTGGAGCTTGTTCTTGCTAGCGGACTCAGGGTTGGCATGAGGGCGAACACCAACGGGCTTATTGAGCCCCTCATCAGGCACATGGAGCAAATCCATGAAGTCCTTCCACTTAGCAGTCATCTGTTGTCCATTGGTCATCTAGGTCATGGACCGTTCCTCATGAGTATGGAAGTGGACCGAAGCAAAGAACTGGGCCACAATCTCAGGGTCAAAGTCCAGGTGGAAAGAGATCACGTCCTCAATGCCAAACTGTTCCACCAGGTCTAAAGCCTCACCAAAATAGGCACGGTACTTATCCTGCCTCATGTGATTCATGTCAATCCAGTGCACGTCAATGTAGATGTTCTGCTTGGCCTTGATCACATCCAGATAGATGAGATTCTGCTGCTTGGTCCAGAATAAATCATTCCCTCTGAAGTTGGCACGAGGATTCACATAGGGGTTGATCCTCCTTCGAGTGACAAACTCAGCAAGTGGTATCTCATCCATGCCCATGGAGGGCTCCTTGTTCTTGGTGGCGGTGGTCTTGGTTCTGCGTTGGGGGGCATTGGAGCCCTCTGGAGCTTCATCTTGGTTGCGCAGATGCTTGGAGCCCATGTCACGGCTTGGATTCGAACGGCGGACAGTGGAACCGGAGCCACCACCTATTATACACAACACAAGAACACGCAAAATAAGCGACAAGGATCAATGCAAAGACCACATCAACACAAGGGAAACAAGTAGAAATAGCATTGGGTAATTGCCACGTGGAAGATTTGACATCAACGGTAGTACCGCACGGATGCGCGTAACTAAAATTTTAGTGCTGCTCCAGCCACGGTAGTACCGCGCCCGGATGGCATGGTAGTACCGCACCTGGAGCGGAAGTAAAATTTTACTTCCGCGCCTCGGGCGGTAGTACCGCTCCTGAGGAGCGGTAGTACCGTACGAGCGGTAGTACCGCACGGGGTCGGATCCGAAACACAAACGGATCTGAGCACAGCCGCGACAACGGAGCGGTACTATGGTTGATCAAATCTACCAAGGGGCAACATACCAAATACCATCTCTACGCATTACTACTCTCCTACATCCTACTTTTGCAAAGATTTGGCCTAAAATCTCAAGAACAACATGCATCTCCCCAAAAACCTAGAGACGAGAGAACAAACCAAAGAGAGAGGGATTTGGGGAGAAACCTTGTTCCATGGGAAGAGGGTGTGGTGGGGAACGATCCAAACGGACGGAATGCGAGGAGAGCGGCCTGAGATGGAGATCCGGCGAGGTCCTCCGGCGCCGTTCTTGGGCAGGAGAGAGAGAGAGACGATGTGGGGAAAAGGAGTTGAATGGGTATGGGGGAGTTAGAACTCCCCCTGCCCGCTCTTAACCCCCACGCGCTCGCGACTACGCGGTAGTACCACGCATCATCGTGTTAGTACCGCCCAGGCGGAAGTACCGCACCATGGGCGGTAGTACCGCTCCTCCAGCGGCAGTAAAAAATTACTGCCGTGCTCGTTGCGGTAGTACCGAGCGCAGCTCCTGCGGTAGTACCATGGCGAGCCACGGTAGTACCGTAGACCAAAGAAAATGCAAGTTTCACAAAAACAAGAGAAGAAAGCAGCCTTTGCAATGCAACCTTCAAGCGAACGGACACACCAGAGAGCTAACCCACGAGACAACACACGCAAGATCGGCACGAAGAAAGAAAGGCAAGACACAATAAGGACTAAACACGCAACACAACCTCTCGAAAGAGAGGGCGGTGGCTGGAGCCACCTATGTTTGAGTCAATTGGTATGGCACCGCGAAGAATTATCCTTGGGCCCATGACCAAATCTCGTCTTTGAAGCACAAGTACCATCAACAATGGCTAATGTGAAAGAGTTGATCAACTTATGCATAATGGGGGGAGGGAGAGTACATTGAGAGAACAACACTCCCCCTATGTCCATGCCTACACCTAAACTAGATAACAAGTTGAGTATGGTGGGGTGTGCAAGGGTTCAAGCAACATTGCTCGAATCAATGATATTTAGCTCATGCCTTAACTCGCGAAATCTTGCTTCATCCAAGGGCTTCGTGAAAATATTTGCAAGGTTATCATGAGTGTTGACATAGTTGAGCTCGATCTCCCCTCGCCTAATGTGATCTCGGATGAAGTGATAATGAATCTCAATATGCTTCGTCTTGAAGTGTTGAACTGGGTTGAGAGAAATCTTGATGGCACTTTCATTGTCACGCCAAAGAGGCACTTTGTCACAAATGACACCGTAATCCTTTAAAGTTCGCCTCATCCATAGAAGTTGTGCACAACAACTACCGGCAGCCACATACTCCACTTCGGTGGACGAGAGAGACACACAACTTTGCTTCTTGGAAGACCAACTCACCAAAGAGCAACCAAGGAATTGGCACCCTCTGGAAGTGGACTTCCTATCCACTTTGTCTCCCGCCCAATCGGAGTCCGAATAGCCCACAAGTTTGAAGTTAGATCCTCTTGGATACCATAAGCCAAAGTTTGGGGTATGAGCCAAATATCGAAAGATTCGCTTGACCGCCACAAAGTGGCTTTCCTTAGGTGCCGCTTGAAACCATGCACAAATTCCCACACTCAACATGATATCCGGTCTAGATGCACAAAGGTAAAGCAAGGAGCCAATAATGGAGCGATATACCTTTTGATCCACCGCTTTACCGTTGGGATCTATGTCAAGTTGGCATTTGACGGACTTTGGAGTGGAAGCCAGCTTGACATCACTTAGCTTGAATCTCTTGAGCATGTCTTGAGTGTATTTGGCTTGGTTGATGAAGGTTCCTTCTCTTCGTTGCTTGACTTCGAACCCGAGAAAGAACTTCAACTCTCCCATCATGGACATCTTGAACTTGGAGGTCATGAGTGCGGCAAATTCCTCATTGAAAGCTTTGTTAGGGGAACCAAAGATAATATCATAAACATATAGTTGGCACACAAACAACCCCCCTTCGACCTTCTTAGTAAAAAGAGTGGGGTCAATTTTCCAAATTTCAAAACCGCGACCTTGCAACAACTCGGTAAGGTGGTCATACCATGCACGTGGGGATTGCTTAAGGCCATAGAGTGCCTTATCGAGTTGGTACACATGATCGGGAAAATAGGGATCCTCGAACCCGAGGGGTTGCTTGACATACACCAACTCATTAATAGGACCATTACTAAAAGCACTCTTCACATCCATTTGTTGCAACTTGAAGTTATGATGAGAAGCATAAGCAATCAACAAACGAATGTATTCAAGGCGAGCAACAGGAGCAAAGGTTTCACCATAGTCGATACCCTCGACTTGAGAGTACCCTTGTGCTACCAAACAATCCTTGTTGTGAACGATAATTCCATGAGCATGTTGCTTGTTCTTGAATATCCACTTGGTTCCAATGACATTATGGTTCCCCGTTGGCCTTGGCACCAATCTCCACACCTTGTTGTGCTCGAAGTTGTTGACTTCTTCATCCAAGGCATTAAGCCAATCCGGATCCTCGAGCGCCTCATAGACCTTTTGGGGCTCAACACAAGAGACAAACGCGTGATGTTCACAATAGTTTGCTAATTGTCTACGAGTTCTTACCCCCTTTCTTAAGCTTCCAAGCACATTTGTCATGAGATGATCTTTGGTGGATAGCTTGGATGCAATCTTAGCGGCACGATGCTCCAATTCCTCCTCAGGAGTGAGTTGAGGAGCGGAAACTTGATCATCTTGAGCATCGTCTTGAGCTTGTTCTTGATCTTGAACTTTCTCGGTGGAGAGAACTTGATCTTGGGCATCACTTGGTGACTCACCACCATCTTGAGGTTGATCTTGCCCTTGATCTTGTTCATTTGGCTAAGGGCCTTCACTTTGTTCTTCGGAAGCGTGTGGGTCTTGAGTTGGTGATGGTTCCACTTGAGTGGAACATTGTCCTTCTCCTTCGGCCACAAGGGGTTCCTCAATGGGTAGGATAAAGCCAACACCCATTCTTCTTATGGATTGGGGAGGAGTTTCATCACCTACATCACAAGTACCAATTTGCTCGACTTGGGAGCCGTTATTCTCATCAAACTCCACGTTACATGTCTCCTCAATAAGTCCCCTGGACTTATTAAGGACACGGTAAGCATGAGAGTTTGTAGCATAACCAACAAATATGATCTCTAGCCTCAACTTTAGACAAACGAACACCTTTCTTGAGAATGAAACACTTACACCCGAACACCCGGAAGTACTTGAGGTTGGGCTTGTTACCGGTGAGTATCTCATGTGGAGTCTTGTTCAAGCCCTTGCGAAAGTAGATCCGATTAGATGCATGACAAGCAGTGTTGATGGCTTTGGCCCAAAAGTTGTAAGGAGACACTACAAAAAAACACTTCCGTGATGATACGTGTTTGTCATAGTAGGTCACGTTTTCTATCATGCATGTACATCCATGACAAATTTGTGACAGAATCAAGATTGTCATACTTGTGTTGTCATAGAAGTGTTCCATGACATTACCAAAATTATCATCACAGAAGTGTCCACTTCCATGATGATAAATCGCGCGTCGCAGAAGTGCTTTCATCAAGGGTGACCGACACGTGGCATCCACCGTAATGAAACGCCGTTAAGCTATCAGGTCCGGTTTTGGATCCGATAAGCCGTTAACAGCCGAGACCAATGGGAAATTTCCACGTGTAAAATTCTGATTGGCGGAGGAACACTGTCACTCGTCGATGGGCGGATGTCGCCGTCCATTGGAGGAGACATGCCTATGATATGTCGACAAGTGGTGGGCCCAACAGAGGCCCATATAGGTTAAAAAGGCCGCCCGATCAAAGGCTGTAGTACTTACTCGGTACTAGTGGGCCAGCCCAATAACGACACGCTTAATAAAGGCCCATTTACTACTGTGAGCGATCTGGCCCGTTAATTGTTCGCTGAATATTTGGGCCCATTTACGGCCCGAAGCCAGATCTGGCCCATTAATTGTTCGCCCAATATTTGGGCCCAATTACAGCCCATTGACTTTCGGCCTGTTAGAGGCCCGATGTAGACATGGGCCCATTTCAGCCCGGTGCGACTTTCGGCCTGGGAATGGTCCGTGCTGCCCATGGGCCATATATGGTCCGACGGGACATCGGCCCCCTAACGGACCATGATAAAGGTGGCAATTGTTAAGCCCAACGTGACTTTGGGCCTGTTAAAGGCCTGTCGCATAATTCGGCCCGTTGATGTCTGTACTAAGCTTTCGGCCTCTTAAAGGCCCATGATATCAGTGGGCCAACTAAGGCCCGAGATATGTTTCGGCCTGGTAACTGCCCGTGATATAACTGGGCCCAAAAGGCCCGGTCTACATTTCAACCTGCTGAAGGCCCGTCGACGACTAGTGAAAATTGAGGCCCAACATGCATTTCGGCCTGCTAAAGGCCCATGGTTTCATCTGGTCCGTAACAGGCCAGTACAATATTCAGGCTATTAATGGCCTAACGCTACCTGGGCCAAACTAAGCGTTGGGTCCAAAAAAGGCCCAACTAAAATATAGGTCGGTGTATGTTGTGGGGCTCGCGCAAAGTGTGAAGGCCCTAATCATTCGGGCCCAAGAAAGATGCAGGCCGGCCCAATTGTGGCCCGCTAAAAACCAGGCCCGTTAGTGGCGAATGTTTCGGCCTGGATGACTACATCTGATATTTTTTCAGATAGCGAATGATGGCAGTAACTAGTAGGATTTAAGAACAAACCTACTCACTACAATAAAGAAATTACGACATAGTAACTAAGAATAAACCTACACTATACAATAAAGGATTTATGTTATATTACATCCACTAGGCATCGAAGTTCGCCACCAGTGATCATAAAGCGCAACGAAGAAGCAGATTACAAAAGCTAGGCACCATTGCCGGTTAACAAAATAATACTGGACCGAGACCACTTCCAAAATAGTTCAAGAAAGGTTAGCCTTGCGCGGGAACTGCTGCGCAAGCTGCTGAGCAAGGCTGTGAGACCGGCCTAGCATGTCAGTCGTAGCATCCAGGTGTAGCTGTTTAGCGATGAGGTTCTCATTGGTGTTCTCCGCAATATTTCTTAGAGATAGGACTTCAATTCGAAGTTGAGTTGCAGAATGCCTTTCTGCTAGAACTTGGGACTGAGGAAGTCGAACTAATTCAGACAATGAATTCTATGAGCTTGTCTGACTGCTAGTCTCAAGTAACTTGAACACTGCATCAAGACAAGACTTTGGGGTTGTCTCGCTATCTTCAAGATGTTTTGCCTTCTTTGCTGCAATATATGTTGGGTTTGTCTCACAGACCTTCAACAGACTTGTGCATGCCATCGGGCATATCACCTGAAAAAAGCGAGAGAGATGACATGTTTTGCAAGTGTATAAACAAAGATGATAACTGTGTCATCAATTCCATCCAATTTCAAATTAGAAAATAAAGAGTAAGTTCAAAATATCAATAGCATAATTTGGCATTGTTCATAATGCGGGAGCTTCACCACACTCTTTGGATTACCATGTCAACATTACAAGCATAGATGAAGGGCAAAGAAAATCATTGTATCTATTTTGGTTAATGTGCATGGCATGTTGTTCATATCATCAGCCACACCAGTAAGATAAAATAGGAGACGACAAGGTGCAAACGTGGGCTGCTTCACCACACACTGGATTATAGATCCACAAAAACAAGCATACATATAGGGAGTATTGAGTAATGTGCATGGTATGAATAAGGAATTTGGTTTTACAAGTAAAAGTTAGAACTTACGGTTCTTGCGAACATGCATTTTGGTAGAAACAGCAAACTAAACAGGAGTAAACGATAGGGAGTATGAGCAAATTAAACAGCAGTTGAGGATAAAGGCTTTAGAAGGACTGACTTACATTAACGATTAACACGGCTTTATAATGCCCTTCTCCATGTCAAGGAAGGATAACTCAAGAATTTCAGCACAGAATCTTCTTCATAAGCATTGCCTGTACTCTACATTTTGTAGAGAGTAATTATAGATATGATAATACTGGAAGTGATAGAGGATAATGAAGATAAGATGCAGATTGATGCTACATAATCAACTACCAATCCCTGGAAGTACAAGCGTTACAGGACAAAATGTACTGACAAGAGCAATGGGCTACACTTCTGCACCGACATTGTCTGTGTATTCTACTTTTTGGTAAGATTAAATATAGATCTGATCTTTTTTAGTAAATGGTGGGCGGGGGAGATAAGATGCAGAATGCTACACAATGAACCCTTCCCATAATACAAGTGTTTTGAACACTGGTGTACTGTACAAAACATTCTTATATTATGGGACGGAGGGAGTAGCTGTTAATTTAAGTACAATGATAGACAACGTTCAGTCCTTACAAGAGGACTGCAGAGCTAAACCTCTTCAAAAGCATTGGGTTGATTCTAAATTTATGTAAGAGTCCATACATATCTTATAATGTGCACCAAATGGATGATAACGAGGCTAACATGTGCAGTGATGCTACATAATCAAACAACTATGAAAGTAAGTATGGTCATACAGGGCAAGAGGTACTCACAAGAGCAATGCAGTGTGCAGTATAGTTGCGAGATTCTGTGGTCCCTTGAGAATTAAAGTTCTTGTGCTAACAGTTTTCGTACAAGTGAGATGTTAAGGCAAATGCAGAAATGTAGTTGAAATTGTGATGTGATATCATAGACAGTACCTTACGCTGCAGCCGAGACCAATGTGTAACAAGATTATTCCAGTCATCGTCGGATAAATGTAGCACCGGAGACTTTACAGAAATTTCGTTTAGAGGCTTGCCATCGAAGTGCGCTTGCCTCAGGTAGGAACGATACTTCATCAACGAGGGCTTGAAAAGCGCAACCAACCCTTGCTCATCTTCACAATCCAGTTTGGTCCTCGTATTTAAAAGAATGAAATCTTGTGTCTTCTGTCAGCAGAAACATATGCAGTGATGGCCATTAATAACATTAGTACATTACTTACGCATAAGTTGCGGACGAAGACTGGAAATTGGACTGTGTCTGCGGTATAATCTTTCCTTGAAGGAAAGATGCGCACAAAGTTCCTGACAACAATATAAGCTTCGTCTTCTAAACTGGGAAGAAATGGAACAGGGGTCCTATTTGTTGCAATTGGGGCTGTCTCTGGTTCCAAAAGGGATTTGGCAACTGGATTTGGTGTACTCTTTGCTGGAATGGGGGTTTTGCATCGTAGAGCTGGTGCTATGTCAACTGGCATAATCACAATGTTTGCTGCGGTTGGGTTCTGCTGAGTTGGGGCATCAGAAATGACCAGTGTAGTAGGGCTAGAGTCTGCTAGAGTTGGGGTGTTCTGTGGGTCAAGTGATATTGCAACTACACCTAATGGGCTATTTGATTTATCAGGTGCCACTACCTTTTCCAAATACTTTTCTTGTGCTCCTCCACGATCAGCAATCGCCCTCTTCCTTTTGAATGCCTGATACACAAGAACAACATTTGAATGGATAAATATGGTATGATGACAGATGGAATATGTACTGAAAATGGATAGGCAGGGCGTATTCACATACACAATGTGTAAACTAAGCTAATGGCAGTTCAACAAAGTAGAAGCAATGCACAACATCAGTTGCAAGATATGTGCGACCTATATAACCTTGGAAAGTTAGAGCAAGCACCTTGATGGGTGAATAAGATAGGGCATCTTCCTCTGACTCCTCCACTAGGGAGCTACATTGACTTAGATCTCCCTCTAGCTCAGAATCACTGTTAGGATCATATTCTGAGCATGAATCTGTAGGTGGAGAGCGTTTGCATTGCATTGCATCCAGACTTGATTTCAGTCCCTTAATGCCAAGTTTGATAGCCATGGCATTGTTCTGCTTTATTCTTTTCATGCGTGCAAGCTCATAATCATTATGATGTTGTTCAGAATCTGAGATTCATGAAAACATAAAAAGTAGTCAGATTATCTATGGAATGAATTGCGGATTCAACTCGAAGAGTGTCTCCCTATAAACCCCTACATATGCAAAGTTTACCCCAACCGTCTTGACGGACCACACGAAATACAAACCCCTTATGTCTTTATAACAAAGTGGACACACATTTCAAAACTGAAGTAGGAACATTAGAATCATATGAAATTCGTATTTGAACAAATAAACTAAGGAATTATGAGTGGCATAATGTTTAGCTTCAAGGGTGGAGTGTTGGTAGTGTGACACAAAGCAAGGAGGCAGATTGTATTCCATGCAAAAGATCGAAGCCTACGTAAAAGCTGGAAATGACACTTTCTTTCTATACAATGCAGTGTTTGTTGCCCACACATGATGGAAGAGATCACATAGAGAAATACTATTCACTCATGTCTACGGTTCCAATATTTAGAACAGGGTGGTCCACCCTAAAAGAATATTGACAACAAATATGACAAGGCAAGCATAGATGTAGTGAATCAATCATTTACTTGTGAGCTTACTAGGACAAGTATGCAGAATTGTAACTGCTGTAAGAGACCGTCCAAAATCTGAATCAAGAAGTTTGTCTAGCATTTATTGTTTGCAACTAATCGACGTGAATAATTGGATATTATATCGAATGAGTAAGAAAGAAAAGTTAAATTGTCAACAAACCTGGCTTGCAGTAGTAATCTGGGTCAATGTCACTACGACCAACAATTCAAAATGACTAGTGTCTATTCCTAGGGCCGGAATTTTGAGAACCCTGTGAACTTTACTGTAGCGACCTGACCCAAAATCGGTCAAGTCTCTATGTCTGTACCATCCCAAGATCATGCTGGCACTCACAGTACATTGATGAAATAATCAAAGTTCAATCGCACCTGAATTTATTACGATTCTCATATCGAGTCTTTATTACAATAGAATAAATTAGGCCAAGGCCAACTCATGAGAAATAAACTAAGTAAAGCTGCGAGCGTAGAAGAATAGCGAGTCCATCCGATTGCATAGGGCAATCGCCAAGCGCGGATCATAGCCTCAATCTGATCGAATACTCCTCGCAACATAAGGCGTTGCAGCCGTGTAGGTCAACATTTTGAATATCTTTGGCAAGTCATGAAGAGAGAATAACAATAAAAGTACTAACACTATATGCAATTTGGTGTGGAGCTCTAAGTTTCATTTTTTGTGAAAAGCCGTTTTCCCTACTACAATGGACTTGCTTGCAAATACTACAAAATTGTTGGTAAATATTGAGATGGTTCCGCCAACCAATGTCTCATTCCCAAATTATTAAGTCATAACCCCTTAATTAATTTATTACTTTTAGTATTGAGATTTCGAATACTTCCAAGTTCCAGAGGCTCAAATTGTCCGTAAATCGGGACACGGCTAATCGATTAGATCTTTAACTCTGCAGAGGTTTGCGACTTTACCCGCAAGAATCGTTCCTCCTTTTAAGTCTTCGCACTTCATGGTGTTTGAAGGCGGACGAATAAACAGGTCTTAGAAGAGTTCTTCCGCCACTGCCGGTACCCATCAATCCTACCGTTCTTCTACATCTCGTAGCACCATCCGCCGAGTCACAACTAGGGTTGACCAAGCGAGCCCATAATGGCTTGCGGCTGCATGTAAGCTTCCGGTCAATGGGGTATACATCCGTCTCTTCGTGGCTGGGTGAAGCTTTCCGCAAGATGTCATGGCACTTCTCCATGCATCCCGCCAACCTTTGGGTTCTCCAGGTGCCCGTCAACCGTCCTCCACCCAAGAGTGAATTTGAAGTCCATCTTGAGCTTGAAGTTCATGGGGTTGTCATCATCTTGACTCTCACATCTCCCTTATGAATTCACTCAACCAACCCCGTCTACGAGCATAGCAAAAATAAACTACTTCGTCCCGGGTCATGGTAACAAGGGGAAATGGGTTCATCCTACCTCATGATACTACTCAAGAACATAACTTCAAATTTTCAACTACTACATGCATGGTGGGGAGGTATAACTCTAATGCAATAAAAATCATAGGTATTGTAAAGAAAACATGATCAATGACTTGCCTTGCTGACGATCTTCGTAAGCTAGGGACTCGTGGTAGCAGTCTTCGCACTCCGGAAATTCTACCGAGGCAAACAATAACCATAATAAGCATATAGCATATGATCACTTAACATAATAGCATGCTAACATAACACACCAAAACAAACGAATCAAAACCCAAAGGAAAACTCGAAGAAATCCAACTCAATGTTTTCCTACATCAAGCAGCAATTTAAAAATAGCTTTACATAACAAAATTTTTCTTAACATAACCTAAGCATGGGTTTTTGTTAACTTAACAGAAAAGATTTCATCAAGCAACTAGAAGCAAAAAGAATCACTTTAAAATCTATTATAAAACTCCTATTAGGCCTAAAGCAAATTCTAGTAAGAAAAATAAAATAAAAGTTTTATTTATTATAAATAAAAGTTCATGCTCTAAAGTTACAGAAACTAATCAAGAATAAACTATCTCTCATGAACAATAAATTTATTTGCTAAGTAAAACAATAGGAAAACAATAGCTAGTTAATTAATTAAGGATAACATGATTCTGATTAAAACTATTTTTATCAATCCTAAAATGCCCAAATAAATTCCTACGGTTAGGCAATGTCAAAACAAAGTTGTGACAAAAGAATCACTAAAAAATAATATTCCTAACTCATTTTATAGCAGAATTACTATTCTGTCTAAATCTAAAATAAATCAATTTTAAATAATTTTAACATGGCTAATTATATTTTCTACAGAAACTATAAGAAATTTTCAAACCAACAAAAAAAGAATCACTTAAAAATATTAAGTATATTAAAAGATATGAATTTTTCAAATCTGAAACTATTCTGCTAAAACAGAAAACGAAAAATAAAGAAAAACGGCCTAATGGGCCTATCTAACGCCCTGGGCGTAACATAACTAAAACGGGCCCTAGGGTTGAATCGAGTCGGGCCGGTCTAAAAAAAAACCCTAACTAAAATAAATTGGAACTAACCGGGACTGAACCGGTTTATTTTAAATGAACCTACCCCTTCGGGGGATTCTAATCCTAACTGTTCGCGCTAGATCGGACGGCGGCGAGGTGCTCCGGCGACTTACCGGACGGCGACGGCGACGGCGGCTCGGGCGGTGAGTGCTCCGGCAACTCCGGTGGTCGGGGGCGTCGGCGGAGGTCTCCGGCGGGTGCGGACGGGCGTGGGGAGTGGTTTGGTGGAGTCGGGCGAGGTCGAGGGGTTCGGGGACGGCCGGAACGAAGTTAATGGCGGCGGCGGCTCAGGTGCTCGGCGGGTGTCTTGCAAGAGAGGGAGAGGTCAGGCGAGGGGCGAGGGGGAACGGGTCGGGTGGGGGGTATTTATAGGGGAGGGGCACGACTTGCGCGAGGGGGCAATCGGGAGGATCGGTGAGATCCCGAGATCATGGGATCTCTGGAGAGGCGGCAGGGGCTTGCGTGGGCGAGGGAAGGAGGCGGGGTGGGGTCGGGTGTCGGTGAGAGAGGGGAGGGTGAGGCGACAGGCGACCGAGGGGGAAGGTGTTCGGCTCGGGCGCGGCTGGGTCGGTCTGCTCGGTTGGGCTGCGCTGCTGGGCAGTTGGCTGGCCCGCTGCTGGTGGGTTGTCGTGGCTGGCTAGCGCTTGGGTTTTTTTCCTTTTTCTATTTTTTTTTGAATTAGAGTGAGAGAGAGAAAAATATATTAAATATATATATTTTATATAGGACATATATATATCAAAATGATCGGGGAATATTCCTATAATTGAACATTTTCGAGGAAAATCTCAAACTTAAAAAAAACATTTTCTATAAATCCCAAATAAAAATCAAATTTGAATTCAAAATTTTTGGCAAAGTTTTTCCTCTGATATTTTTGGAGTGTCATGTTTACTCCTCTCATACATTTTCTCAAGTATTTATCAGGCATTGTTTGAAATAAATTTCAACTGCCAATTTGAATTCAAATTCCAACAACTCAAAATCTTCTGAAACTTCAAATGCCACTCAAATTCAAACAATATGCATAGATGCTTAGCTATAATTGTAAAACATTCCAAATGGGAAATTTGGGATGTTACAAACCTACCCACCTTAAGATGAATCTCGCCCTCGAGATTCGGGTTGGCTAGCAAATAGGTGCGGGTGGTCTTGAAGAAGGTCTTCTTCTCGCTCCCAGGTGGCTTCTTCCTCGGAGTGATGACTCCGAGCACCTTGCAAAACTTGATGATCTTGCTGCGGGTGACTCTGTTCATGAGTCTCGACAATTCGGACGGGTTTCTCCTTATAAGTCAGATCACCGTCGAGCTGTATGGCCTCTAGGGGCCTTTGTGTCTCTCAACGGAATATCGGCCATGTCGGCATGACACTTCTTGGTGAGAAACATGGAAGACATCATGGACTCGGATAATCCTTCCGCAATTCCAACTTGTAAGCAACTTCTCCACGACGTTCGAGGATTTTGTAGGGCCAATGAATCGAGGTGCTAACTTTCCTTTGACACCGAACCTCTTGATTCCACGAAGTGGACACACGAAGATATGCTCGGTCTCCCGCCGTAAGTTACTTCTTTGCGTTCTTGTCGGCATAACTCTTACGCCTCGATTGTGCTATCTTGAGTCTATCTCGAATCAGCTTGACTTTCTCTTGGAATCTCGATAAGATCGGAACCGAAAAGTGATCGATCTCAACACCATCCCACAATGGTGTTTCGCACCTCCTTCCGTATAGAGCTTGAAGGGGCCATCTTGATCGGATCGATAACTCGTTGTTGTATGAAAACTCTGCGTATGGCAAATTATCATCCCAGCTAGACCCATAGTCTAGCACACAAGCTCTCAACATGTCCTCCGAATCTGGTTGACTCTCTCGGTCATCCATCATCTGCGGATGAAAAGCTGTACTGAACTCCAGCCTCGTACCCAAAGTTTCATGCAACTGATTCCAAAACTTTGAGGTAAATTGTGTTCCTCTATCTGACACGATACTCCTCGGAACTCCATGCAGACATACGATCCTGGTCATGTATATCTTGGCCAACTTAGCACTGGTATAGGTAGTCTTCACGGGAATGAAGTGAGCTACCTTGGTCAATCGATCAACCACTACCCAGATAGAATCATAACCTGAACGGGTTCTGGGTAATCCTGTGATAAAATCCATTCCAAGTTTTTCCCATTTCCAATCGGGAATCGGCAAAGGTTGAAGTAACCCTGCTGGCTTCGATGTTCGCCTTTACTCGTTGGCAAACATCGCCATATCGCTACGCACTCGGCAATATCCTTCTTCATACCATCCACGAAACTTTCCTTCAAATCCAGATACATCTTGGTGTTACGGGGTGAATCGAGTACGGTGAATCATGAGCCTCTCAAGAATTAGCTTCGAGTTCGGGATCATTGGGTACATAAATACGATCCTCGAACCATATAGCTCCGTATTCATCCTTATGAAATCCTTTGGCTTTTCCTTCATCCATCTTTTTCTTTATCTCATCAATTTCCTTGTCCGACTTCTGGGCTTCACGAATCCTTTCGCCAAAGTGGACTGAACTTCGAGTTGCAACATATCCTCTCGGAACTATCTCCAAAGCGGAGATCTCTGAGGTCATTGACTAACTCCTGGGGTAATCCTCCTGCTATAAGAGTATTCACATAACTCTTACGGCTCAAAGCATCTGCTACAACATTAGCTTTCCCTGGGTGATAATGCAATCTCATGTCATAGTCCTTTATTAACTCTAGCCATCTCCTCTGACTGAGGTTCAACTCTTTCTGCGTGAAAATATACTTCAAGCTCTTGTGATCTGCGTAAACATCACAACGGTTTCCGATGAGGAAATGTCTCTGTGTCTTGAGTGCATGCACTACGGCTGCTAATTCCAAATCATGTGTGGCATAATTCATCTCGTGAGGTCGTAGCTGTGCGGAGGTATAAGCTACAACTTTTCCTTCCTGCATGAGTACTCCTCCGAGTCCACGACGAGAAGCGTCTAATATACTGGTAATCCTTGTGTATGTCGGTAAAATCAGCTTTGGGGCTGTAACCAAACGTTTCTTCAATTCCTGGCGGCTTCACAACCCTCGGTCCAAATGTACTTGGCATCCTTCTTCAACAGCTCGGTCATGGGCTTGGCAATCTTTGAGAAGTTCTCAATAAACCTCCGATAATATCCTGCGAGTCCGAGAAAACTGCGGATCTCCTTGGTGAGTTAGGCGGCGCCAATCGGTGGTGATTCAACCTTGGCGGGGTCAATCGCTATTCCTTCTCCTGAAATAACATGTCCGAGGAATCCGACTTCCTTCAGCCAAAATTCACATTTGCTGAACTTGGCATACAACTGATGTTCTCGAAGTTTCTCCAGAACTAGACGCAAATGTTCCTTATGCTCTTCCTCGCTCTTGGAGAAAATCAGTATATCATCGATGAACACCACGACAAACTTGTCCATATATTCCATAAATACCTTGTCCATCAAATTCATGAAGTATGCAGGGCATTAGTCAATCCAAATGACATGACGGTATACTCATATAAACCATACACAGTAGTGAATGCTGTTTTGGGTATATCCTTTTCACGGATCTTCAACTGATGATACCCTGATCGAAGATCGATCTTGGAGAATACCTTGGCTCCAACTAGCTGATCAAACAGATCATTAATCATCGGCAGAGGGTACTTGTTCTTGATGGTCACGTCGTTCAAAGTGAGCGATAATCCACAACCATTCTCGTGGTTCCATCCTTCTTCTCTACCAAAAGAACTGGGCTCCCCAAGGTGATGAGCTTGGCGAATATATCCTTTCTCCAATAACTCATTAATTTGATTCTTGATCTCCTTCAAATCGTTCGGGGCATCCGATAGGGTCTCTTGGATATTGGGGCTGTGCCCGCAATAACTCAATCAGAAATTCAATGTCTCGTCGGTGGCATTCTGGTAATTCCTCAGGAAACACATCGGAAAATCTTGCACTCTGGCACTTCCTCTGAACAACTCCCGTGAGGGAATTCACTGATTCTTCATCGGCTATGCACGGATACATACTTGATCCTCTTACGCTCCGGGTGTTGAGCAGAATCGACTTCTGGGCACAGTCTATGTTTCCTTCAAACTTCGTCAACCAATCCATGCCTAGGATTACATCCAAGGTGCGGGTTTCCAATACTATGAGGTCTGCGGGAAATTTATGGTTTGCGATGTTGAGGGTTGCATGACAGCCTAAACTGTCATCATTTCTCCTCTGCGCGGCCCGACGCGAAGGGGTTTCTAAGGGTTTTAGTGGGCAACCCGTACTTTTCCACAACTACCCTTGATATGAATGAATGCGTTGCACCAGAATCAAAGAGTACCAATACTGAACGTGAATTCAATAAAAACTTACCAACCACAGTGTCTGGCTGATCATAGACGTCCTCCATGTCAATGTGGTTCACCTGAGCACGAGGGAAAGGGTTGGGCTTCTTCGCTGAGCTTCCATTGCCGTTTCCATTCCTCTGCTTGGGCTCCGGGCAGTCGGTGGCATAGTGCCCTGTTTTCTGGCACTGGAAACAGGTGATGTGACTCAGATCCTTCGGAGTCGGGGCAGGACGGTGTTGGTTCCCATTGCCGTTTCCATTGCCATTGCCCGACTTGTTGTCCTGGTTGCGGTTGTTCCCATTTCCTCCATGGTTATGTCCTCCATGGTTGTGATGGGTATGCCCTCCCGAGTATGGGGCATAACGGGCTTCGCTGAGCTCGAGTTGTATTTCCCGATCGTACTTTCGCTATGCTATCAATCTGCTGCTGCTTGCCTTCGAGTATGGTGGCCTTGTCTACCAGCTCCTGGTAGTTGGTGAAGGTAGCCACCATAAGCTGCATACCCACTTCGTCATTGAGTCCCTCGAGAAACTTTTCCCGCTTATGCGACATCGTGGCCACATCATCCGGGGCATAGCGAGCTAACTTGCTGAACTCATCCACGCATCTTGCCCCACAAGACGGTTCCCTGGCGTAAGTTGCGGAACTCACGCTTCTTGAGACTCATGGCTCCGGTGAAACATGAGCAAAGCGGAAGGCTGCTGGAACTGATCCCACGTGATGGTGCCGATGGGATAAGTGGCGGTGTAGTTCTCCCACCAAGAAGCTGCAGGTCCATCAAGTTGATGTGCGCAAAGCGCACCTTCTTCTGCATCGGTGCATCCAACAAAGTGACTAACTCCTTCCGACCTTGCGGAGCTAATCGTCGGCCACAATCGGCTCAAGTCTGCTAGAGAACACGGCGGATTCAGCCTTAGGAATCGAGTCAAGTTGTCAACAGGGGGTGGTGGCGGTGGATTGTTGTTGTTGTTGTTGTTCTGGTTCTGAATGAGCATCTGCATGAGGGCATTCTGCTGCTGGATCAGCTGGGTGAGCTCCGGCGGGAAGTTGAGACCGGGGTCACGTCTCGGAGGCATCTGGTGTTTTGGAGTGGATGAGAAAATTAGAATAGAACAATGGTCTAATGAGAAATAACACTACCCATATGAAAGCACAATCATAATCACACCAATCATTTATTCAATCCACTCAAACATGGTTCAATCTCGATTACAAAATGCTCACGACTAATCGAAAATATCGGCCTAACTGATCGACGAAAAAGTAAAATAACATGGTGGTCACCTAAATGTCTTCATCAATAATCCTTGCGTCCTCTGGTGCGATGTCCTCCGGTGTGGCGTCCTCTGTTGCGGCGCCTCCTCTTGTGGCTTTCTCCAGTGGAACTCCCTTCATAATCCTGTTCATTGCTCACGAGAGGTCCGTCATCTCCACTCGGAAAAAGGTCCTCTCCCAAGTCCATCTTTTCCTCTAATGCGGCAACCTTCATCTTCGGTCGCCGACTCTCTCCATGAAGTCCGCGATTTCTTCCTCATGGTCAAGGAAGTCTGCGTGTGCCTTCTTCTCCAGTTCAGTTCACGGAACAACAGCCTCCTGTGTACCTTCGAGTTCTGGCGAGTCTAGATCTCCCGTTTCCTGAGGAGACACTCAAAGTCTTGGACATACGAGAGAATGGAGTCGTCCTCTACGGTACGGATGATATCTCCATTCCTTGCTCTGCGAGAAACCATGGCGAGGTCTGATGGATCGAGCTCGCCCCTGTACTCTTCTCGGAGATGTCCAAGTGCACGATATATCGCCATGTCTCTTCCGAGGATCCAGTTGAAGTCGGTAAACTTAAAGTCAATAGGCTCAGTATGTCCTCAGAAGGTTCTCCTGGAATGTGCACTTCAATCTCAGAAGGGTATCCGTCGGAAGTGCATTGGTAGGCTTCCGGTGATCGAGGGCGAGCAATCTTCAGCTTCTTCACGATCTGGACCAGCTTCTCGCGAAGGGCATCGCCTCATCTGGTGGCAAAACTCCGTAGCAAACTGGGGTGAACTCGCGCCATCTAGAATGTTGAAAATCGGAGAGAAGTCGAAATGAACAGGGAGAATTACGGAATGATAAGAATATAAAGTAAATAGTCTCTTCCTATGGCTTTCCGATCCTAGGGGTTACGTCCCACGGTCGGCGTGTGCTCGATACCATCTCTGTGAGCGACCGACCAAAAATCGGTCAAGTCTACGTATGCATACCATCCCAAGATCATCTTGGCACTCACAATACATTGATGAAATAATCAAAGTTCAATCACACCTGAATTTATTACACGATTCTCATATCGAGTCTTTATTACAATAGAATAAATTCGGCCGAAGGCCAACTCATGAGAAATAAACTAAGTAAAGCTGCGGAAGCGTAGAAGAATAGCGAGTCCATCCGACTCCATAGGGCAATCGCCAAGCGCGGATCGTAGCCTCAATCCTGATCGGAATACTCCTCTGCAACATAAGACGTTGCAGCCGTGTAGGTCAGCATTTTGAATATGCTGGCAAGTCATGAAGAGAGAATAACAATAAAAGTACTAACACTATATGCAATTTGGCTGTGGAGCTCTAAGTTTCATTGTTTTGCGAAAAGCCAGTTTTTCCCTACTACAGTGGACTTGCTTGCAAATACTACAAAATTGTTGGTAAATATTGAGATGGTTCCGCCAACCAATGTCTCATTCCCAAATTATTAAGTCATAACCCCCTTAATTAATTTATTACTTTAGTGTTGAGATTTCCGAATACTTCCAAGTTCCAGAGGCTCAAATTGTCCGTAACCGGGGACACGGCTAATCGATTAGATCTTTAACTCTGCATGGTTTGCGACTTTACCCGCAAGAATTGTTCCTCCTTTTAAGTCTTCGCACTTCATGGTGTTTGAAGACGGACGAAGAAACAGGGTCTTCCGAAGAGTTCTTCCGCCACCGCCGGTACCCATCCAATCCTACCGTTCTTCTACATCTCGTAGCACCGTCCGCCAGAGTCACAACTAGGGTTGACCAAGCGAGCCCATAATGGCTTGCGGCTGCATGTAAGCTTCCGTCAATGGGGTATACATCCGTCTCTTCGTGGCTGGGTGAAGCTTTCCAAGATGTCATGGCACTTCTCCATGCATCCCGCCAACCACTGGGTTCTCCAGGTGCCCGTCAACAAATCCTCCACCCAAGAGTGAATTTTGAAGTCCATCTTGAGCTTGAAGTTCATGGGGTTGTCATCATCTTGACTCTCACATCTCCCTTATGAATTCACTCAACCAACCCGCTCACGAGCATAGCAAAATAAACTACTTCGTCCGGGTCATGGTAACAAGGGAAATGGGTTCATCCTACCTCATGATACTACTCAAGAACATAACTTCAAAATTTCAACTACTGCATGCATGGTGGGGAGGTATAACTCTAATGCAATAAAATCATAGGTATTGTAAAGAAAACATGATCAATGACTTGCCTTCTTGACGATCTTCGTAAGCTAGGGACTCGTGGTAGCAGGCTTCGCACTCCGGAAATTCTACCGAGGCAAACAATAACCATAATAAGCATATAGCATATGATCACTTAACATAATAGCATGCTAACATAACACACCAAAATAAACGAATCAAAACCCAAAGGAAAACTCGAAGAAATCCAACTCAATGTTTTCCTACATCAAGCAGCAATTTAAAAACAGTTTTACATAACAAAAATTTTCTTAACATAACCTAAGCATGGGTTTTTGTTAACTTAACAGAAAAGATTTCATCAGGCAACTAGGAGCAAAAAGAATCACTTTAAAATCTATTATAAAACTCCTATTAGGCCTAAAGCAAATTCTAGTAAGAAAAATAAAATAAAAGTTTTATTTATTATAAATAAAAGTTCATGCTCTAAAGTTACAGAAACTAATCAAGAATAAACTATCTCTCATGAAAAATAAATTTATTTGCTAAGTAAAACAATAGGAAAATAGTAGCTAGTTAATTAATTAAGAATAACATGATTCTGATTAAAACTATTTTTTATTAAACCTAAAATGCCCAAATAAATTCCTACGGTTAGGCAATGTCAAAACAAAGTTGTGACAAAAAGAATCACTAAAAATAATATTCCTAACTCATTTTATAGCAGAATTACTATTCTGTCTAAATCTAAAATAAATCAGTTTTAAATAATTTTAACATGGCTAATTATATTTTCTACAGAAACTATAAGAAATTTTCAAACCAACAAAAAAAGAATCACTTAAAAATATTAAGTATATTAAAAGATATGAATTTTTCAAATCTGAAACTATTCTGCTAAAACAGAAAATGAAAAATAAAGAAAAACGGCCTAATGGGCCTATCTAACGCCCTGGGCGTAACATAACTAAAAAGGGCCCTAGGGTTGAACCGAGTCGGGCCGGTCTAAAAAAAAACCCTAACAAAATAAACCGAAACTAACCGGGACTGAACCGGTTTATTTTAAATGAACCTACCCCTTCGGGGGATTCTAATCCTAACCGTTCGCGCTAGATCGGACGGCGGCGAGGTGCTCCGGCGACTTACCGGACGGCGACGGCGACGGCGGCTCGGGCGGTGAGTGCTCCGGCGACTCCGGTGGTCGGGGGGCGTCGGCGGAGGTCTCCGGCGGGTGCGGACGGGCGTGGGGAGTGGTTTGGTGGAGTCGGGCGAGGTCGAGGTTCGGGACGGCCGAACGGTTAATGGCGGCGGCTCGCTGGTGCTCGGCGGGTGTCTTGCGAGAGGGCTAGGTCGGGCGAGGGGCGAGGGGGGAACGGGTCGTGTGGGGGTATTTATAGGGTGAGGGCACGACTTGCGCGAGGGGCGATCGGGAGGATCGGGTGAGATCCGGAGATCGCGGGATCTCCCATGAGCGGCGCGGGGCTTGCGTGGGCGAGGGAAGGAGGCGGGGTGGGGTCGGGGTGTCGGTGAGAGAGGGGAGGGTGAGGCGACGGCGCACCGAGGGGAGGTGTTCGGCTCGAGTGGCTGGGTCGGTCTGCTCGGTTGAAATTGCTTTGGTGGGCAGTTGGCACTGCCCCCGCTGGTGGGCTGTCGGCGCTTATTTGGGCGGTTGGCACAGCTAGCGCCCGGGGTTTTTTCCTTTTTCTATTTTTTTTGAATTAGAGAGAGAGAGAAAAATATATTAAATATATATATTTTATATAGGACATATATATATATATCAAAATGATCAGGGGAATATTCCCTATAATTTGAACATTTTTCCAGGGGCAAATCTCAAACTTAAAAAAAAACATTTTCTATAAATCCCAAATAAAAATCAAATTTGAATTCAAAATTTTTGGCAAAGTTTTTCCTCTGATATTTTTGGAGTGTCATGTTTACTCCTCTCATACTTTTTCTCAAGTATTTATCAGGCATTGTTTGAAATAAATTTCAACTGCCAATTTGAATTCAAATTCCAACAACTCAAAATCTTCTGAAACTTCAAATGCCACTCAAATTCAAACAATATGCATAGATGCTTAGCTATAATTGTAAAACATTCCAAATGGGAAATTTGGGATGTTACATTTACAGGTACTAAAGATTACCGAAATACATCTGAACCATTAACTGTAGGTAGCACTGAGCACACATTAAACCCTAATGACAGTCCTGCCTAATGAGTAATGAATCAATTAGAAAATGGGTGATGAGGAGTGGCTGCTGAGTGTTGAGGACATATCTCAGGATAAATTGGGTTAGCTTAGTGGGTGCTGCACGCCTGAGCCCTGAACGGACTGGGAAGGTAGGCACGACGGCGCGTCCGGGCAGCGGTGATGCTGTTGGGCGAGCGGCTCCTGACCTCCTATTAGTCCGGCGTCTCCTCCTAGAGTCATGCCGTCCGAGGGCTGACAAGTCGCTTCTGAGGCAAAGCGGTAATTTGAGGCAGTAGAGATCGAAGCCGCCAAGCGAATAGAGGGGAATCGGGGCCTGGGACGACCTAACATCCTAGGTTGGGCCGACCCATCGTGGGCACCCTGTAGAGATACACACCCGAGCGGCGAACATGCATTTTCAAAACTAATTTAGGAACATTTAGCTGACCAATTAAATGACTCTGTTTTAATAATATCAGATTCGTATTTGAACAACTAAGCTTGTTTAGCTTGATGGGTGGAACAGTTCTATTATGACACGAAGCACGTATTCTGATTGTATAGTGATCAAAAAAGGGGGAAACTCTAAGCATACTTTTTTTTAGCAAAAGAGGGTTTCCCCTCCGATTTCTATCAAAGAAACCACCACGGAAACAACATGATCAACTAAACCGTATTATGACTGTGCCATGGCAGTTTTGAAGCTGCAAATCGGAGAAATGATATTTAGCAGCCATTGTTTGCTTCGAACTAAGAACAAAATTCTAAGAGATGAAAAGAAACTAGAGTAACCAAGTTAAGATATATTTTTTGGTTGAGATCAAAAAGTTGAGATATGAAGTACCACCTCTCTTGCGGCGCCGTGTAGGCATCGGGGGTGCTATCACTGTTAGTGGCGTTGAAGCAGATATGCGACAGTAGACGGGTGCATCGGGGGATAAGTCCCATTGCGGTGGAAGAGAAGGTCGTGTGAGCGGCCCCGACAAAGAGGAAGACGGCGCCGATGAAGCGAGAGGACGTGATGCAAGGCTCTTGGTCCGTCGCCGTGGATGAGAAACGTCCATCTCTCGCAGTGGACGACACGGTCTTGGTACGTGCTCCGGCATGGTGGAGGACGGTGGCGATGGATGTGGTGGAGGACGACGGCGATGGATGGGGTGGAGGACGGCGGCGATGGATGGGGTGGCGGACGGAGGCTGGTGTGGGGATGGTGTTCTAGTGCGGACGGTGTATGAATGGGAAAATGGAGGGGGAGGTACGGGGAACCATGTTTTTGGGACGCGCCTGTCTGGAATATGGGAAAGTTACGAACTTAGCCCCCGTTTAAAATTTGGACGTCTCGTCGGTTGGGGATACGCTGTAATCTCGCATCTCGCCAATATTTGCCCAGAGCGATTTCGGGCGACGAGAGGGTGGTTGGCTCCCATGGTTGGCACCCACGGTGTATGAACGGGGCTGACAGGTAGGGCGGTTGTGTCACGTCTGAGTGAAGTTACAAACCTGCCCCTATTGAAAATATTTGCCTACATCGATTTCGGACGAGTCGAGTTTGTTTTGCCGCCCACCGTGTATGAATGGGGAAATGGAGGGAGAAACAGAGGTCTTTCGGACGAGCTTGAATCAAATGTATTTTGCCACCCATGTTTGGCGACCACTGTGTCGGAATGGGCTCAGAGGCGGTCGTGTCATGTCTACTTGAAGTTACTAACCTACCCCTATTTAGAGCAGTGGAAATCGGGCCGATGGATTGTCCGTGTAATGGGTAGACAGTAATTTCCATCTCCCAAACATTTGGCTTCGGGCAGCCGACGTGGGAGTGAGACATTTTGCCGCTTCTTTCGAATTTTGGGACAATAAGCATCCACGTTTACCCTGGCAACTAAATTCGAATCCATTTTGTATTCCTATACGAATCTTTATAAATCATTCTATGTGTTTTTATATATCTTCAAAAGGACGACAAAGATGTATTCCACTGTCATATATGAATATGGTTTACAAATACCGATACTCAAATTCAGAAGCTAGAATCCAGTTTAAGGTGAATTCGAATATTTGGAACACTTCATGTCCAACCCAAATGTCACACGCAACATAATGTGTACTCCCATTTAGATATGTACACAAGCGATGTATCAAGATTCTCAACCAAGAATGTACAGAACTAACAGACATATAAACACTTATAGAGTATATGGATCAATAATATCAACTAACATACATAAGCCAGGCCGCTGTACTTTTTTTGCTACAACAACATCCTTTTTTAGCCAAGCTACTACAACATCTTGGCCCTTTCCGATGCGTGCCACTTATGGTCCATCTACACTACTAGTATTGCTGAATGCACATTCAGCCTGATTGGCATATTTGTAGGTCTGGCACAACAATCAAAATGAAATGTCTCCGAGTCTTATCAATTAATACAGACTTGTCCTCAAATAAAATTACAAACCAAAAATCAAAAATCAAAAAACAATTATTACATGATCTCTAAAACAAATGGTGTTATTGATTACATGAACAAACAACACAAAGGTTATTCAATGATGGAAAGAACATTTCACCTATGATTTACCAAGTGAGAATTTAATTTCCTTTTTTCCTTCAGGACCTTAACAATGTGGTCAGTCTCAGCTTGCTTCGTTTTGAAATCCACCAAATATTTAATGGTTGTCTTGAGTACTGGTACTGATTGTGCTGTTTGCTTCCTCAACATGTCAACTTCATCTCTAACTGCAGAAGCATAATCTCTTTCTACCACTAGTTTAGCCTCTAGAGCATTAGCAGTTGGCAATTCATAATGCATGATTGGGCCGGTGCCACTGCTGTGGGATGATACAACGTCCATGGGGACCTCGCTCTTTGATCTTGGGCTAACCTATTTTGCCATTAAAGTTCCGATTGGATTCAGAAAAGTTGAAGTTAGCAAAACAACTCAACTGGGAGATATAACAGCAAACCAGTTAAACAAACAAGGAATTAAAGTGTTTCAATTGGATGTTGAAAAGTAGTTATTAACATCATTATAACCCGTTGTTGCAGCAACAAAGCAGTTAAACAAACAAGTAGCTATTTAAGTCCAGGAAAACAGGTAATTCTTAACAGTAAGTATCAAACACATAGATAGGCGCAATCTATAATAGGATTAAAAGGCTGTGGCATTATGTAATCAGTAGCAAACTAAATTAAGACAATCAACATAATTGAACAATTTTGCAATAAGTGGCTTACTAAAATTCCGAGAAGCAGGCAACTGAACTTACGCTAGTTCTTTGTACAGGCACACTGCAACTTCTTTTTCGCTTACAAGGTTGTACGAAGGAGTCCATGGCATCAATTGCTTGGATACGCAGTCCCAATACTACTTTCTTCCCACACTGCATTGGTAAGTCGAATGGTTAATCTGGTAAGATGGTGCGTCATTGATATGTTATATGAGGACGTGTAGTCAGACTATTTGTAGCCACACACATCACACTGGCTTTTACTGTATATTTTATGCGATTACTTTTGGCATATCGAGATCTAAGCAATCTACAATAGGATGAAAAGACTGGCATCTTTCAAATTATTGGCGAACTCAGTTCATAGAAATAAGCAATTCAACCATTCTGTGGGTAAATCAAAAGTGCCACTGGAATATTTTTCACTACCCCAATCATACACGCAAAAGGGGCAACACCACCATAGGGGCTGGTATGGGCGGCGCCTCGGGTGGCTGGAAAGTGTGCACCTAGTTTGAGTCGTCCAGGTTGGCCCAGGCTAGTTTTGTTCGTCCCAACACACGAGCAGGCAATGTAAAAAATAAAGAAAAATGTTTCAATTTGGATGGGCAATAACATAAGTGCAAGGAAGGCCCTATAGCAGGCTCGCGGCCCAAACGAGTGCCTCGCATATGAATCAACAGCAGGAAAAATGCCAATTAATCCGCTCCAGCCTCCAGTCTGGTTCACTCCTAACCTAGCCACCGCTGGACAGACCGACACAACACTTCCTCGCGCCCTTGTTGGAGGGCGGTCGCCCGGCTTCAAGCGAATGGAAGGATAAGAAGATGAAGATCCAACCCTGGGTCTAGCCTACGTGGGAGGCAGCGGCGGCAACACGGGCATGGCATCGAGCTTGCGCAAACGGACAGTCGCAGCTTGCAAGAGTAGCATGTGCAACGAGCAGGTACATCACATCCCTGATTATATCTAATTCAACTCTTCAATTTCTGGCCAATAGTTAAACCTGACGGTGTTGTAAAACTGATTGTATGTAGGGAATCTATGAGAAAATGAAACCAATTTCTACTTATTTTATAACTCCCCCAATCAATACTGAACTGACTGAATCTGATGTATCTAATCAAGTTTCCGGTGCAAACGTCCAAGCTCATGTTGTTCTTCAGCCTGAAGTGTCTAATGAACAGACCGTTAAGGAAGGATTTGATGCAAACATTTTACATGCTCCTGGTGATGAACATATAGTGTCTAATGAGGGATCTAATGCAAGCATTTTGCAAGCTCCCATTGAAGGATTTAGTGTCTAATGATGATCTGCTATGTTGAGAGAGACAAAGAGATTTGCAGGCATTGATGACAAGCAAATTATAATGCATTTTCATGGCTTGAGGAAACGTCAAGGCCATCTACAAGAAAGTCCCCGTATCATGACAACATAGCATCAATACTTTTCTAATCTGTTGTTTGAAACTATTGGCATACTTGTGCAGGGTAGGTATATTGATATGCAGTTTGCGCACTGGTTATAGGTGCAATTACACTTTGATATTTTCAGCTAGAGAACGAATAATTCAAGCAGGTACAGACCATGTTTGTAGTCCTTGTACACCATGTTGAATTTTTTGTTTTTGGTGCTTGCATCATTTAGTGTTTATAATCTGAACTACTTTGCATCATTAGCTGGTTTTCAAAGTGCATGTAGATTCACATTTCTCAAGTTATTTTGATTTTCGGAGTGCAAGTGCCTTCGTATTTTTAAGTTAAATGTTTGCCACTGGTAACTTGAATTCGTGGATCCGCCACTGCACACAAATTATACACGAATGCCAGTACAAATTAAATGAAATGCAGGGACTTATGCTAGCTCGTTGTACATGCTCACTGCAGCTCTGCTTGCGCTTGGGATGTTCCATGTACAAGTCCATGTTACCACTTGCTTGGATGTGCAGGCCTTGTGCTCCTTGCATCCCCCTCTGGATTTTTGATACGGCGAATGGTTGATCAAATAAGAGGAATCGACCTTCTGTTGTCTGGGAGGATGATACTTACAAGGTTATACGGTTATGCGGGATGTGTACCAGATCCGTAAGCGCCGTCATGCTTCGCTAAAAATGGATTTCCTTGTTTCAGATGATATCTCCAGAAGAAATAAGAGTTAAAGTCAGAGTTGGATAGGCGTGTAAGCTAAGAGAGCAGTGAAAGGATATCCAAACATCGTTGGAACAGTGCAGAAGGGAGTGATGTGTGGATACCTAGTTCGGGCCGGCGTTTGGACATGCTCGCCTAGCTAGAGTGCGGGTCACTTCAGAGCCGTTGAGGGTGATGCGCTGGCGTTGGCTGGCCGCGCATGGATGCAGATCTTGAGTGGCAGCGGAGCGCTACGATGCAGTGGACGAGACCGTTGGTGAAGCCCCAGCGGCCTCGGCGGGCGGAGGCACGACAATGTGCTCGATGAAGTAGCCCCGGTGAGCTGGGAGACGACGTCAGTCAAGCGCACCTGATGCAGTGGAAGTTGGTCTCTGTGAGGCACGTCGGTTGCAGCGGCCGATGTTGTCGGTGGACAACCCGGTGCGGTGGACGAGGGCGTAGATGAGGTAGCTCCGGTGCGGTGGTGAAGCGCGACAGTCGTCTTCGTCGTCATCATACAACACAGAGGTGGGGAAAGAGACGAGATGAGGGCCGATTCGCACTTTGCTCGGGTTGGCGGCGAATTAGGGGTTTGAGCAATTTGGGCGCGGAAGGGGACGGTGGAGAAGGGAGATTTTGCATGGCTGGAATTGGGGCCGCCAGATATTTCAATCTGAAACGTGGAAGCGCGAACTTATTTTGTCGTCGTCCTTTTTTTTGGGGGGGGGGGGAGGGGGGAGGGAGGGAGGGGGGTGGGTGGCTGGGTGCTAAGCGTCCGTCCGACACACGCGACCACCATGACACGACCTGGTCTACCTGGTGCGCCTACATTTGGGAATGCAAATGAATCTTCTTTCATTTGCAAACGAATTTGTATGTATTACCATGCCCGTGTTTTCCTTGCAATAATTAGTCATTCGAAACGAGATACTATAAGTTAATTAATGAGGAGTTATTCGGAAAAAAAATCGAAACGGTATCCACGATATCCACGCTGACGTGGATTAGAGTGTGTGTCACATAATTAGTTATCCGAATTAGAGTGTGTGTCACATAGCGATCTCCAATTCTAACGTGGATTTCGCATTTCACTGTATCCACGCTACTTTTTTAGTACAAAATCATATGTATATGATGAACACCATGGTAGTGAGAAAACTTTTGGATGGATTCAAACATATGACCTACGAAATAGCACAACAAATCGAGTCAATGTCAACTTTTCGAAACCTAGTATGGCACGAATTTGAAATAATTACCCATATGCATGGTCCTCAGTTCAAATCTTACAATGTACACCGAATTGAAACATCGATAATAAGTCTCGTACTATCTACATTCAAATGTTGTTTTTAGCCCCCCCCAGCACACACGCTACATACTTCTCAGTCGGTCAATCTTCCTCTCCTAACCACCTTAGGAAGCTATCGGTTTCCAACACACATTCATTCTTTCTCTCCTTGTTTCGATCTCTAACTCTCTCAACTACACAACCCCATTTTTCCACTCTGTTACCGAATGTATTTACCTCACACACCCGCCATTGCACCCCATGCCGAGCTCTCTCTCTCCCTCTCCCTCTCACCCTCTCGCGCTAAATACAAGCATTGCCTATCTAGCCCCCCAACCTCTCATGCGCACGCACGCACGTTGTCTATCTAGGTCACTCCCTCGAGACTGTCTCACTTTTTCTTCCGCATGGCGGGCCACACTCGCTCAATCTCGCTCTCTTTATCTGAGTCTCGTTTAACCTCGTTTTCTTTCACACACAAATGACATATCTCCCTGTTCGTGCTTCGATCGACACACTCTATACTCTCTCACGCAGATTGTCTATCTAGGTTAGTCCATCCAAGCCGCCCCCACTCTTTCGACCTCATGGCGGGCCATGCTCGCTCAATCTCTATCTCTCTCTCTCTCCCTCTCTCTCTTTGTATGTCTCGATTGACCTTGCTCTTTCTCGGACAAAAACGATATATCACCATGTTTGAGCCCAATTCGACCTATTCACATTGTATACTCTCTCACGCACAATGTTTATCTAGGTCACTCTCTCCAACCCGTCTCACTCTTTCGATTGCACGACGACCCTATGTGATCGATTGACCTTGCTTCTTCCCACGCACAAAATATATCTACACGTCTGTGACTGTATCATCTCTCAAGCTCTATCTTACAGCCCTCACCCTTGCCAAAAGCTCAATCGGACAATATCTCTCCAGAGCATATATATCTGTTCAATGAATGTCAGACCACACTCACTTGGTCTCTCTATCTATATGTCTCTCGATTGACCTCGCTTTATCATGCTGTATCTTCCACACATTGAAGCTACCTCTCCACCCCTCGCAAAGCTGGAGCTATTTACATTGATAGGGGCACTCCAACCTTGGATTAATTTGTGTAGGCATTTATTCCGGTCGGTTTAGATTATATTTTCGTAGCATTCGGCCCACAACTACTCCAAACACCGTTGCAACCCCCGCAGCTCCCCTAGTTGATTTTCCTTTGGCTCGGTCATCGCTCTCTCGCACGTCCTTTCTCGCCTTAAATGTCACACCATAGTAATATTGCAAAAAATCTGTTGTTCTCTTTAATTATTATAAATAAGCTACAAAACTACACACCGATACTCCGCTTGGAATGGAACTAATTTCGACCCATAAATTAAAGTGCTACAAACTACACACCGAGGGGCCCACATATCATGAAACAAATATCGACCCATATACCAATTAAAAAATAAAGGACGAGGATCGAACATGCGACCACGGCCTTCAAGCCGCATGTCAATAGGCAACATACGTAGAACAACAATGTTTGTTGTACCTCCCTTTGTTCACATAATGTTTTTATTACCACAACCTATTTAATGGATAACATGTAATATTATTTTTAGTACTATTCGCCTTCACTTACTTGGGGGTTCCATGTGTGCTCTCTCTCTCCTCCCCTTATGCATTTAGACGCAAGGGCAAACATGAAGAACTCGCAAGCGATGTTGCCGTTGACCATATCTGGACGCGTTCACAAGTTACGGCACCAGTTTCACGTGCTAGCAGCACTAGTTAGTGTGTACGTGCAATGCACGTTAATTTGGAAGTATATTAAGTGCATGCGGATATTAAGTAGGATATTATTTGTGTGTTATTATGTGAGTAGCACTATTTTTGGCTTGAAATTAACTGCACGCTAAATGTGTTGAGCGCTCGATATTGAAGCAGTCTAGGTCGTTGGATGACAAGGAATACATGTGTCTTGATGACGTTTTCTATTTAATTTGATACGGCTCTAGCAGAACATTCAATCGATCAAACCATATATTTCATTCAGTCTGACTCCGACTTTAAATTATACGATGATCGATCTAAAATAAACGGAAATGATAGACGTTCGGATTTTAAGCATGGCAATCCGAACATTTTTCATGGCAAATTTAGATTATGCGGCGGCGGCGGGGGCGTCTTGCGGTGGGAAGCGGCTCTCTGCCGTGCTCCGTGTGTCATCGGGCCACTGGCCGACGGCGACGGCGGCGCCTTGCGCCATTGTTGGCGTACTCCTCGATGTTGGCCTAGCTTCATGGAAGGCCAAAATGTTCTGGACTTTGGAGCGAGTCAACTGGTGGGAGGAGGCGACTGGCGTTGGCGCAAGGAAGCGGTCGACGGCGGCCATCCATGCCACTGAGGGGGGCACTGGCACCCGCGCGGGGACAGGCGCTGTCAACGGCGCGGCGGAGACATTCATGTGCACGAGCACCGACACGGGAGCGCACAACAGTGCATGCATAGGCGCATGCGCTGGCAGGTGCACGGGCACTGGCACGGGCGTGCATGTCAGTGCACGCCCAGGCGCATGCGCTGGCAGGTGCACGTGCGCGTGAAAGTCAGCGGGGATTGTCGGTGTCAAAACCGGCGGATCTCGGGTAGGGGTCCTGAACTATGCGTCTAGGATCGATGGTAACAGGAGACGGGGGACACGATGTTTACTCAGGTTCGGGCCCTCTCTATGGAGGTAATACCCTACTTCCTGCTTGATTGATCTTGATGAATATGAGTATTACAAGAGTTGATCTACCACGAGATCGTAATGGCCAAACCCTAGAAGCCTAGCCTGTATGACTATGGTAATGAGTATATCATTTCCGGACTAACCCCTCCGGTTTATATAGACACCAGGGGGATCTAGGGTTACACAGAGTCGGTTACATAAGAAAGAATCTTCATAGTTGGTCGCCAAGCTTGCCTTCCACGCCAAGGAGAGTCCAATCCGGACACAGGTGCAGTCTTCTGCCTTCATATCTTCATAGCCCATCAATCCGGCCCATGGATGATAGGCCGGACGCCCGAGGACCTCTTAGTCCAGGACTCCCTCGGTAGCCCCTGAACCTGGCTTCAATGACGAGGAGTCTGACGCGCAGATTATCTTCCGCATTGCAAGGCGGGTTCCCCTTTTTCTGAACTCCAAGATAGTCTTCGGATGTGATGATAGTATCCAGACCTGTTACACACACCATACACAACCGTAGAGAGAATATTTTTACACGTGTTCCATGCGCTGACAGCTTTTTACAACGTGACATCACGTCTGTCCGGTCATAATTTCGAACCGTATTTCGCCTGCCATTCCACGTTTCGAGACGCGGTTGCCATTGGCACGTCTTGTCGAAGCAGAGATCATGTCCCCTTATTGCGAGATCCTCATTAATGCGGGCGTGGGTGACCCAACCGTGCCGGTTGCACGACCCTTGGGAATATGCGAGTTTAAGGCGAGTGGGGAGGTGCTTGATATCCATGGCCTTTATAAGGGGGTTAGGATTCCCTTTCCTTACTCACACCCTTGCTCTCCCTCAGCCCTTTCATCCTTGAGCTCCAGCGCCCAAGCTTTAGCTTTTCTTTGTCCAAGAAAGCACTCCAAACATGTCCGGATCCAGAGCTGGAGGCAAGTGGATGGCCTCCTCTGTCAAGAAGAAGTACATCAAGGAGCTCCGGGAGGCCGGATACCTAGCCAAGGAGATCGCTCACCGACTCCCGGTAAGGGACAGATTGTCCCTACTCCAGAGCCCCATGGGAGGGTTGTGTTTCTCACACATTTCGTCCGCGGACTGGGATTCTCTGTCCACCCGTTCGTCCGTGGACTGATGTTCTACTAAGGGATGGATTTTCATGACCTAGCTCCCAACTTCATCCTCACATTTCGGCGTTTATTGTCGTTTGTGAGGCCTTTCTCCGCATCCCACCTCACTTTGGCCTGTGGCTAAAGAGCTTTAATGTGAAGCTGAAGGTGGTGAGCGGGCAACAAGCAGAATGCGGAGGTGCCATGGTGGGCAAGATGCCCAACATCACCTGGTGTAACATCCCAAATTTCCTATTTGGAATGTTTTACAATTATAGCTAAGCATCTATGCATATGGTTTGAATTTGAGTGACATTTGAAGTTTCAGAAGATTTTGAGTTGATGGGATTTGAATTCAAAAATTTGGCAGTTGAAATTTATTTCAAATCAATGCCTGACAAATACTTGAGAAAAAGTATGAGAGGAGTAAACATGACACTCCAAATATGTCGATGAAAACCCTGCCAAAAGTTTGAATTCAAATCTGAATTTTATTTGGAATTTTAGAAAATGATTTTTATAAAGTTTGAGTTTTGCCCTGGAAAATGTTCAAATTATAGGAATATTCCTGATCATTTTGATATATATATGTCCTATATAAAATATTTATATTTATATATTTTTCTCTCTCTAATATTCAAAAAAAAGAAAAGGACCGAGAGCCAGCCAAGCTTAATCGCCAGCCAATGGCGCGAGAGGCCCACCAATGACCGACCCTGCCCAATTGACCGAGCCCACCAGGCGCCCGAGCAGCCCAGCGACCGAGCCCCCCCGCGCCGAACCTCTTCCGCATCGGTCGACCGACCCGACTCCCCCTCTCTCTCTCTCACCGACACCCCGGCCCCACCCCCTTCTTCCTCCCCACGCCACATCCTGCCGCCGCTCGCCGGAATCCCGCCGAATCCGGGATCCTCTCGATCTCCTCCCGCGATTGCCCCTCGTCCAAGTCGTCCCCCCCTTATAAATACCCTCCCTCGCCCGTTTCTCCCTCGCCCCCTCGCCCGACCCTCTCCCCTCGCCGCAAACCCTCGCCGGAGACCCGAGTCGCCGCACCGCCATTGCTCCACCCCCGACCACCTTCGACCGCCCCCGAGCTCCACCGAGTCGACCACCGGAACCCCCTCACTCCGCCGCACCATGCCGGACCTCTCCGCCGTCGTCCCCGACCACCGGAGCCACCGGAGCCGTCGCCGCCCGAGCCGCCGTCGCCATCGACCCTCGCTAAGTCGCCGGAGTCCCCGTCGCCGTTTGATCTAGATCCTACGCTCTAGATTAGACCCCGAAGGGGTACGGTTTTATTTAGGTTTAGTTTTAGTGAACCGGTTTTAGCTCCGGTTAGTTCCGGTTTATTTAGGTTAGTCTAGACCGGCCCGACTCGGTTTTATTCCGCGTGCGTAGTTTAGTTATTTAACGCCCGAGCGCTAGATAGGCCCATTAAGCGCCGGTTTTCGTTTTAGTTTTATTTTTCGTTTTCTGTTTTAACAGAATAGTTTCAGTTTTGTAAAATTCATATCTTTTAATATACTTAATATTTTTAAGTGATTCTTCTTTTGTTGGTTTGAAAATTTATTGTAGTTTCTGTAGAAAATATAATTAGTCATGTTAAAATTATTTAAAATTGCTTTATTTTAGATTTAGACAGAATAGTAATTTTGCTATAAAATGAGTTAGGAATATTATTTTTAGTGATTCTTTTTGTCACAACTTTGTTTTGACATTGCCTAACCGTAGGAATTTATTTGGGTATTTTAGAAATTAATAAAAATAGTTTTAACCAGAATCATGTTATTCCTATTTATTTAACTAGCTACTGTTTTCCTATTGTTTCATATAGCAAATAATTTTATTTCTCCTAGGTGATAGTTTATTCTAGGTTAGTTTCTGTAACTTTAGATCAGGAACTTTTATTTGCAATAAATAAAACTTTTATTTTATTTTTCTTACTAGGATTGTTTTAGGCATAATAGGAGCTCTATAATAGATTTTAATGTGATTCTTTTTGCTCCTAGTTGCATGACGAATTCTTTTCTGTTAAGTTAGCAAATACCCATGCTTAGGTTCTGTTAAGAAAATTTTTGATATGTAAAACTATCTTAGTTGTTGCTTGATGTAGGAAAACATTGAGTTGGATTTCTTCGAGTTTTCTTTGGGTTTTGATTCGTTTGTTTTGTGTGTTTCGTATTACTATGCTGTTATGTTAAGTGATCATATGTTTTATGCTTATTATGATTGTTGTTTGTCTCGGTAGAATTTCCGGAGTGCGAAGCTTGCTACCACGAGTCCCTAGATTTCGAAGATCGTCAGCAAGGCAAGTCATTGATCATGTTCTTTACAATACCTATGATTTTTATTGCATTAGAATTATACCTCCCCACCATGCATGCAGTAGGAGAAAATTTGAAGTTATGTTCTTGAGTAGTATCATGAGGTAGCATGAACCCAATTCCCCTTGTTACCATTGCCCGGGACGAAGTAGTTTATTTTTGCTATGCTCGTAGACGTCGTTGGTTGAGTGAATTCATAACGGAGATGTGAGAGTCAAGATGATGACAACCCCATGAACTTCAAGCTCAAGATGGACTTCGAAATTCACTACTGGGTGGAGGACGGTTGACGGGCACCCTGGAGAACCCAGTGGTTGGCCGGGATGCATGGAGAAGCGCCATGACATCTTGCGGAAAGCTTCACCCAGCCACGAAGAGATGGATGGATACCCCATTGACCGGAAGCTTACCTGTGCAGCCGCAAGCCATTATGGGCTCTGGCTTGGTCAACCCTAGTTGTGACTCTGGCCGGACGGTGCTACGAGATGTAGAAGAATGGTAGGAATGGATGGGTACCGGCAGTGGCCAGAGGAACTCTTCGGAAGACCCTGTTTCGTTCGTCCCGTCTTCAAACACCATGAAGTGCGAAGAATTAAGGGAGGGAACGATTCTTGCGGGTAAAGTGCGCAAACCTCTGCAGAGAAAAGATCTAATCGATTAGCCGTGTCCCCGGTTACGGACAATTTGAGCCTCTGGAACTTGGAGTAATTCGGAAATCTCAACACTGAAAGTAATAAATTAATTGAGGGGATTATTATTTAATAATTGGGAATGAGACATTGGTTGGCGGAGCCATCTCAATAACTACCAAACAATTTTGTAGTAATTTCAAAAAAAAAGTCCTTATTGTAGGGAAAAACTGGCTTTTCGCAAAACAATGAAACTTAGAGCCCCATAGCCAAATTGCATATAGTGTTAGTAAATATTATTACTGTTCTCTCTTATTGACTTGCCGGCATATTCAAAATGCTGACCTACACGGCTGCAACGTCTTATGTTGCAAAGAAGTATTCCGATCAGGAGTGAGGCTACGACCCACGCTTGGCGATTGCCCTATGGAGTCGGATGGACTCGCTATTCTTCTACGCTTCCGCAGCTTTATTTAGTTTTTTTTTCTCATGAGTTGGCCTTCGGCCGAATTTATTCTATTGCAATAAAGACTCGATATGAGAATCGTGTAATAAACTCAGGTGTGATTGAACTTTGATTATTTCATCAATGAACTGTGTGTGCCAACATGATCTTGGGATGGTACACACACAGAGACTTGACCGATTTTGGGTCAGGTCGCTACAGAGATGGTATTCAGAGCACACGCTGACCGTAGGACGTAACCCTAGGATCGGAAAGCCATAGGAAGAAGCTATTTATTTTATATCCTTATCATTCCGTAATTCTCCCCTGTTCATTTCTGACTTCTCTCCGATTTTCAACATTCTAGATGGCCGCCGAGTTCACCCAGTTCGCTACGGAGTTTTGCCACCAGATGAGACGATGCCTTTCGCAAGAAGCTGGTCCAGATCGTGAAGAAGCTGAAGATTGCTCGCCCTCAATCACGGGAAGCCTGCCAATGCACTTCCGACGGATAACCGCTTCAGTGATTGAGGTGCACATTCCAGGAGGACCTTGAGGACACATCTGAGCCCATTGACTTTGAGTTTACCGATTTCAATTGGATCCTCGGAAGAGAGATGGCGATTTATCGTGCACTTGGACATCTCCGAGAAGAGTACAGGCCGAGCTCGATCCATCGACCTCGCCATGATTTTCGCAGAGCTAGGAATGGAGATATCATCCGTACCGTGAGAGGACGACTCCATTCTCTCATATGTCCAAGATTTGGAGTGTCTCCTCAGAAACGGAGATCCGACATCGCCGTAACTTCGAAGGTACACAGAGGCTGTTGTTCCGTGAAGCTGGGCGGAGGAGAAGGCACACGCAGACTTCCTTGACCATGAAGAAGAAATCGCGGATTTCATGGAGAGAGTCGACAAGCTGAAGATGGATGTTGCCGCATTAGAGGAGAAGATGGACATCGGAGAAGACCTTTTCCCGAGTGGAGATGACGGACCTCTCATGAGCAATGATCAGGATTATGAAGGGAGCTCCACCGAAGGAAGCCGCAAGAGGAGGCGCCGCATCAGAGGACGCCACACCGGAGGACGCCGCACCGGAGGACGCCGCACCGGAGGACGCAAGGATAATGGATGAAGACATTTAGTCGACCGCCATGTTATTTTATTTTCGTCAATCAGTTAGGTCGTTATTTTCGACTAGTCGTGAGAATTTGTAATCGAGATTGAACCATGTTTGAGTGGATTGAATAAATGATTGGTGTGATTATGATTGTGCATTCATATGGGTAGTGTTATTTTCTCATTAGACCATTGTTCTATTCTAATTTTCTCATCCACTCCAAAACACCAGATGCCTCCGAGACGTGACCCCGTTCTCAACTTTCCGCCGGAGCTCACCCAGCTAATCCAGCAGCAGAATGCCCTCATGCAGATGCTCATTCAGAACCAGAACAACAACAACAACAATCCACCGCCACCACCCCCTGTTGACAACTTGACCCGCTTCCTAAGGCTGAATCCGCTAGTGTTCTCTAGCAGCATTGAGCCGATTGTGGCCGATGATTGGCTCCGCAAGATCGGAAGAGAGTTAGTCACTGTTGGATGCACAGATGCAGAGAAGGTGCGCTTTGCCGCACATCAACTTGATGGACCTGCAGCCTCTTGGTGGGAGAACTACACCGCCACTTATCCCATCGCCACCATCACGTGGGATCAGTTCCAACAGGCTTTCCGCACCGCTCATGTATTAGCTGGAGCCATGAGTCTGAAGAAGCGTGAGTTCCGCAACTTACGCCAGGGGAACCGTACTGTGGGGCAGTACGTGGATGAGTTCAGCAAGTTAGCTCGCTATGCCCCGGATGATGTGGCCACAGATGCCGCAAATCAGGAAAAGTTTCTCGAGGGACTCAATGACGAGCTGGGAATGCAGCTAATGGTGGCTACCTTCACCAACTACCAGGAGTTGGTAGACAAGGCCACCATACTCGAAGGCAAGCAGCAGCAGATTGATAGCCGCAAGCGGAAGTATGGTCAGGGGAAGTACAACTCTGGAGCTCAGCAGAAGCCCTGTTATGCCCCATACTCGGGAGGGCATACCCATCACACCCATGGAGGACATAACCATGGAGGAAATGGGAACAACCGCAACCAGGACAACAAGGCAGGCAATGGAAACGGTAATGGAAATCAGCATCGTCCTGCCCCGGCTCCGAAGGATCTGAGTCACATCACCTGTTTCAAGTGCCAGAAGACAGGGCACTATGCCACCGACTGCCCGGAGGCCAAGCAGAGGAATGGAAACGACAATGGAAGCTCAGCAAAGAAGCCCAACCCTTTTCCTCGTGCTCAGGTGAACCACATTGACGTGGAGGACGTCTATGATCAGCCAGACACTGTGGTTGGTAAGTTTTTGTTGAATTCACGTTCAGTATTGGTACTCTTTGATTCTGGTGCAACGCATTCATTCATATCAAGGGTAGTTGTGGAAAAGTACGGGTTGCCCACTAGAACCCTTAGAAGCCCTCTTCACGTCGGTTCGCAGAGGAGAAATGATGGCGAGCTTAGGCTGTCATGCAACCCTCAACATCGGAAACCATAAATTTCCGCAGACCTCATAGTATTGGAAACTCAGACCTTGGATGTAATCCTAGGCATGGATTGGTTGACGAAGTTTGAAGGAAACATAGACGTGTCAGAAGTCGATTCTGCTCACCACCCGGAGCGAAGAGGATCAAGTATGTATCCGATGTATCCCGATGAAGAATCAGGTGCGTTCCCTCACGGAGTTGTTCAGAGGAAGTGCGATGAGTGCAAGATTTTCCCGATGTATTTCGGAGGAATTACCAGAATGCCACCGACAGAGACATTGAATTTCTGATTGAGTTATTGCCGCACAGCCCCAATATCCAAGAGACCCTATCGGATGCCCCGAACGATTTGAAAGAGATCAAGAATCAAATTAATGAGTTATTGGAGAAGGGATATATTCGGCCAAGCTCATCACCTTGGGGAGCCCAGTTCTTTTGGTAGAGAAAAGGATGGAACCTTGAGAATGGTTGTGGATTATCGTTCGTTGAACGACGTGACCATCAAGAACAAGTACCCTCTGCCGATGATTAATGATCTATTTGATCAACTAGTTGGAGCCAAGGTATTCTCCAAGATCGATCTTGATCGTGGTATCATCGATTGAAGATCCGTGAAAAGGATATACCTAAAACAGCATTCACCACTGTGTATGGTTTATATGAGTATACCGTCATGTCATTCGGATTGACTAATGCCCTGCATACTTCATGAATTTGATGAACAAGGTATTTATGGAATATCTGGACAAGTTTGTCGTGGTGTTCATCGATGATATCTGATTTTCTCCAAGAGCGAGGAAGAGCATAAGGAACATTTGCGTCTAGTTCGAGAAACTCCGAGAACATCGTTGTATGCCAAGTTCAGCAAATGTGAATTTTGGTGAAGGAAGTCGGATTCCTCGGACATGTTATTTCAGGAGAAGGAATAGCAGTTGACCCGCCAAGGTTGAATCGGTCACCGATTGGCGATCACCCACCTCGACCAAGGAGATCCGCAGATTTTCTCGGACTCGCAGGTTATTATCGGACGTTTATTGAGAATTTCTCAAGATTGCCAAACCCATGGTGAGCTGTTGAAGAAGGATGCCAAGTACATTTGGATGAGGATTGTGAAGCCAGTTTCGTGAATTGAAGAAACGTTTGGTTACAGCCCTAGTGCTGATTTTGCGGACATACACAAGGATTACCGGTATATTGTGACGCTTCTCGTCAGGGACTCGGAGGAGTACTCATGCAGGAATGAAAAGTTGTAGCTTATACCTCCGGACAGCACGACCACACGAGATGAATTATGCCACACATGATTTGGAGTTAGCAGCCGTAGTGCATGCACTCAAGACACAGAGACATTTCCTTATCGGAAACCGTTGTGATGTTTACACAGATCATAAGAGCTTGAAGTATATTTTCACGCAGAAAGAGTTGAACCTCAGCAGAGGAGATGGCTAGAGTTAATCAAGGACTATGACATGAGATTGCATTACCACCCGGGAAAGGCTAATGTCGTAGCAGATGCTTTGAGCCGTAAGAGTTATGTGAATACTCTTATAGCGGAGGATTACCCCAGAGTTAGTCGATGACCTCGAGATCTCCGATCGGAGATAGTTCCAGAGGATATGTTGCAACTCGAAGTTCAGTCCACTTTGGCCGACGAGAATTCGTGAAGCCCGTAAGTCGGACAAGGAAATTGATGAGATAAAGAAAAGATGAATGAAGGAAAAGCTAAAGGATTTCGTAAGGATGAATACGGAGCTATATGGTTCGAGGATCGTATCTATGTACCCAATGATCCCGAACTCAGGAAGCTAATTCTTCAGAGGCTCATGATTCACCGTACTCGATTCACCCGGTAACACCAAGATGTATCTGGATTTGAAGGAAAGTTTCCGTGGGCGGTATGAAGAAGGATATTGCGAGTGCGTAGCGATATGCGATGTTTGTCAACGAGTAAAGGCAGAATATCGAAGCCAGCAGGTTACTTCAACCTTTGCCGATTCCCGAGTGGAAATGGGAAAAACTTGGAATGGATTTTATCACATGATTACCCAGACCCGTTCAGTTATGATTCCATCTGGGTAGTGGTTGATCGATTGACTAAGGTAGCTCACTTCATCCCGTAAAGACTACCTATACCGGTGCTAAGTTAGCCAAGATATACATGACCAGGATTGTATGTGCGCATGGAGTTCCGAGGAGTATCGTGTCGATAGAGGAACACAACTTACCTCAAAGTTTTGGAATCGGTTGCATGAAACTTTGGGTACGAGGCTGGAGTTGATCTGACTTTTCATCCGCAGACAGATGGACTGACCGAGAGAGTCAACCAGATCTTGGAGGACATGTTGAGAGCTTGTGTGCTAGACTATGGGTCTAGCTGGGATGATAATTTGCCATACGCAGAGTTCTCATACAACAACAGTTATCAGACAAGTCTGAAGATGGCCCTTTCAAGCTCTATACGGAAGGAGGTGCGAGAACACCATTCTTTGTGGGATGGTGTTGGAGATCGAACACTTTTCGGTTCCGATCTTATCGAGATTCAAGAGAAAGTCAAACTGATTCGAGATAGACTCAAGATAGCTCACGAGACGTAAGAGTTATGCCGACAAGAACGCAAGGAAGTAACTTACGAAGCGGGAGACCGAGCATATCTTCGTGTGTCCCACTTCGTGGAATCAAGAGGTTCGGTGTTAAAGGAAAGTTAGCACCCGATTCATTGGCCCTACAAAATCCTCGAACGTCGTGGAGAATTTGCTTACAAGTTGGAATTGCGGAAGGATTGTCCGAGTTCATGATGTCTTCCATGTTTCTCGGTGAAGAAGTGTCATGCCGACATGGCCGATATTCCGTTGAGAGATACAAGGCCCTAGAGGCCATACAGCTCGACAGTGATCTGACTTATAAGGAGAAACCCGTCCGAATTCTCGAGACTGCGAACAGAGTCACCCGCAACAAGATCATCAAGTTTTGCATGGTGCTATGGAGTCATCACTCCGAGGAGGAAGCCACCTGGGAGCGAGAAGAAGACCTCCTTCGAGACCACCCGCACCTATTTGCTAGCCAACCCGAATCTCGAGGGCGAGATTCATCTTAAGGTGGGTATGTTTCTAACATCCCAAATTTCCTATTTGGAATGTTTTACAATTATAGCTAAGCATCTATGCATATGGTTTGAATTTGAGTGACATTTGAAGTTTCAGAAGATTTTGAGTTGATGGGATTTGAATTCAAAAATTTGGCAGTTGAAATTTATTTCAAATCAATGCGTGACAAATACTTGAGAAAAAGTATGAGAGGAGTAAACATGACACTCCAAATATGTCAAGATGAAAAACCCTGCCAAAAAGTTTGAATTCAAATCTGAATTTTATTTGGAATTTTAGAAAATGATTTTTATAAAGTTTGAGTTTTGCCCTGGAAAATGTTCAAATTATAGGAATATTCCCTGATCATTTTGATATATATATGTCCTATATAAAATATTTATATTTATATATTTTTCTCTCTCTAATATTCAAAAATAATAATAGAAAAGGACCCAGCGCCAGCCAGCTAATGCCCAAGCCACCGCCGAGGAGGCCAAACCAATGACCGACTGCCCAATTGACCGAGCCCACCAGCGCCTGAGCAGCCCAAGACCGAGCCCCCCCAGCGAACCTCTTCCTCATCGGTCGACCGACCCGACCCCTCTCTCTCTCACCGACACCCTGCCCCACCCCTTCTTCCTCCCCACGCCACATCTCGCCGCCACGGAATCCCTTGAATCCGGATCCTCCCGATCTCCTCCCGCGATTGCCCCCTCGCCCAAGTCGTCCCCCCTTATAAATACCCTCCCTCGCCCGCTTTCCCCTCGCCCCTCGCCTGACCCTCTCCCCTCGCAAAACCTCGGAGACCCGAGCAGGCGCGCCATTGCTCCACCCCGACCACCTCCGACCGCCCCGAGCTCCACCGAGTCGACCACCGGAACCCCTCGCTCCGCCCGCACCGCGGACCTCTCCGCCGTCGTCCCCGACCACCGAGCCACCGAACCGTCGCCGCCCGAGCCGCCGTCGTCGTCGACCCTCGATGAAGTCGCCGAGTCCCGTCGCCGTTAGATCTAGATCCTACGCTCTAGATTAGACCCCGAAGGGGTACGGTTTTATTTAGGTTTAGTTTTAGTGAACCGGTTTTAGCTCCGGTTAGTTCCGGTTTATTTAGGTTAGTCTAGACCGGCCCGACTCGGTTTTATTCCGCGTGGGTAGTTTAGTTATTTAACGCCCGAGCGCTAGATAGGCCCATTAAGCGCCGGTTTTCGTTTTAGTTTTATTTTTTGTTTTCTGTTTTAACAGAATAGTTTCAGTTTTGTAAAATTCATATCTTTTAATCTACTTAATATTTTTAAGTGATTCTTTTTTTGTTGGTTTGAAAATTTATCGTAGTTTCTGTAGAAAATATAATTAGTCATGTTAAAATTATTTAAAATTGCTTTATTTTAGATTTAGACATAATAGTAATTCTGCTATAAAATGAGTTAGGAACATTATTTTTAGTGATTATTTTTGTCACAACTTTGTTTTGACATTGCCTAACCGTAGGAATTTATTTGGGCATTTTAGAAATTAATAAAAAATAGTTTTAACCAGAATCATGTTATTCCTATTTATTTAACTAGCTACTGTTTTCCTATTGTTTCATATAGCAAATAATTTTATTTCTCCTAGGTGATAGTTTATTCTAGGTTAGTTTCTGTAACTTTAGATCAGGAACTTTTATTTGCAATAAATAAAACTTTTATTTGTAACTATTCTTAGTTGTTGCTTGATGTAGGAAAACATTGAGTTGGATTTCTTCGTGTTTTCTTTGGGTTTTGATTCGTTTGTTTTGTGTGTTTCGTATTACTATGCTGTTATGTTAAGTGATCATATGTTGTATGCTTATTATGATTGTTGTTTGTCTCGGTAGAATTTCCGGAGTGCGAAGCTTGCTACCACGAGTCCCTAGCTTTCGAAGATCGTCAGCAAGGCAAGTCATTGATCATGTTCTTTACAATACCTATGATTTTTATTGCATTAGAATTATACCTCCCCACCATGCATGCAGTAGGAGAAAATTTGAAGTTATGTTCTTGAGTAGTATCATGAGGTAGGATGAACCCAATTCCCCTTGTTACCATTGCCCGGGACGAAGTAGTTTAGTTTTGCTATGCTCGTAGACGGGGTTGGTTGAGTGAATTCATACGGGATATGTGAGAGTCAAGATGATGACAACCCCATGAACTTCAAGCTCCAGATGGACTTCAAAATTCACTACTGGGTGGAGGACGGTTGACGGGCACCCTGGAGAACCCAGTGGTTGGCGGGATGCATGGAGAAGCGCCATGACATCTTCATGAAAGCTTCACCCAGCCACGAAGAGACGGATGGATACCCCATTGACCGGAAGCTTACTGTGCAGCCGCAAGCCATTATGGGCTCGCTTGGTCAACCCTAGTTGTGACTCTGGCGGACGGTGCTACGAGATGTAGAAGAACGGTAGGAATGGATGGGTACCGCGGTGGCAGAGGAACTCTTGGAAGACCCTGTTTCGTTCGTCCGTCTTCAAACACCATGAAGTGCGAAGAATTAAGGAGGAACGATTCTTGCGGGTAAAGTGCGCAAACCTCTGCAGAGAAAAGATCTAATCGATTAGCCGTGTCCCCGGTTACGGACAATTTGAGCCTCTGGAACTTGGAGTAATTCGGAAATCTTAACACTGAAAGTAATAAATTAATTAAGGGGATTATTATTTAATAATTGGGAATGAGACATTGGTTGGCGGAACCATCTCAATAACTACCAAACAATTTTGTAGTAATTTGCAAAAAAAAAGTCCTTATTGTAGGGAAAAACTGGCTTTTCGCAAAAGAATGAAACTTAGAGCCCACAGCCAAATTGCATATAGTGTTAGTAAATATTATTACTATTCTCTCTTATTGACTTGCCGGCATATTCAAAATGCTGACCTACACGGCTGCAACGTCTTATGTTGCAGAGGAGTATTCCGATCAGGTGTGAGGCTGCGACCCACGCTTGGCGATTGCCCTATGGAGTCGGATGGACTCGCTATTCTTCTACGCTTCCGCAACTTTATTTAGTTTTTTTTCTCATGAGTTGGCCTTCGACCGAATTTATTCTATTGTAATAAAGACTCGATATGAGAATCGTGTAATAAATTCAGGTGTGATTGAACTTTGATTATTTCATCAATGTACTGTGTGTGCCAGCATGATCTTGGGATGGTACAGACACAGAGACTTGATCGATTTTGGGTCAGGTCGCTACACCTGGCCCGAAGGCTCATTCGCGGATTCGGTGAAGGGGTGGCAATCGGGGTGGTTCTACATCACCGAGCCGCGCGACGCCAACTGGGCGGCAGCCCCTGAATTCCGATCCGGAATCCCAATGCGGCTCACCTCCTGGCAAGAGAGGGTCCTAACCTGGGATCCCTCGGACAAGCTAGCTGGGCTCCAGACGTGCGTCCAGAACATGATAGACAGGAAAATCAAGCTTGTCAACGTGGTCCAGGTCATGCTGACTCGTCGGGTCCTTTTGTGCCAGCGCCGGACTTGCTATCTGTGGGAGTACGATCCGGCCAAGCACCAGACGCTACTAGAGCTCTTTGGCACGACGCACGAAGAAATCTGGAAAGAGCTCTTCAAGGCCGGCGAGACGCCACCGCCCACGACCGAAGATCGTGGGCTTAGCTTAAAGCGCCAGGCTAACTTGGTAAGTTCTTTCAATGTTTTCAAGGTGTACCCTTTACTAGCGTATTTCGGGAAAAAGCCTAAGCTTTCCTACCCATGTTTTCAGGCCTAGATCAAGGTAGTAGAGGGGATTAACTGTCCGGCTCCGCTGCCCGAAGACCAGGAATTCCCATTACCGACGAGAATGCTTTTCCCAGCACCTTATGAGGTGCCAGAGAAGACGGCCAAGAAAGCGGCCAAAGGGGCAAAGAAGGGCCCTCGCCGTAAAGGCATTTCGGACGTGACGTCCGAAGATGAGACTTCCGCTTCGTCCGCTGACGACGATGAAGAGGAGGAAAAAAACGACTCCCCACTGAAGTGGGGAGGAAGAAGAGAGCGGCCCCCACAAATCCGGAGGCGAAAGCGCCTAAGAGGGGGAAAGGATCCCTCGCGGATAACTCCGCGTGGGGTGTTGATAGCAGTCCGGAGCGACCTCGCCGGACCAAACCTCAGGCCGCATCGTAAGTATCAGAGTCTCGGAACGTCTGGCCTTTACAGTTTGCGATATTGATAGAGCAAACAAGCACACACGAGAATATTCACCCCACGCTATTGCTCCCCCGCAACGGCGCCAGAAAAAGGTCTTGATAACCCACAAGTATAGGGGATCAATTGTAGCCTCTTTCGATAAGTAAGAGTGTCGAACCCAACGAGGAGCTAAAGGTAGAACAAATATTCCCTCAAGTTCTATCGACCATCGATACAACTCTACGCATGCTTGACGTTCACTTTACCTAGAACAAGAATAAAACTAAAAGTACTTTGTAGGTGTTTTTGGATAGGCTCGCAGGAAGATAAAGAGCGCATAAATAAAAGCTAGGGGCTGTTTAGATAAATACACAACTAAATTAGTTTTAGTAGAAAGCTTTTTGTCACGAGAAAGTTATTTGTTCCTAGGCAATCGATAACTAGACCGGTAATCATTATTGCAATTTTATTTGAGGCAGAGGCATAAGCTAACATACTTTCTCTACTTGGATCATATGCACTTATGATTGGAACTCTAGCAAGCATCCGCAACTACTAAAGATCATTAAGGTAAAACCCAACCATAGCATTAAAGCATCAAGTCCTCTTTATCCCATACGCAAACAACCTACTTACTCGGGTCTGTGCTTCTGTCACTCACGCCACCCACCATAAGCAAATCATGAACATTTTGCAAACCCTACAGCGGGAATCCCTCATGCTTGCGCGACACGGAGAGCACCATAGGACAACACCAATAATAAAACATGCAACTCAAACCAATCTTGATCATCAAATAACCCATAGGACAAAACAGATCTACTCAAACATCATAGGATAGCCATACATCATTGAGAAATAATATATACCGTTGAGGATCATGTTTAAGTAGAGATTACATCGGGTAAGAGAGAGGTTACATAGCTGCATAGAGGGGGGAAGAGTTGGTGATGATGGCGGTGAAGTTGTTGGTGAAGATTGCGGTGATGATGATGGCCACGGCAGCGTTCCGGTGCCACCGGAAGAGAAGTGGAGAGGGGGCCCCTTTGTCTTCTTCTTCCTTGACCTCCTCCCTAGATAGGAGAAGGGTTTCCCCTCTGGTCCTTGGCCTCCATGGCGTGGGAGGGGAGAGAGCCCCTCCTAGATTGGATCTGTCTCTCTGTCTCTCTCTGTTTCTTCGTTCTCTTCTGCTGCCCTTTCATCGTTTCATATATATATGGAGATCCGTAACTCCGATTGGGCAGAAACCTTCGCCGTGATTTTTTTACTAAAAATTAGCTTTCTTGCGACCGAAGGAGGGCATCAACTGCCTTACGGGTGGCCCACGAGGGTCAGGGGCGCGCCCCCTGCCTCGTGGCCACCTCGGGCACCGTCTCGCGTTGATTCTTCTTCCGGAATTTTCCAAATATTTCAAAAATAAGCTCTGTCTGTTTTTATCCCTTTTGGACTCCGTTTGATATGGATATTCTATGAAACAAAAACATGCAACAAACAGGAGCTGGCACAGGGCACTGGATCAATATGTTAGTCCCAAAAATAATATAAAAAGTTGCCAAAAGTATATGAAAGTTGAATAATATTGGCATGGAACAATAAAAAATTATAGATACAACAGAGACCTATCACATGTCTCCGCAACCCGCTCATGCTGTCTCGCCCAAGGGTGATGACGAGGTGGTGTCCCAAAAGACTTTCCCAGACCGAGGGGAGGTTCCGGACATAGTCGGGGTGGCGCCCCAGGGTGACTCCTCAGCCGCCGGACACATGGGGGAAAAAGCCCCCATGGGGGCTGGTGACAGGGCCCAAGTTCCATTCGGCCCTCAGTCGGATACCATTCCGGAGGCCTACATGGCTCCGGAGTCCAGCGAACGGCATTCCCCGAAAGGAGGGAATGTGCCTGTTCCGCCGGTGACCTCTGTCCAACCAGAGGCACCAGATAATCTTCTGGAGGTGCTACGAGGCGCCTCCATTGTGGAGGAACACCGTGTCCTCAGGGGCACGGTGATCGAGAAGGTTCAGTTCGTCAAAAGCGGACTGACCAAAGCCTGCACTAGCCTTCTGACGGGCTTTGAGGTACGTAATGTGTGTGTAAGGAGAATGTCACAGTATAGAGAGTAGCCCCTGATGCTTTGTTTGGTATTCGAAAAGAAAAAACCGAACAGAGGATCAAGAATATATTTCACAGGAGTCTAACATAAGTTGTCTATGTGAATAAGCAGGTATCGCTGCAGGCTGCTACCACTCATGCTGCAGAGGTTTCCGGACTAAAGCAGAAACTGGAGCGGGCCGAGGAAAAGCTCGGCCTCGTGAAGAAGCGGATGGAGGATAGCCAAGGTATGCAGTAACATGTGTGTACATTTAAGAAAAGTGAATAGTCCGGATGGACTAAAGTGTTACAAAATTTATTAGGGGCCATAACCGAGGTGGCAGCCCTCAAGAAGGCGTTAGCTGAGGCCAAGGACAAAGCGGCCAAGGAACGCGCTGCGCGCGAGAAGCACGAGGCCCGGGTTAGCGAGGCGCAACAGGAGCTCCAGGACGCGGTCAAGAAGTTTGAGTCCTTGGAGTGTGATAATAAGGCGCAAGAGTCCGAACTTGCGGAGGCCCGCCAGAGCGTACAGGATGCACGGGCCGAAGCCCAGAGCACCGTCCAGGAAATTCAGGCGGCCAAGGAGATTGCGGCGGGTAAGTCTTTCTCCATGCAAAGTAAGTATGTGGAGGAGACATTCCTTTTACTTACCTGAATTTGGTTTTCTAGGGGTGTTTACAGATCTGCCGCGCAACATATCCGATGCTGCCGAGTTTTATCGAGCGGAAGAGGGGATGTCCGCAGAAAAGCTATTCTGGTCTCAAAATCTTGGACCCGAACATCCGGTGCCCTTTAGTGACCAACTGAAATAGCTGGTCGAGCAGCACATGATGGCAGAGCTAGCCATGAAGGACCTAATAGTCCGGCTGTGGCCTGCCGAGCCCATACCTAGCAGCTACTTCGGACTTGTGAAGCGGCTTGTGAGTGCCCGTCCACGGCTCAAAGCCGTGAAGCGGTCGGTCTGCATTGAGGGTGCGCGGATGGCGTTTGCCTGCGTCAAGACACATTGGGCGTAGATGGATGCCAAAAAGCAGATGACCGAGGGACTGCTGGAGGGCAAGGAGCATCGTCGACCCGAGTTGTACTTTGATGGAGCAATGTTCGAAGGATGTTATATTTCCATGAAAACATTCGTGTTATCCTATCCTGTAATAGGGAGCAATTATGTTATGTAATATAATGCTTGCGATTTAAATTTTACCTCCTGTGCGGCCATTTATGAAATCTGAGGGTTGACCAGTCGTTGGCTTCTGCCCCCATGTAGATAGTACGGAGACGTATCAGCATCCCTAAGCTTAATTCCTGCTCGTCCTCGAGTAGGTAAATGATAAATAATATAATTTTTGATGTGGAATGCTACCTAGCATAATCTTGATCATGTATCTAATCATGGCATGAATATTAAGACACGATGATTCAAAGCAATAGTCTATCATTTGACATAAAAACAATAATACTTCAAGCCTACTAATAAAGCAATCATGTCTTTTCAAAATAACAAGGCCAAAGAAAGTTATCCCTACAAAATCATATAGTCTCGCTATGCTCATTCTTCACCACACAAAATATTCACATCATGCACAACCCCGATGACAAGCCAAGCAATTGTTTCATACTTTTGACGTTCTCAAACCTTTTCAACTTTCACACAATACATGAGCGTGAGCCATGGACATAGCACTATAGGTGGAATAGAATAAAATGATGGGGGTTATGTGGAGAAGACAAAAAGGGAGAAAGTCTCACATCGACGCGGCTAATCAATGGGCTATGGAGATGCCCATCAATTGATGTCAATGTGAGGAGTAGGGATTGCCATGCAACAGATGCACTAAGAGCTATAAGTATATGAAAGCTCAAACTGGAAACTAAGTGGGTGTGCATCCAACTTGCTTGCTCATGAAGACCTCAGGCATTTGAGGAAGCCCATCATCGAAATATACAAGCCAAGTTCTATAATGAAAAATTCCCACTAGTATATGAAAGTGATAATTCAAGAGACTCTCTATATGAAGAACATGGTGCTACTTTGAAGCACAAGTGTGGTAAAAGGATAGTAACATTGCCCCTTCTATCTTTTTCTCTCATTTTTTATTTTCTTTTTTTATTTTTCTTTTTTTGGGCCTTCTCTTTTTTTGCCTTTCTCTTTTTTTATTTTTTTATTTTTTTCGTCCGGAGTCTCATCCCGACTTGTGGGGGAATCATAGTCTCCATCATCCTTTCCTCACTGGGGCAATGCTCTAATAATGATTATCATCACACTTTTATTTACTTACAACTCAATATTACAACTCGATACTAGAACAAAGATATGACTCTATATGAATGCCTCCGGCGGTGTATCGGGATGCGCAATGATGTAGCGTAGCAATGACATCAAAAAACAGACAAGCCATGAAAACATCATGCTAGCTATCTTACGATCATGCAAAGCAATATGACAATAAATGCTCAAGTCATGTATATGATGTTGATGGAAGTTGCATGGCAATATACTCAGAATGGCTATGGAAATGCCATGATAGGTAGGTATGGTGCCTGTTTTGAGGAAGATATAAGGAGGTTTATGTGTGACAGAGCATATCGTATCACGGGTTTTGGATGCACCGGCGAAGTCTGCACCAACTCTCGAGGTGAGAAAGGGCAATGCACGGTACTGAAGAGGCTAGCAATGATGGAAGGGTGAGAGTGCGTATAATCCATGGACTCAACATTAGTCATAAAGAACTCACATACATATTGCAAAAATATATTAGTCATCAAAACAAAGTACTACGCGCATGCTCCTAGGGGGATAGATTGGTAGGAAAAGACCATCGCTCGTCCCCGACCACCACTCATAAGGAAGACAATAAATAAATAAATCATGCTCCGACTGCGTTACATAACGGTTCACCATACGTGCATGCTACGGGAACCACAAACTTCAACACAAGTATTTCTACAATCCACAACTACCCACTAGCATGACTCTAATATCACCATCTTTATATCGCAAAACTATTGCAAGGAATCAAACATATCATATTCAGTGATCTACAAGCTTTATGTAGGATTTTATGACTAACCATGTGAATGACCAGTTCCTGTCATCTCTCTGAATAGATATAAGTGAAGCAAGAGAGTTTAATTCTTTCTACAAAAGATATGCCCACGCTCTAACAAATATAAGTGAAGCAAAAGAGCATTCTACAAATGGCAGTTGTCTAAGTGAAGAGAAACATGCAATCCAAACTTCAAATGATATAAGTGAAGCACATGAAGCATTCTATAAAGCCATACTCAAAAGATTTAAGTGAAGTGCAAAGAGCATTCTAGAAATAAACCAAGGACTATCTCATACCAGCATGGTGCATAAAAGAAAAATGAAAACTAAATGCAAAAGACGCTCCAAGATTGCACATATCGCATGAACGAAACGAATCCGAAAACATACCGATACTTGTTGAAGAAAGAGGGGATGCCTTCCGGGGCATCCCCAAGCTTAGACGCTTGAGTCTCCTTGAATATTTACTTGGGGTGCCTTGGGAATCCCCAAGCTTGAGCTCTTTCCTCTCTTCCTTCTTCTCACATCGAGACCTCTCGATCATCGAACACTTCATCCACACAAAACTTCAACAGAAAACTCGGTAAGATCCGTTAGTAAAATAAAGCAAATCACTACTCTAAATACTGTTGAAAACCAATTAATATTTTGTTTTTGCATTATGTCTACTGTAATATAACTTTTTCATGGATTAATCCACTAATATAAATTGATAGTTTCATCAAAACAAGCAAACTATGCATCAAAAACAGAGTTTGTCTAAAACAGAACAGTCTGTAACAATCTGAACATTCACCATACTTATGATACTTGTAAAATTCGTCCAAAATTATGAAAAATAAAAAAATTTTATAGAAAGACGGTGAAAAAAGAATCAGAACCATTTGATGTTCGCGTAAAAAACTAAAAATCGTACACTACAGCCAAAGTTTCTGTCCTGCACCGTACAAACCAACAAGCATTGTAAACATCCTAAAGGCAAACCTTAGCACATTATTTTTATAATACAATGGAATTGTACTGTCAGGACCCCGATCCTAAGTCACACCGATCTAGCATGTAACACATCATATCACTTTGCGGCCTCACGCACGGTATTCCCACGGGTGTCGCCTTACCATGGCCCGGGACCGTTTGCGTCTTTTGGCTCACGTATATGATAGTGTCGCTAGCATCCATATGACAAAGAACCCGGGCCGACATGGCTAGTCGTGAACCCAAAGCGGCGCTAACCTATGGGGACAGGCATACATGAGTCACATCGAGCATGTCGGTCATCAACGATATATTCGGGCTGTAGCACTGGCTAACAGACTCGGTATCCCGGCTGTAGCAGGCTAGGCAGGACTCGAATAACACCGCGTGACATTTCCCGAAGGGATGACATAGGAACGAAGTGAAACACATGCCGCCAGTCAAGTGTCCAAGCAGTAGTCTTTGGCTAGCAGGACTCCGTGAACCGGGCTGTAGCGGACTACTATCGCCGGAAGCACGAGACTACATTTCCCCATATGAGAGGCTGCCAAGGATAAACAACTAGTTTGTCGGATCCCACACATACCAAGCATTTCAAACATACACATTATGCTCAATATGCGTAGATACAACATGGCATCACAACATAACTCTACGACTCAAATATTATTCATTAGGCTCAAGAGCGAGATATTACAAACATGGGTCTCATGACCCAACACTCGAGCATACAAATCAAAGCACAAGCGGAAGCTAAACATGTCCGAGTACGCATAACTATAAATGAAAAAGGCTGAGGAGCCCGACTATCTACCAGATCTCGCCGAGGGCACAAGATCGTAGCTGAGGTAACAAGCTAAACGTCAAGTCCACGTGGAACTACTAGCGAGACCGACGCGTCTCTCGCAAAACATAAATAAGCAAACGTGAGTACAATTGTACTCAGCAAGACTTACATCGAACTAACTACATATGCATCATTATCAAAAGGGGTGGTGGAGTTTGGCTGCAGCAAGCCAGCTTTGACTCGGTGGCTATCCTGAACTACATTGCAAGTAACTCTTTTGAGGTGGCGCACGAGTCCACATATTCACCATATCAATACACCACTATGGACCCGCCCCGCTTCCCTCACGAGAACGCCATCCATAGCACTCACGCTTATCTTGCGCATTTTAGAGTATCCACTTTCACTTGTCTATGAACTGATATAGGCAACCCGAAGTCCTTCTCCGTGGACACGGCTATTGAATAGATCATATTAAACCCTGCAGGGTGTACTTCTTCACACACGCTCACCACTTACCGCTCGTTTACGACATGTACTCGGCAACCTTCAGCGAAAGCCCAACGTGGGTGTCGGCCACGACCTACCTAAACACTCAAGTCCCAAGTCCAGGTTTATCGCCTATTCGGGTTCCATCCGCAGGAGTCCGCCGAGGTTTCCCATACAGCCCCGAACGATGTGTGCGGGGTTCCCGAGATACCAAACGGCACTCGGTACACCGGCCACGTGTATCTACCGCATCATAGCCCACCCCTAGGGTCAGCGCCACGCATACGACCTCCAACACATATCCTACAAACACCGAAACTAGTTGCAACTCCCGGACAGAGAACAAGGATGGTTAAGAAGCCGAGAGGGTCCATTGGTTTCGGGCCCAATGCGTGGTAGTAATCAGTATCATGGATCACAAACACGTAACTCAGTTCTCGAGGACGGCTGCAATGAGACAACCCACCATGTACTCCTACATGGCCTCTCACCGCTACCTTTACCAAATCGTGTTCACACACTTAGCTCTCACACAATAGGACATGTTCATAACAATTCCAATTCATTCCCGATGAATCAGACCGACTCAACTCTAAGCGAGCAGGCATGACAAACAAGCATAGATGAGTAGGCACAACATGGCTCAAACAATTCCTACTCATGCTAGTGGGTTTCATCTAATTACTGTGGAATGACAGGTCATGCAAAGGATCAAGGGGTTCAGCTACCGCAGCAAGTAACACATGAGTCGTTGTTGTCCTAATGCAGTAAAATAGAGCAGGAGCGAGAGAGTGGGATTATATCGGAATGAACAAGGGGGTTTTGCTTGCCTGGCACTTCTGAAGATAATATAGTTCTTCATCGGTGTCATCGATTTCATCGTCGATACATCGTCTACCAGGAGGGGACAAACACCGGCAACTGAGAAAGAACACAATCAATGCAATGCACACATATGATGCATGATCATGTTAAGGAACTGAATTCACCTAATGCAATATCTAGCCAGGTTAATTGGAGTGGAACTCAAGCAAGAACAAACTCCAACCCCAAATGCTAGTTCATAAATTACCCTAATCATGATTCATCCTATTCAGTGAGGTTAACTTGTTCAAACATGCATGATCATGGCATAAACAGATTCTTCATATTTTTCTGATCATTTTTCATATATAAATTATTTCAATCCGAGTTACGGTTGAATTTCTATGATTTATTGAAGTTTAGGGCATTTTCTGGAATTTCCTAAATTATATTAAATCCAGAAAACTAGTTATTGCGTCAGCCTGACGTCAATGTGACGTCGCTGTCAACAGGGCGGCCAGGGTCAAACCTGACCAGCGGGACCCGTGATCAGTCTCACAGTGAAGGCTAGGGTCACTGACATGTGGGGTCAGGTCAACAAGTGACGTGGCAGTCAAACCGACTGTGGGGCCTCTGAGGTTAGCACTAATCTAAACAGGAAATTAAGTTAAACTAAACAGGCGCAGGGCCCACATGGCAGTGGCACTAGGGTTGGTTAGCGCGGCTATTAGCAGCTAATGACAAGGCCACGTCAGCGTGGCCGGAGTTAGGCCGGCGACGACCAACCGAGCGGCGGTGGCTCGCCGGAGTGACGCTAGGGCAGCGGCTGGGGCGCGCTGAGGGCACCAGGAGGGAGCCCGTGATCCCGCGCATCTGGGGAGACCAACGGGAGGTGCGGGGGTGGCCGGAATCCCTGCCGGCGACGAGGTTTGGCGGCGGCAAGGCTCGGTTGGCGGCGGTTTCGTAGCTACGGCGTGCGGATCGACTAGCTAACGGCCTATGCATGACACACGCGTGCCCACGAATCCGTTGGACATGGTGGTGTGACCAAAAGGTCGCCGGAATAGCGCCGACGACGAGCTCGGGCGGAGGCGAGCTTCGGTCATGGTTGGGGATGAGGCTAGCGGGCGCAAATGAGAGAGGGAGAAGAGGGTCGGAGCAGAATCTCACAGGGCTGCGTTGGCGGTGTCGGGTGGCTCGGGAGGCACCGAGCGAGCGGGCGGCGAGGGGGATCTCGGCGGCCGGCAATGAAGATGTTGAGGATGACGATGATGTGGGGCGTCAAGTGGTGTGTGTGTCCTCGAGGAGGCGTAGGCGACGGAGGCGGATCTCCTAGACATGCTGGGGAGGCTAGGCGGTGGAAGTGGCCGCGGCGAACGGCGTCGGTGGCGGCGGCTCTGTTCGGTCGCACTCGGGGAAGAAGCTAGAGAGCGAGGGAGAGAACAGAGAGTGAGGGGAGAGGCAGAGGGGGCTGCGGGGCGTCTCCAGACGCGTCGGAGGCGCCTCGGTGGCAAGCAGGAGGGCAGGGAGGAGGCGTGGCGTGCTCGGGGCGGTCGCCGTGTCCCTCCTCTGCCTACTGGCAGAGGTAGGCGACGAGCGGTGAGGCGGTTGGTGGGCTGGGCCAACTGGGCCAGCGAGGAGGAGGGGGGGGGAAGAGAAGGCTGGGCCAGGTAAGTGGGCTGCTAGGTGAGCGCCAGATGGTCCTTCTCTCTCTCTCTTTTATTTGTTTTAGTTTTCTAATTTTCTGTAACTTTCAAGGCTTTATTAAAAATACTAATGCTACCCCAAAAATCATGAAACTTGTTCAGGCCTACTGTTTGGAAAATATCCAACAGCAAACATTTAAGTTTATGATTATTTGAGCATTTAAAATATTTTATAGTATTTAAATGCCCAAATGCAAATACCATATGAATTAATTCAAAAGTCCAAATGTCATGGAAAAATGTGCAACATCTCTGGTTACTGTTTCCAGCATTTTTCCAAAAAATTGTGAACATTTTTGAAGTCCATTTGGTTCATTGAAAAATATTTCTTAGTTGAACCTATTTGAATTGTTTTTGGTGCTAGGGCTTGGTCATCCCCATTTCAAATTTCCATGAATTTAAACATGATGCATGGATGCAATGCCACGGGTTACAAGCAAGCTCTAGGGTTGATCTGGGGCTGTGACATGTACAAGGGGATAATTATTTTTTTTGAAAAGTTTCTGTAATCAGGATTCACAAAATTTCCGTGAACATGAACAAAGTTCAAGGCTAGCTCCCACTTCAACAATGCTTGTCTCTCTCACTTTCGCTTTTCTTTTTGAAAAAGTTTTGGGTTCCCCTCTTTATTTTTGTTCTTTTTAAACTATATGAAAGCACTCAATAGAAATAAATGACTCTCTAAAACTTCCGGGTTGTCTCCCTGGCAGCGCTTCCTTTAAAGCCATTAAGCTAGGCATATAGTGCTCAAGTAATGAATCCACCCGGATCCCAAGGTATATCAAAGCCAATTTTAATTAGCAATGATTTGTAATTTAGTAGTGAGCACAAAGTAACATATATCATGTAATGACGAATTCTAACTCTCTTCCTATGCATCGGCATGTCATAAAAGAACAATTCATGCACGCAAAGTAAAGGCCAATGCATAGTATAGGCAGTTTCTTGCAATTCTATCATATTGGAAACATAAAGAGGCGGAGATGTAGTTCCTCTCTCGTAATAATTGCAAGTAGGAGCAGCAAGCACATGCATATTATATCTATCAAAATCATCATGTGTAGTAGTAAAAAGCAACCCATCAATATAATCCTTAATAAGCACAAACTTCTCCGATATAGTGTAGTTTGGATAATTAAAAAAGATAATAGGACTATCATGTGTGGGTGCAATAGCAACAATTTCATGTTTAACATAAGGAACTATAGCAAGTTCATCTCCATAAGAATAATTCATATTGGCATATTGGCCACAAGCATAGCAAGCATCATCAAAAAGGGATATTTCAAAAAAAAATCAACGGGATCATAGCAATTATCATAGCATTCATCCTTTGGTAAGCATGAAGGGAATATAAACAATTATTGAGTTGAAGAGTTACTCTCATTAGAAGGTGGGCACGGGTGATCAATCCGCTCTTCCTCCTTTGGTTCTTCGCTCTCCTCCTCATCTTTTTCATCCAATGAGCTCACAGTTTCATCAACTTCTTCTTCCATAGATTCCTGCAAAATATTAGTCTCTTCTTGGACATCGGAGACCTTCTCAATAAGTGCATTAATATCAGAATTGTATTCATAATTCTCATAGCAATATTTGAGGATAGCTAAATTTTGAGGTCTATAAACCGAATCATCAAAATCTTCAAACTCTTTAAACATAGATTCAATTTCATAAGCACCCATAAAAGCAACAAATTCTTCTATCTGTTCCACATCATAGTAATCATATATACCATTAGCATAAGAAGCTAAGGTTTTATTATCATTAAATTTGCATGAAAAGGGAAGGTGTGGAGCCTTCATCCTAGAGCAACAAGTATAATCATATCTCAAGCATGGTTGCCTAGCATACCACTTCAATATATGAATTTGATCCCATAATAGTCTCCCTTTTTGTGTCAAGCGATAATCCCTAAAGTATTCACGTTGATCCAACGTTACTCCCATTACATAATTGAATGGGGTTTTCTAAGGATTATTAAAGTAGTACATAATATCTTTCACATAACCAGCATCGAGGGTTTTAGGAGGTTCCCCATCTCCATGAGCAGCAAGTACACCTAATTTTTTTGGTATTTCGTGTTCCAATATCCATAACTAAAGATAAAGAACAACTAAGAGCAGCAAATAAAAATTACTTAGTGATAGAGCAAACAAGCACACACGAGAATATTCACCCCACGCTATTGCTCCCCGGCAACGGTGCCAGAAAAAGGTCTTGATAACCCACAAGTATAGGGGATCAATTGTAGCCTCTTTCGATAAGTAAGAGTGTCGAACCCAACGAGGAGCTAAAGGTAGAACAAATATTCCCTCAAGTTCTATCGACCACCGATACAACTCTACGCATGCTTGATGTTCACTTTACCTAGAACAAGAATAAAACTAGAAGTACTTTGTAGGTGTTTTTGGATAGGCTCGCAAGAACATAAAGAGCGCATAAATAAAAGCTAGGGGCTGTTTAGATAAAGACACAACTAAATTAGTTTTAGTAGAAAGCTTTTTTTCACGACAAAGTTATTTGTCCCTAGGCAATCGATAACTAGACCGGTAATCATTATTGCAATTTTATTTGAGGGAGAGGCATAAGCTAACATACTTTCTCTACTTGGATCATATGCACTTATGATTGGAACTCTAGCAAGCGTCCGCAACTACTAAAGATCATTAAGGTAAAACCCAACCATAGCATTAAAGCATCAAGTCCTCTTTATCCCATATGCAAACAACCTTCTTACTCGGGTCTGTGATTCTGTCACTCACGCCACCCACCATAAGCAAATCATGAACATATTGCAAACCCTACAACGGGAATCCCTCATGCTTGCGCGACACGGAGAGCACCATAGGACAGCACCAATAATAAAACATGCAAATCAAACCAATCTTGATCATCAAATAACCCATAGGACAAAACAGATCTACTCAAACATCATAGGATAGCCATACATCATTGGGAAATAATATATAGCGTTGAGCACCATGTTTAAGTAGATATTACATCGGGTAAGAGAGAGGTTACACAGCTGCATAGAGGGGGGAAGAGTTGGTGATGATGGCGGTGAAGTTGTTGGTGAAGATTGCGGTGATGATGATGGCCACGGTAGCGTTCCGGTGCCACCGGAAGAGAAGGGGAGAGGGAGCCCCTTTGTCTTCTTCTTCCTTGACCTCCTCCCTAGATGGGAGAAGGGTTTCCCCTTTGGTCCTTGGCCTCCATGGCTTGGGAGGGGCGAGAGCCCCTCCTAGATTGGATCTGTCTCTCTGTCTCTCTATGTTTCTGCGTTCTCTTCTGCTGCCCTTTCACCGTTTCGTATATATATGGAGATCCGTAACTCCGATTGGGCTGAAACCTTCGCTATGATTTTTTACTAAAAATTATCTTTCTTGCGACCGAAGGAGGGCATCAACCGCCTTACGGGTGGCCCACGAGGGTCAGGGGCGCGCCCAGGGGGGCAGGCGCGCCCCCTGCCTCGTGGCCACCTCGGGCACCGTCTCGCGTTGATTCTTCTTCCGAAATTTTCCAAATATTCCAAAAATTGCTCCGTCCGTTTTTATCCCGTTTGGACTCCGTTTGATATGGATATTCTACGAAACAAAAACATGCAACAAACAGGAACTGGCACAGGGCACTGGATCAATATGATAGTCCCAAAAATAATATAAAAAGTTGCCAAAAGTATATAAAAGTTGAATAATATTGGCATGGAACAATCGAAAATTATAGATACGACGGAGATGTATCACATGTCTCCGCCACCTGCTCCTGCCATCTCGCCCAAGGGTGATGACGAGGTGGTGTCCCAAAAGACTTTCCCAGACCGAGAGGAGGTTCAAGACACAGTCGGGGTAGCACCCCAGGGTGACTCCTCAGCCGCCAGACACATGGGGGAAACTGCCCCCATGGGTGCTGGTGACAGGGCCCAAGTTCCATTCGGCCCTCAGTCGGATACCATTCCGGAGGCCTACATGGCTCCGGAGTCCAGCGAACGGCATTCCGTCGGTGACCTCTGTCCAACCAGAGGCACCATATAATCTGCTGGAGGTGCTACGAGGCGCCTCCATTGTGGAGGAACACCGTGTCCTCATGGGCACGGTGATCGAGAAGGTACAGTTCGTCAAAAGCGGACTGACCGAAGCCTGTACTAGCCTTCTGACGGGCTTTGAGGTACGTAATGTGTGTGTAAGGAGAATGTCACAGTATAGACAGTAGCCCCTGATGCTTTGTTTGGTATTCGGAAAGAAAAAAACCGAACAGAGGATCAAGAATATATTTCAAAGGAGTCTAACATAAGTTGTCTATGTGAATAAGCAGGTATCGCTGCAGGCTGCTACCGCTCATGCTGCGGAGGTCTCCGGACTGAAGCAGAAACTGGAGCGGGCCGAGGAAGAGCTCGGCCTCGTGAAGAAGCGGCTGGAGGATAGCCAAGGTATGCAATAACCTGTGTGTACATTTAAGAAAAGTGAATAGTCCGGACAAAGGTGGCAGCCCTCAAGAAGGCGTTAGCCGAGGCCAAGGACAAAGCGGCCAAGGAACGCGCTGCACGCGAGAAGCACGAGGCCCGGGTTAGCGAGGCGCAACAGGAGCTCCAGGACGCGGTCAAGAAGTTTGAGTCCTTGGAGCGTGATAATAAGGCGCAAGAGTCCTAACTTGCGAAAGCCCGCCAGAGCATACAGGATGCACGAGCCGAAGCCCAGAGCGCCCTCCAGGAAATTCAGGCGGCCAAGGAGATTGCGGCGGGTAAGTATTTCTCCATGCAAAGTAAGTATGTGGAGGAGACATTCCTTGTACTTACCCGAATTTGGGTTTTCCAGGGGTGTTTATAGATCTGCCGCGCAGCATATCCGATGCTGCCGAGTTTTATCGAGCCGAAGAGGGGATGTCTATGAAAAAGCTATTCTTGTCTCAATATCTTGGACCCGAACATCCGGTGACCTTTAGCGACCAGCTGAAACAGCTGGTCGAGCTGCACAGGACAGTAGAGCTTGCCATGAAGGACCTAATAGTCTGGCTTGGCCTGCCGAGCCCATACCTAGCAGCTACTTCGGACTTGTGAAGCGGCTTGTGAGTGCCCGTCCGCGGCTCGAAGCTGTGAAGCAGTCGGTCTGCATTGAGGGTGCGCGGATGGCGTTTGCCTGCGTCAAGACGCATTGGGCGAAGCTGGATGCCAAAAAGCTGAGGATCAAGGGACCGCTGGAGGGCAAGGAGCATCGTCGACCCGAGCTGTACTTTGATGGTGTCCTGGAGGGGTCGCGCCTTGTGGCGGAGCATTGTTCGAAGGATGTTATATTTCCATGAAAACATTCGTGTTATCCTATCCTGTAATAGGGATCAATTATGTTATGTAATATAATGCTTGCGATTTGAATTTTACCTCCTGTGCGACCATTTATGAAATCTGAGGGTTGACCTGTCGTCGGCTTCTGCCCCCACGTAGATAGTACAGGGGTGTTCGTGATAAATCTAAACACTCTTTACTCAACATTCTGGTCCTTAAAGGAGGTGTTTAGCGCAACGAACAAGGCAATCAGACTATGCGGCCTTTATTACCCTCACTTAGCCATAGGAGTTTGACATAGAAGAAATTTGGCGAAGCCCCTGGTATTTGGAAGGCCAAACTAGGGGCGTTATACAATCCTAATCGGAGAAACTGATTCTTCGCAGGAAGCGGAGAAAATCTCTAACAATTTGGAACCTCTCGAACAGCTGACCAGCTCTTGCCGCATCATGACAGTCAGTTTTCGGCTTTCTCTACTGAGGTGCTCGTCCGGAAGAACCAGGACACAATCGTGGTAGTTCTCCCTTTACTACCCTAGACGATATAGTAGAACGTAAGGTAGTAAGCACAGGAGCCGGGCAACCCAACTATTGACCAAAGACATGATTCGAAGCCGATGCATATAATGCTATAAGTTCGGTGTGCCGAACTATACTGTAAAAGTGTTTGGACTTGTATTGCCGTAATTCGGGGCGTGATGAAGCCCCTGGCGTAGTGAGACGTACCATGGTGTACGTGTGCAATGAGTAATAAATGCAAAGGTGAGGAAACAGGAAAAGTACGTAGTAAGCTGACGCCACCATTTATTCACCATTGTGATGTAATTAGTATGTCGAGATGTACTTTGTACAAGTAGTGCGATAAGCAAGTAAGGGTATTTAACCTGCCAAGATCAAAGGACGAACTGTGTACGGGTATGTAAAATAGGTATGGAAATCGTTAGCAGAGACCACCTGCGTATTCCCTTGTACGCCCGAGCTCCTTGCCTCCTTGATGTGTTCTGCAAGCGGTTCGTCCTAATAGACCTCGAAAAGAGGAAAAACCCGAAATGAAGAAGAAAAAGTAAAGGCGTGTGAATCCCAGGGTCGGTCGAGCCGCACTGCGAATCGCGAGCTAGTTATGCCTCCGTCAGTACCCATGGGGCTTTGAATGCGTAGTTATGTACGCGCGGTATGAATGACATTCCCTTAACGGGGTTGGGACGGAGGCCGAATTGCTAAATCAGCTCTTGACGAGTCGAGTTGTCCTGTTGCAGTGTAGTCCGGACCCTGTTAATGATGTCCAGGGGCTCGACAGCCGGATTACAGTGCTTCTTGAGAAGGCCGCTTTGTACTTCTGCTGCTAGGGCGGTTGTGTGCTCCTCTGTACGGAGGGAGCGTTTCGTGTTTCCATTGACTGTAATGACGCCGCGTGGACCGGGCATCTTGAGCTTGAGATAAGCGTAATGTGGCATCGCGTTGAATCTAGCGAACGCGGTTCGTCCGAGAAGTGCGTGATAGCCGCTGCGGAATGGGACGATGTCGAAGATTAGTTCTTCGCTTCAGAAGTTATCTGGGGAACCGAATACTACCTCCAGTGTTATTGAGCCCGTACAGCGGGCCTCTACGCCTGCTATGACTCCTTTGAAGGTAGTCTTCGCGGGCTTGACTCGTGAGGGGTCAATGCCCATTTTACGTACTGTATCCTGATAGAGTAGGTTGAGGCTGCTACCATCGTCCATTAGGACTCGTGCCAGGTGAAATCCGTCGATGATTGGGTCGAGTACCAGTGCGGCCGAACCGCCATGACGAATGCTGGTTGGATGATCTTGACAATCAAAGGTGATCGGAAATGACGACCATGGGTTGGATTTTGGGGCGACTGGCACTACCGCATAGACGTCCCTGAGTGCGTGCTTGCGCTCCCTTTTGGGGATGTGTGTAGCATATATCATGTTCACCGTTTTGACTTGAGGCCGGAATTTCTTCTGCCCCCCCAGTGTTCGGCTGCCGGGGCTCCTCGTCATCATCCTCACTCTGCGATTCCCCTTCCTTGTTTTCGCTATTTACCTTGCTGGCTTGCTTAAAGACCCGGCAATCTCTGTTAGTATGGTTTGCCGGTTTGTCTAGGGTGCCATGTATCTGGCACGGACGATCGAGTATGCGGTCCAAGCTGGATGGTCCTCCGCTGTTCCGTTTATAGGGCTTATTTCGCTGACCGGACTTGGAGCCACTGAATCCGGCGTGAACTGTAGTGTCATCGGTGTTATCGCCATTGCTTTGGCGTTTGTGTCTATTGCGCCGGAGCTTGCTGGTGCTGTTTTTGGCCTGAGAGGGGCCTGTTTCATTGGTTGTGTTTGTACTGCGAGCTAGCCAACTATCCTCTCCCGTGCAAAAGCGAGTCATAAGTGCCGTGAGGGCTGCCATGGACCCTCGGCTTTTCTTGGCCGAGGTGGCGGGCGAGCCATTCATCACGGATGCTATGTTTAAAGGCCGCTAGGGCTTCTGCGTCCGGAGAATCGACGATCTGGTTCTTTTTGGTTCGGAACCTAGTCCAGAATTTTCTGGCGGACCCTCCAGGTTGTTGGACTATGTGACTTAAGTCATTGGCGTCAGGTGGCCGTACATAAGTGCCTTGGAAGTTGTCAAGAAAAGCTTCTTCCATATCCTCCCAGCTACCGATGGAATTTCCAGGCAGGCTGTTCAGCCAGTGTTGAGCTGGTCCTTTGAGCTTTAATGGGAGGTATTTGATAGCGTGGAGGTCGTCCCCAAGGGCCATATGTATGTGGAGAATAAAGTCCTCGATCCATACTGCAGGATCGGTTGTTCCGTCGTATGATTCAATATTGACGGGCTTCAACCCCTCGGGGAATTCATGATCCATTACTTCGTCTGTGAAGCATAGAGGCTGTGCGGCGCCTCTATATTGGGCCGCGTCGCGGTGCACCTCCGATGGAGTCCGCCTGTGGTTATCGGCCCGGGCGTGACTGGGTTTGTCATGTCCGAATAGGTAGCCGTGGTCGCGAGTCGAAGAACATCCTCGCGATCCGTAGATTGATCTGGTGAGTCATGCTCTCTTGTCCAGGTCTTGCCGGAGGTCGAATGTATAGTCCCGAGCTGTTTTTCTCTACTTTTGCGTGGTGGGGCGGGTAGCTGTTCGGCCTGAGTTGCCGCTTTGTCCCGACCGCGGGGCGGTCGGTCTGCCGCACTGTCACGACCGCATGGTGGTCGCTCCGCATTGCGCGAGGGAGGTATGTGCTCCGGTGCCTCCTCATCGAACTGAGGTAGCAGCCTCCGTTTCGGGTAGCTCTTGGCTGGGCGCTTGAGGCCGTATTCTTTGACTGCCAGGACGTCAGTCCACTTGTCAATGAGCAGGTCTTCATCAGCTTGGAGCTGCTCCTGCTTCTTCTTCAGGCTTCTTGCAATGGCTATTAGCTGGCGCTTGAAGCGCTCCTGCTTGAGGGGTGCCTCGGGCACGATAAAGTCCTCGTTGCCGAGGCTCTCCTCATCCTCTGAGTGTGCATGATAACTATCGTCATCAGCGTCACTGGGCATGGCCTGTTTACTAGGGTTAGCTTGCTCGTTGTCTTGTTCCTCCTGTTCGGATGCTGCTCCAACAGGGTCTTCATTGTTTTTGGCGTTGTCCGGAGTACTATTTTCTCCGGTGCCAGTGTTGCTGTCTTTTGAGTGGTGTGGCTTAGAGCGGCGTTTAGGGCGCCGACGCTTGGAATGTGTCTCAGAAGGTTTATTTGCATCTGGGTCTTCTTTGTCATCGCCACTAGATTCTTTGGGTGTATCAACCATGTACACGTCGTATGAAGAGGTGGTCGTCCAGCATCCAGTGACTGGCGGGTCTTGTCCTTGCTCCTTATCAGCATCATCGTCCATACCGTCGATGTCTTCGGAGCCATAATCAAGCACGCCGGTTAAGTCATCGACAATGGCTATGAAGTGGGTGGCGGGTGGGAAGCAAAATTCCCCGTCGTCAACCTCTAGCTCGAACCGAACATAGTTCGGCTGTGAGCCCTTCTCCAAGGACAAGTTCTTTAAAGAGTTTAGCACATCGCCCAAAGGTGAGTGCTGGAAGATGTCTGTGGCGCTGAATTCGAAGATTGATAACTGATCTAGCTTGGTGTCCGCAGGCGTTCGTGGTTTGGAACTTATGGCTGGAGACGAGTCCGGAGTTCCACCGACGCAAGTATCGCAAGGTGTCGAGTCTGTGTGCAGCTCGAAGGCCGCGGACTCTGTGGCCTCGGATGGCATGATCTGCTCCGGCTCTAAGGCCGTCGCAGCATCAGGAACCATCTCCTAGACATGGTCCGATGACAGATTTAAGCCATGTTCATCGGAGCGAGGGAAGCAATCATCATGGTCTCAAATCCGTTGAAGATCAAGTTTCCATGGATATTTGAACGTAGTTCAAGCTTCCGAATCTGACCTGGTGGCCAGGGGCGTAGCTATCGATCTACTCCAGATGGCCAAGCGAGTTAGCCCGCAGTACGAAGCCGCCGAATACGAAAATCTGTCCGGGGGGAAGGTTTCTCCTTGGACAACGTCACTATCGACGATTGAAGGGGCCATCAAACCTTTCATTGACGGCACAGTGGAACTCTTAATGAAAGCACCAATGTCGGTGTCAGAACCGGCGGATCTCGGGTAGGGGGTCCCAAACTGGGCGTCTAGGACCGATGGTAACAGGAGACGGGGGACACGATGTTTACCCAGGTTCAGTTCCTCTCTATGGAGATAATACCCTACTTCCTTCTTGATTGATCTTGATGAATATGAGTATTACAAGAGTTGATCTACCACGAGATCGTAATGGCCAAACCCTAGAAGCAAACCCCTCCAGTTTATATAGACACTGGGGGGATCTAGGGTTACACGGAGCCGGTTACATAAGAAGGAATCTTCATAGTTGGTCGCCAAGCTTGCCTTCCACGCCAAGGAGAGTCCAATCCGGACACGGGTGCAGTCTTCTGCTTTCTTGTCTTCACAGCCCATCAGTCCGGCCCATGGATAACAGGCCGGACGCCCGAGGACCCCTTAGTCCAGGACTCCCTCAGGGACCTCGTGGAACCCCGTGGCATCAAGCTCGGCGACAATTTGCGGCTCCCAGCCCATCAATGCCACGGGGATGGGCGCTGGCGCAGTCGGGGCGACGGGAGCCGGAACAGGAGCGGGGACAGGCACTGCGTCTTCCGGCAAGGCCAGTTCAAGCTCGTCCTAAAGCGCATTATGTTCTTGAGATTCCGGCAGGGTGTCTTCCTCAGGAAACTGGAAGACTAAGGGTAGACCATCGTTATGCGGTATGGCGTACATTTAGGTCAGGCTGGTTGGAGGTAGACGACAGGAGAATCAGAGATGAAGAGAAAGATTGTAGCGATACCGGGTAGTGCGGGGTTGATTTTAAACTGCGGCGCCGGTGACATCAAGTGGGAGCAGTTGGGACGAAGGTGGGCGGCGGAGCCTGGTCAAAGGGCTCGCCTCCCGGTGAGCTGCTGCACAATGGTTCTGCCAGACGCCTCCCTGCCGGGCGCAGGCGGTCTCGCTTGCACGCCTCCCGTCTCACACGTTTTCTCGGACGACACCTGCCGATGAGAAGCGGGACTCGTGGCGGCACATAAATGCCCTCGGTTTCAATAGTGAAAGCGTTCGCCTTAACGTGACAGGTCTTTGTTCCAAAATACCTTGGCTCTTCATTTGTGCAACTTGTCATGAGCAGCTTGTCTCAAATTGAAGAAAAAAATTACGAAGTAATATTTGTGCCATATCACGTGACCAAGAATTTATGGTCACTTTTGGGTTTTCTGAAATTTAAGATCCAGGATTCGAAACAATATCATAACGTGCATCGTGCAATAAATTTTCAAGCCATACATCTGTCCTATTATATTTCTTAAGAAAGGATTTGGTCAAACATTTTGCTTAGTTAGACTTCAGACAAGTTATATATGCAGAGTAAAAGGATAATCCCTCCGTACCAGTGCATTGCCTGATATATTAACTCAAGTACTAGGCACGAACAAACGGGCTCAATTCTGTGCTCCCTCTATTTAGATGTGTAAGTCATCTTACGAAAATCAAATAATCCCAAAACACTTAGGCGCGATACATTAACTCTCATCTCGCTTCTTGTTTCGTGACATATCAACCAATAAGAGATGTGGGCCATGCATGCTTTAAATGACTTGAGACTAGCAAACTCGATATGCAGTGGTTAGTTCATTGCATGCAATGTTATTAATTAGCCAAAAAACATTAAGTTCTCTTGTTTTCCCCTCCACCTTGGTCGCGGTTCGCAACCTAAGATGACTTACACACCTGGACGGAGAGTAGTTGTAGTAGTACTAGCCAATGCAGTTGACGGGTGACCTTGGCGAGCGGCGACCGAGGGAATTGAACCGTGCTCGGCATGGTAGGTAACGTTGTCTAGTTACTAAAGCATCCCTCCATTGTTCATCGGTAGTCATTATGGACCAGGGGCATGAGGGGAATTTCCTAGGGCTGGAATTCTGGCCGCCATATATTTCGACTCGAAACGCGGAGGCTCGACTTGTTGGGGTTGCCTAATGTGCGTACCACGCACGCCACCAGAAGGACACGAGCCTGGTTTTTCTAATTTTTTAATTTTTTTAGGATCAACACGAGCCAAGGTCTGGCTGGTACGCCGTTGGGTCCTACCATTCAAGAATACGAAAGGAACCTTTTAAATTTCCGAAAGAATCTGTGTGTATTACAATGCCCGTATTTTCCTTGCAAATACAAATCTCAATGTGGTAATTGATTTATGACGAATTGTTGAATTAGAGTGAGTTTGTGATATAGTGATCTTAACGTGGATTTCCCATTTCATGGTATCCCTAGTAAGTTTTTCAATGCAAATTCAAATTTAAAAGATGAACAGTATGGAGGTGAGAAAACTTTGTATGTATCAAGCATATGACCACACACACACACACACACACACACACATACACACACACACACACACACACACACAGACACCCACACACGAACACAACAACAATCCAATAAGTATAGTGCATCTATTTTTCCAAACCATGCATGTGTGACACGAATTAAAAAAATACTCCTTCTGTTCCTAAAATATTAGTCTTTTAGAGATTTCAACAAGTGACTACATACGGAGCAAAATGAGTGAATCTACATTCTAAAATATGTCTATATACATCCGTATGTGCCAGTCCATTTGAAATCTCTAAAAAGACTAATATTTAGGAATGAAGGGAGTAAAATGTAAGATATGCATGGTCCTCATTTCAATATTTAAAATGAACATGAAACTGAAACATGAATATTAAGTCTAGTACTACAGTACATGCAAATGTTGTGTTTAATTAGGCAGAGCTATGATTGTCGGGGGTCAACCCCTCGACCTTAGATAAAATTGTGAAGCTCTGTTTAGGGTTGTTTAGATTATATTTGTCCCCACCCTCCCAACCACCGATTGGTTGTGCACCCCCACCCCTCCTCCCCGGGAGAATATCATGTGCCCCCATACCTTAGATGCTATATGCCCATACGAGTTGCTTGGAGCTTGTAGATCTGAGATATAGCATCTCACATGATGTCTTAATATTTTACAGGAACCTTGATGAATTTGAGAATTGCACACGATTTGTACAAAAACTACTCAGATGCCCTTGGATCCCATATCCAACGACCTCGAAGCTCCTATCACCGTAGCATCTAAGATGAAGGAGGACATCATATTCTCCTGTATGTAAGAATATCGTGTGCTACCACACCTTAGATGCTTTGGTGATACAAGCTCTTCGGAGCCGTTGGATTCGTGACCCAACACCTCCTCGGTGGTTCAAATGTTTTTTTTACAGAAAAGCCCCCAAAGAGTTCGGCCACTGCTTACAAGCACAAAGACTGCTCAGATGCCATTGGATCTCAGATCAAACAACCTCAAAGCTCGTATCACCGTAGCATCCAAGCTGTGAGAGCACCTTATGTTTTCTCGCATGGGAGAAGATGAGGTGCTCCCGCACCGTAGATTCTATGGTGATACAAGTTCACAGAGATCTAAGGACCCACAATAGGAGGTTTGAATGTTTTTGCAATATACGGCTGAGAGAGTTTGGGAATTGCACAGAAAGTACAAGTACTATGCATGTGCCATCTGATCACTGATCATACGACCTAGATGCTGATATCACCGTAGCAGGTAATAAAGCTACGGGGAGCACCTAATATGAGCAACGGGGAGCCGTTGGATCCTAGATGCAGCGGTACACACGAGGCTTGAATGTTTTATTTGCAAAAAATCCTTTGGAGAGTTTGGAAATTGCGCATAATTACAAAGACTACTCCCAAGCCATTGGATCTCACTTCCAACGGTGTAAAAACTCGTATCACCATAGCATCAAAGCTGCGGGGTGGATGTGATATTCTATGTCGCTCTCATTTTTGTTTGTAAACTTGCAAAATACGTGTAACTCGTGCCGTTACTTGTCTAACCGTGCAAAGTGTTTGTTCAAAAAAAAAACACCCTACCGTGAAATATCGGAACAACACACGGGGGTCCCACTTGTCATTAATCAAATTTGGACCTAAAACTAAAAAATCTAAAAGACGAGATTCGAACTGGCAACCTGGACTACAAAGCGTAAGTCGATAGCCTGAAACAACAACGGTTGTTGGCTTTGTCCCATAACTTGATTTTATACAATATTACGTTGAGTAGAGTAGAGGGAGTGCCTCGTCAACACGTGCATGACCGTTGACTCACTTACTGGTGGGTCCCAGGTCCGTGATCTCGCTCTTCTCTCCATCGCCTAACCTTTGCACGGGCACACACGAAGAGCGGCACTAGCTTGCCGTGGTGTTATTACAACTAAAAAATCTTGGAAAATAGAAGAATCGCCTAGAACAAGAGAAATTGTGGCTGGTTGAGACGGAGCTAACCACACCTATCCTCTGTGCCACGTTAGCATGATGAAGTTGTGTGGCTAGTGGGGTGTTTTTGACCGACTGGCTGGGTCCCGAGGTCGAACCATAGGTACTACGTCTGATACAGTATATTTTTACACGCACATTTTTCCTCTGTGCCGAGACATGGCACACCCTACCGCACGGTTTCGGGGTCCTCCGGGGTGGTGCACGCATATATTCTTCCTGACGTGGGACGCCCTACCACGCGTTTTCGCCGAAGCAAGTAAATGAGTCGTCAAATCACAAAAGACAACCTTTCCCGCCGAGTACATCAGTGAAGCACGGTGGCTAGCTAGTTGGGCTAGTTCGACCGATTAGCTAGGCCGCCGCCACATTTTTTTCCACCTCTGCCGGCAGGTAAATTTAAATATCCACCGCGGCGTTGCTCTGGTGTTTGGGTGCGGCAGGATTTTTAATTTTTGATTGACGGGAGCAGGGGCGACAAGATTTTTAATTTTTTGATTGACGGAGGAGCGCGGCAGCAAGTCACGATGACTCCACCAGAAACCCATTGCCCCTCGATGTGAGAAGTCGTCGACCGGTGTTTTACCGGTGAAAACCAAAGATTCCCGCCTCGGCCTGGCTCCCTCCGCCTTCCCGAGATTGCATTGCCTTTCAGCCGTTTCGCCCCCTGCATCACCAACGTCGTGCACCTCGAGAAGCGAGGGACTTCGGTGGTGTTTAGGTGCCCTCTGCATGGGCATGTCCATGTCTCGGCGCAACATGACCACTGGATCAAACTCAGACGGTGCAGATCAGTCACTGTAGCACAAAGTGTGTGGGTGTGTTTGGTTGCATTCTCATATCAATATAGTTGTTTCCTCTTCGTGTATTTGTGTTAACCTACCAGTGTGGACTCATGCACCCTTCATGCACTCTGCCAAACACTCAAAAGTGGGCCGAGAAGGGAACTTTTGCTCCCATGCCGTGCACCCTTCATACACCCTGCCTAACACTATTCGTGCTTCATATGGTTCATGTTTCGTGGAGTACTGTAGCACCGTACTCTCCGTGCGCTGTAGACCTAGTTCTTTTAACATTGATCTCACCGCTCATTCTCGATGGGACAGTCGAAAAAGCGGTACTATTTTACTACATTACTGTTCATATAGTTGGCATGCGCACAACATCATTTGTTGTCCTCATATCTTACTACACTAGCAACAAGATTATGTAGTACTTACGTATGAACCACTGCACATACCTAGTAGTATGAGCACTGTGTATGTTCAAGTGGCTGCCGTGTTTCGCACTCCTCCGTCGTAAGAGTGGAAACGCTTGTTGTAGTCATTTTTTTCTTCAGAAAAACAGTGGACACGCTCTACCGTGCGGATCCTCCTCCAGCCATGCACTAAATTACTCACTTTCGCCGACGTGTGGGACAACCAGCATCAGGGTCCACCAGCCATGCACTAAATTACTTCATAGTAGAGTGACGGTAGACTACCTCGATCGAAGCGCCGTAGTAATGCCCAATGAGCCCTCAAATCACAAAACCCCATCCTTTCCAGCAGTAAGTTGGACGGACGAAGCAACCATCATTTCACTCTTGTCTCTCATCTTCCTCTCTACCCAACTCGCTTGTCCGTCATCTTGTTCCTCATTTCTTCAAGAAAACCCCGACCTGCTTCTGCCATTGTTCTTCTCTCCCAAAGAAGGAAAGGTGAGCGCATCAATGGTGTTGATTCTGGCCAAGGCCCGGTCTTGCAACCCCAAGACTGATCCTATAACTCCCTCTCTGTTCTTCTTTTGGGTTTGTGATTATGGTTTATTTTATTTTATTTTTATTTGACAGTTTCTTGATGGACGCTGGAGCACCGGCCGAAGTGATGTCTATGGCTCTGGCCAAAACCGTCGAGGCTCATGGTACGAAGAAGCGCAAGAACCCCGCCGAGACTACCACAGCACAAGCTCAAAGCCATCGCCTCTGTCCAAGCCTCCTCTCCGGATCCCTCATTAAGCAAGTCAAGGTAATATCTCTTCTTGACGATCTTTTCTCGATCTTGATCGTGTTTTTCATCTAACACGCAGTACTAGTACTAGTAGTACAACTTTCCGGTGATCTTGCATGTGATTTTGTGTGCCAAATGACGGTTCTAAATTCCTCTTTTGACCAAAACATGCGAGAGGTTGATAGTGATTTCTTATAGATTACTTTCAACTATTTCTCTCGTCCCAAATTTCTTGTCTTAGATTTGTCTAGATACGGATGTATCTAATACTAAAATGTGACTTGATACATCCGTATCTAGACAAATCTAAGACAAGAATTTTGGGATGGAGGGAGTACTTTATGAACATCAATGCTACCTTTGAAGAGGGTATATTTGCCTCAGTAACTTGTGTTATGGATATTGCAAGTAATCCCTCTGCTCTCATGCCTTTGAAGACATGTTCTAGTGTCTTTGTTCACTCATTTCTGTGCGTATATGTAGTCATATATGGAGTATAATATCGAAAATCATCTTTTATTTATGAACGGAGGTAGTAATAAAATATGGTTTCTGTTTGAATTAGAACCAGGTTCGCGATGGAGATGAAGTTCTCAAAGTCATGCGTTGTGAACTGGAAGACATGAGGATGAGTTCTACTACTAAACTATCCAGTTGCTGTGTCCTTGTCGCCACGTGTCCTGAACTAGTGTTTTCCTGTAGCATTGTTGTCATGCGTGTTCTCGAGGCTGTACTTGACCACAACAATTTCCTGGCTGTGCCTTCGATTACTAAGGGTGTGGTTCTTGTAAAGCTACCCAACAAATCTGATGCGGCATGTCTTCATCATCATGTTTATGAGTGCAAAGGCCACTCTGTTAGGTTCTCCAAGGTTGACGAGATGGTGATGGTGCATGTAGACATCCCTCACGAAGTCCATGGCCTAGTCAGTTATGCGGGGTTCATCTTGTAGGTCGGTGGCAAGAAATAGTCTGCAGAGTTTAATTAGTGCAACTTTGCTTGTCTGTAGTAAGTACTATTGTTCAGTACTTGATTTGTGTTTGTTAACCATGTATTATTTATTAGTACTGCCGCTTTTGGTGTGTGGTCAGTCCTGAGAACGGTCTATGTTAATGTCTGTCCACTCAATCCAGTCTGTATATTTTGAAGTATCTAGATCATCTTTTTTGTGAGGACGGTTTATCAATTATGGTTACACTCCAATATCTGTATGCATTGCAGGGTTTATCGCACCCACCAGAATTTCCAGTCCCATGGTGGTTCGGTCCATACGATTTGTCACGACCTTTGGACTATCCTTCTTGTGGGAGTAGGCGGGGCCCCTGCATGCCACCCGTAGTTGGACGATCAATCTTATGTTTAGTACTTCAACATAGTGATTTCCTGGTAAGGATTCAATCGTGTCACATCAAGTAAATCTTATTGATTTACTGTCTAAATCTTATTGATTTAATGTCATGTTTTCTTTCTTTTCCTACAATTTTACGATGTAGGTTTTGCCATGTGACATTCGTCACAGAATAAACCATTTGGTTTGCTCTACGATGGCTGTTTTTGCAAGTTTCACTTCTTATGTCGTGTCAAGAACGGAAGGCACCGGCCCATCACTTATATTATCGGAAAAAAATTCGATCAGTCTGTTGTCTGACTACAAGCTGAATCCCTATGATGAACTGCAGTTTGGTTTAATAAAAATGCCACAATTAGTCCTTCTCGCGTTTAAAAGAAATGAAGAAAAAAAACTGGATCACGATCACGAAGCCTAGTCAAGTTAGAAAGCTAATCATACCAGACCAGACAAGATCGCCGCTTTCTCGCACATCGGTACCACCTTCAGCAACGGATCGAGCACCAGCAGTTGCTCTGGCAATGACAGCGGCAGCAGCTCAGTCTGATCCAGCTGAGGATTGGGCACCGACCGCGTCTGCGGATCAGGCTGATCTACCAGAGGATCGGGCATCGACACCGGCACCTGCTCCGACACCGGCACCAGCTCTACAAGGAGCACCATCTCCGGCAGCAGCAGCGGCTTCGGCACTGCACCAACACTTGCACTTGCATTCGCTCCGGCCCGCGCAGCGTGCCGAACGAGCAGTTGCACCGCAACAGATCGGGCGCGTAGTTCGCACTTCATATACCAAAGTCCTTACAAAAACCGACATGTCCACCTTCTTGGTAAGCATTGGCCGCCCAAGTGTTTTGGGTTTTTTTCTTTCCATGTTGTTTCGCATGATTCACTGTGTTGATCTAACCGTTTGGGTATGACTTCTTGTTTGCAAACAGAGAATTCCTAGAGCAACGAGGGAGTCGTTCAACAATCCGGGCGGCAGCGGCCAAGTGTCTCTTACCGTGCGCAGCCTTGGTGTGAATGAACCTGCTCAATATACCATAAGTACAAAGGATGGTCGCATGATGATTGATGCTAAAGGATGGTCAAGGTTCAAATCTAAATCATATCTTGCGGTAGGGGATGATGTCAAAATTGAACTTTCTCGGCCAGGAGAGCTGGTCCAAATCAACTTTGAAATTCTTCAGTACTGCCGAACTGATCTATCCACCGAGAGATTTTGATGTAGTACTCTGGCATGGTGAAACAAGTGTCATGTATGTATAAGTAGTACGAAAGTATCGTTGATAGAACTGCAACTCTGATTGCTGGTTAGGAACTGTCGTTTGATTTCATTCCAACAGCTGCTGTGCTTTATTCAATTTTGTGTATTCGCCTTGCGACTGCATCTAAAACCAGCACCGTACCGACTGCCTGCAATATGAAAAGCGCTGAGGTAGAACACATGGGCCCCCAAACATGCAGGCCCACCGGCCTATGGCCCAAAGTCCAGAACCGTGAGCCTATCTGAGTATTTCTCAGCTGAACCCCCATAATGCCTATGCGTTGCACGTAACATCAAGATGCATTTGTATGAGTATTTTATCTTGTGAGAGAAAAGGATGAACGAGGGAAGGCCTTATTTGAAAATGTGTAGAGGTGTGTGGGTACCTTTTTGCAAAATTGCCATAGTTTCCTTCCTATCCGTCAGATATAAATCGGACGGCCTATATTGCAGGATGACAGGCACACAGTCATCACCAACTCGTCTATACCGTGTTAAAAAAACTCTATTTTTTATAATTATATATGTTATATATATTCCCCTTGATTTTTCTTATGTATAAAGTTGTGATATAAAAGATCTTTATATTTCTTTACAAAGGGAATATCTCTCTGTGAAAAATATATTTATGTGTAATAACTAGTTACTCATGTCTTTCTACTTCCTTCCGCTGATATGTGGGGCATCCGGCAACGGGGTCCACATGCCATATGCACCAAATTAGAGTGCACAACTGCACGGTAGACACACCCTAGTCGTAGCGCCGCATTAATGCCCAATGAGCCGTCAAATCATAGAAACCCCCACCTTTCCAGCTTTAGCAGTAAGCTGGACGGACGAAGCGGCAATATTTCACTTGGCCTAAATCCCTTCTCCCTTGTCTGCTTTTTCAGAGAAAACTCCCGCTCGGCGATTCATAGGGTTTTCTCAAGGAGAGCCTGGTACGAATTCTTCATCCATCCCCGATAAATCCAAGTCCCTTGGTTGCGGGTACTCCTAGGATGGCAGCCGCCGTCGTTGATGCATTTTTCTTCCTACTGAATCTAGTGTGTTTCATTTGCAGTGCCAAAAGTGCGAGGACCCGACAGGTTTCTGCGCCCTCGGCGAGACGTCACACTTGTTCCATCTCATCCTAACACAGGATTTTAAAACGCGCACAGTATGTTCCTAGAATCCTCTTTTCTATCCGGGAGGGTGGGGTTTTTTGAACATGATGTCGACTAATTTGGAAATTTGGATTGCTATATTTGCATAAAAGGTACTAGTACCATGGTCAACACTGACGTGAAGGAGGAAAATATTTCTAGATTTGGATATAGGGAATTCATTGTGTTCTCATATTATTTTTCCTGCAGTGCATTCCTTGCTCTGCCAGAACACATGTACTCAAGATGCTCGGCCAGAATACACCAGTTTAATGGTAACAGTGAAGATAAGCCATGGATATAAGTTTCGAGTTAGGTTCATGAACCAAGAAGATCGCTGCTTTTTTTTATGGCCAAACTTGGATAAACTTTCTCAAGTGTTACGGACTGAAAGTTGGCGCACGAATGTTGATGGAAATAGCAGAACCTGGTCACATCTTCACTGCGATCTTCCACCGCGACGTCGTTCCAATTGTTCATCCATGTTACTTTTCTATCTAGTTCTTGCTTGTTGCCTCGATTACTTCTTAATCCACCTATTCTGTCTAACTAATCACAATTTCACTTTAGAAGTAGCAACGAATCTCTCACGAAGATGCTACTTCTAACTAATATTTTCTTATAATTGGTGGCACGTGTAGGTTTTTTCAGAGTTAAGCAGGCTGCTCGTATGTTATTCTGTAACAACTCGGCTGTTACTGATGGCACTCAAGTTGACTGGGACGACATCCACAAGTTCCTACACTTTATTGATTGTCTTGAGGTCCTTGTGGGGCGTTTCAATGGTGGAAGGCCATGTGGGCTTTATGTGCCACTGCTGCACTCGTTGAACAGGTCCAACTGTGTCGAGAAAATTATGGTACGAGCTGTTTTCTGTTATATATGTTGTTCATAAACTATTGCTTATACACAGTTTTACAACTGTGATCTTCTTGAAACAGAAACTGCCCAGTTCTATTGTTCCTATACAGATGCCTGACCATGGTCGGGCCAGACTTATGCTTGGTCACAACATGATGTTTATGTCGACCTACTCCATTCCCGTTGGAGGTGAAAAGATACTTATTCATGGGTGGTCTCAAATAATGAAGGCCCGTCCATCTTGGAGAATAGGACAGAAGATTATGTTCCTGCTTTTCCATGGCTCTAAAGCGAATATCCTGTTTATTGACCACATTGCGAGATGAAGCCCCTTTCAGAAGGTGGTGGATGCGCGGGGTGGCGCCTGGGCCTTGTCCTGGGGCTTGGCGGCCTCACCCTTGGTTAACTGTGGCAAAGTAGCACGTTCAAGGCATGCTTTGTACGGTTGAACCTGTATAAGTACTCATACTGCTTTCAGCTATGGTTGTTAAGTGCCCCTGCTGGTTTCAGTTAAGGCTATTAAGTACTCCTACTGCTTTTACAGTATGTCGTGTTTCTTCAGTCCTGTCTTCCTCCAACCGCCAAAACCAAACCAACGCCGACGGGGCCACCTGCTTCCGCCTCCCACGGCTGGCTGCGCCTCAGCGCACGTATCGCCTCCCCACCATCTCCTAAATCGTTAACGCCGACGTCTGAGGCCTCGCCGTTGTCCTCCGTGCGCTTTGGTGCGCTCGCCGCGGCGCCGCCCTCTCGCGTTGTCAACATGGTCAACAAACAATAGGAATCGGTAGAAGTACGTGGAGAGGATGACAGTGGGGGCCCACCATGTCAGCGTATGGAAAAATAAAATGCTTCCTCCTAGTGTTTTCCTGACATTTGGGACCCACGACATTGTGAGCGTATATAGTCAATAGACAAGAGAACAACACAAGATCGATTGACACCTGGGACGTAGCTGCTCGAGTAGTATTTTTTTTGTTACTTTTGAGACGGAGCAGGGTTTGAACTGGGCTGTGGCCCGTCTAGCCCAGATATTTTATGTTCACCATGTGACCAGCCCAGCTATTTTTTCTTTGTGAAAATGAGCCCAATTTATTTTTTCTGAAGAATACCCAATCCAGGCCTACTTATTTTTCTACGCCCTAATGGGCTGCAACTCTTTCAAGACGCCTGCAAATCTTGAAAGTAATGTGAAATGGGTTGTAAATATAAAAACAGATGACAAATTGGCAATTACTTTATAATTTCTGAATTTTTTCACATTTTCAGATTCCTATTTCAGTGGGCATTAACCTAATTTAAATATATCTTCAAAGTACTTTAAATCTGGCTCGACATTTCGGTATAAAAAATAGTTTGGAACCGACAGAAATATGCGAAATTGGCCCTGGCCAACCAAAAAAATACGGACTGCAATAAATTGCATAAGAAGTCGAAGTGAGCTATATATAAATTATTAAAAAAGAGGGAATGGTCTGACTTGTGGGCCTATTAAGTTGACGCGTATGCAAGATTTTTTTAGTTATTATATACGCCAACAAAGATTCTATCAGACGTAACTGTTGGATGTCAATCCAACGGCCGTCATCATTTCTTCAATCTCGATCTTCTTGCTCCACCGCCAAATCCAGCACCAAGGGACCGCCGCTCCGCCTCCGTGGCGGTTGTGTTGTTGCATGCAGCCTCACCGCCCCTACTACTGCCACCGCTGGCGTGGCATCCCTCTACTCACCCACACCCCTGTTATTCTGTGGGCGACAAAGAGCCTCACACCGCAGGCCGAACCAGTGAACCTCGTACTCTCTCTGCGTGGGCATCCACCGCTGTCTTCCTCGGCTCCGCATCGTCCCCTTCCTAGGCCTCGTCGTCGTCCACCGCCCTGGTGCTCTCAGCGCGGCGTGGTCAACATGGTCAAGGAACGACTTCCATGGGAAGAGTACTGTACGTGGAGAGGCTGACAGCTAGGTTGTAGGATCGAAAGTATGTCTAGAGGGGCGGGGGTGATTAGACTACTTGATTAATAAAAATCTAGCCTTTTCCCAATTTTAGTTCTTGGCAGATTTTAGCAACTTAGCACAAGTCAAGCAATCAACCTACACATGCAATTCTAAGAGTATAGCAGCGGAATGTAAAACAATTGCATATGAAGGTAAAGGGAGGAGTTTGAGGGAGCAAACGCAATGTTGACACAGAGATTTTTTATCCGTGGTTCCGATAGGTGGTGCTATCGTACATCCACGTTGATGGAGAATTAAACCAATGAAGGGTAACGATTGCGCGAGTCCTCGGAGGGCTCCACCCACGAAGGGTCCACGAAGAAGCAACCTTGTCTATCCCACCATGGCCGTCGCCCATGAAGGACTTGCCTCACTAGGGTAGATCTTCACGAAGTAGGCGATCTCCTTGCCCTTACAAACTCCTTGGTTCAACTCCACAATCTTGACGGAGGCTCCCAAGTGACACCTAGCCAATCTAGGAGACACCACTCTCTAAGAACTAACAAATGGTGTGTTGATGATGAACTCCTTGCTCTTGTGCTTCAAATGATGGTATCCCCAACACTCAACTCTCTCTCATAGGATTGGATTTGGTGGAAAGAAGATTTGAGTGGAAAGCAACTTGGGGAAGGCTAGAGATCAAGATTCATGTGATTGGAATGGAATATCTTGACCTCAACACAAGTGTAGGTGGTTCTCTCTCAGAAAATATGTGTTGGAAGTGTAGGCATGTTCTGATGGCTCTCTCCACGAATGAAGAGTGGGTGGAGGGGTATAAATAGCCTCCACACAAAATCTAACCGTTACACACAAATCCCCAAACTCGGTGGGACCGATTCAGAGAATTCGTTCAGACCGATTAAGTTCAAAATTTGAACGTTAGGATTCTCGGTGGGACCACATGTCAACTCGGTGGGACCGATATCATTAGGGTTAGGGCATAACATAATCTCGGTAAGACCGATTACACAAACTCGGTGAGACTGATTTTGGTAATAGGCAAACTCGGGGGGACCGATTCGCTCATCTCGGTTGGACCGAAACATTACGAAAGGGAAACGGAGAGTTTGCATTGCAATCTCGGTGGGACCGGTCGCTCATCTCGGTTTGACAGAAACATTACGAACGAAAACAGAGTGTTTGCAATCCCATCTCGGTGAGACTGAGATCCCTATCGGTGAGGCCGAAAAGACTAGGGTTTATGGCAATGGCTATGTCAAGTGAACTCGGTGGCTCCGGACAGAAAGAATCGGTGGGGCCGAGTTGGATATTTGGGTTTGGGACATTTATGGATATGAGAAAGTAGTGGAGGGTTTTGGAGCATATCTCTAAGCATTTTGAGCAAGAGCCTCATTAAGCAACACCTCATCCCTTCTTAATAGTATTGGCTTTTTCTATAGACTCAATGTGATCTTGGATCACTAAAATAGAAAATGTAGAGTCTTGTGCTTTGAGCTTGAGCCAATCTTTTGTCCTTAGCATTTTGAAGGGTCCACTTTCTAATCCATGCCATGCCAATCATTGAGCTTTGCTGAAATATTTATCTTGGAATAGCATTAGCTCAATGAGCTATATGTTGTTAGGAATTACCAAAACCACTCAGGGATAGTTGCACTTCCATGGGTCCACGGCAGTCGCAAGGAAGTGCCTCCTTATTACGTGGAAAATAATTATTCCTCCACCTGACAGCAGGGACCCACCGGACGGGCCACCGTATTTCGTGAAAAAACGTTTCCCCCTGACTGCTGGGACCCACCGGACGGGCCACCGTATTTCGCGAAAAAAACGTTCCCCCCGCTGTCAGCTCGGACCCACCGGAAGTGCCTCCTTATTACGCAGAAAAAATGAATACTCCCCCTGCTAGTTGGGACCCACCTTGGTGGGAGGCTGACTTGTGGGCCTAAAAATTTGACGGGGACGGAGTGCTTTGTTAACTTAGTCAATATGAACGATTCTAGCTCCAGTGACTGTACGATGTCCATCCAACGGCCGTAGTGCTTCTTCAACCTCTGGTCTTCTTGCTCCAGCCGCCCAAAGCAGCGCCGGTCGTGCCGCATGCTCCTGCCTTCCGTGGCCGGCTGTGCTGCCGCAGAGGCCTCACCGGCCCTACTATTCCCACCGCTGGCCAGGCCCTGCGGCGACGGCAGCCTCACACCGCAGCCGAACTAATGAACCCTCATACTCCTCTCGTGCGGGCTTCCACTGCCGCGTCTTCCCCGGCTCCGTTTCGTCCCCTTCCTAGGCCTCGCCGTCGTCCACCGCCCTGGTGCTCTCGGCGCGGCGCGGTCAACATGTTCAAGGAACGGCTTCCATCGGACGTGGACTGTACATGGAGAGGCTGACAGCTGGGTCCACGGCCGCAGCAAGGAAGTGCCTCCTTATTGCACGCAAAATAATTATTCCTCCACCTACCAGCGGGGACCCACCGGACGGGCCACCATATTTCGTAAAAAAATGTTTCCCCCTGACTGCTGGGACCCACCTGACTACATCTTCGCACGTAAGGAAGTGCGTCCAGGCAAAAAAAACCGATTCGCCCCCCCTGACTGCTGGGACCCACCAACTACATCTTCGCACGCAAGGAAGTGCCTGACAGTCGGGACCCAACTGGTCGAAGCGTATGTAGCGTCGTCATTCTGGTCACGAACGTGTACGTACATACTGGTCGATGTAGAGGCGCGCACGTGTCGTAGTAGAGGCGCGCACGTAGCATGTACACGTACGTACAACGACCAGTGTGCAAGAAATAAAATACGGCCACGTACTTACACACGGGCGGGGTCTCGAACGCCTACTCGCGCATACGTACGGCCAAGGCTCGTGTACATGGCTGGGTCGGAACGGAGAAACCGCGTCATCGTCATGTTCATGGGGAGCCAACCGGCTGGGTCGGAACGGAATGCATTGTCGTTTTCATCGGGAGGGCTTGGATGGAACACCCCATGGAAACGAGGCATGGCGTACATCAGAACGGAGGAAACGGCCTTGTGTTCGACCGGACACGTTCAAAACGGGATCCTGTTCATCTGGAGGGGTCTGGCGTACCGCAAAACAGAGGAAATGGACCTCCTACGATCGAAACGGGGGTCTTGTTGATCAGGAGGGGTGTGGCGTACCGCAAAACGGTGGAAACGGGCCTGTGTTGGAGCGCTACGGTCGAAACGGGGGTCCTGTTCATCGGGAGGGGTGTGGCGTACCACAAAACAGGACTCCACGGGATACTGTTCATCTCCACCATCGACCCCTCCGGCCTCCACAGACTCTGTTCATCCACCGTCGACCTCCTCCGGCCTCCACATGTTGTTCATCCACGGGCTCCTGTTCATCCAGCCTCCACCATGCGCTACTCCACCGGCTACTGTTCAACCAGCCCTCTCCACGGGCTCCTGTTCAACCACCCCTCCACGGGCCACTATTCATCCAGCCCTCCACCGTCTACTGTTCATACAGCCCTCCACGGGTGGTCCTGTTCATCCAGCCCTCCTCGGGGTCCTGTTCATCCAGCCCCAACCGGCTCGATCGATCGGGGTCCTGTTCATCTAGAGGCAACACCACGGGGTCCTGTTTATCCACCCCACCGGGAACTGTTCATCCAAACCCCCCAGCAATGCTCACTGTTCATCCAGAGGCAGCATCGATCGGCTTTAGTTAGCAGCAGTAGCGAAGAAATCGCTTGATCGTGTTCAGTTAACAGCCATCGATCGATCGCTCGGGTTCAGTAACGTGTAGCCTGCATTGCAATCGCTCGGGTTCAGTAGGCGAACGCCTCTCTCGGGTTTAGTTAGAGCCCAACGCCTCGCACCCACGTGTGTGCGTGTACGAGAGAAATGCGCAAACCTCCATGCATCGCTCGGCCCTGACCACCCACCGTAACCGGGAACACCCCGATATTTTCCTATCCCTTGCTTCTACCACGGTTTTTTCCGTCATGGACGGCCCAAAGAATGTCATGCAGTTGTGTCTCCGGCCCGCCCAGGACGAAAAGTCCATTTTTTGTCATGGTTTTTTGTCGTAGAAGTAGGATCCCACCACATCTATGATGATACCGTGTTTTGTCACAATTATCGTCATAGAAGTGTCATAAGTATGACATAATTTTTTTTTTGTTTGGCCCAAAATGTCGGATGTGTCTTTTTTTTGTAGTGAGTCTTGAACCCCGCCATCACGATCCTTGCCGCATCCATCAACGTCCGGTTCTTCCTCTCCGCTACAGCATTTTGTTGAGGAGTTTATGGTGCGGAATATTGATGCTTGATCCCCTCATCACTAAGAAACTCATCCAAGGTGTAGTTCTTGAACTTGGTGCCATTTTCACTTCTTATTGTCAAGATCTTTGCATTGTGTTGACGTTGGGCTTCATTTGCAAAGTCAATGACGGTTTGTTGGGTCTTGCTCTTCCTCTTGAAGAAATATACCCAAGTGTATCTTGAATAATCATCCACAATCACCAAGCAATACTTTCTACCCCCAAGACTATCAAAGGATGGAGGCCCGAAGAGATCCAAGTGAAGGAGCTCCAAAGGCCACTTCGAGTAAATGATAGTCGTGGGAGGGTGAGCCTTTTCATGTAGCTTTCCTTCGATACAAGAACTACAAGCACGATCTTTAGCAAAGCTAACATTTGTTAGTCCACGGACATGGTCCCCCTTGAGAAGACTTTGCAAAGATCTCATATTAACATGGGCTAAACAGCGATGCCAAAGCCATCCCACGTCAACTTTAGCCATTAGGCATGTCGCGGTCTTAGTGGGTCGCTCCGAAAAGTTGATCACATAGAGATCGTTCTCGACATGCCCAACAAAGGCTACTTTAAGAGTCTTGCTCCACAAGAGGGTCACGGTATCAATATCAAAGAAAGTGGCAAAGCCCATGAGTGCAAGTTGACGAACGGAAAGTAAATTGTATGCAAGGGACTCAACAAGCATGACTTTCTCAATCGTGAGATCATAAGAAATGACAACCTTTCCAAGTCCCAATACCTTAGAAGACGAGGCATCACCCCACTCGACATTGGTGGGCATAGATGGAATCTTGTTCACATCCACCACCAAGTGCTTGCTTCCGATCATATGATTTGTGGCTCCACTATCGAGCAACCATGATCCCCCACCGGAAGCAAACACCTACAAGAGATCAATGCATGGTTTTAGGTACCCATTTTGTAATGGGTCCTTTGATGTTAGTAACAAGGGTCTTAGGAACCCAAATAGACCATTCAATGTACTCATAAGGAGAACCAACGAATTTAGCATAAACATGTGCATCACTAGCACGACATAACACATAAGAAGGGTTAAAGTCGTCGGCTTTGTTGGGAGGGGTAGCATTGCCCTCCTTGGCATCACCACCCTTCACATTGTTCTTCTTATTCTCCTTAGAAGCACCCTCTCCCTCCTTCACAAAGGTTTGCTTGAGAGGAGGATGTCGTTTGGCCTTGTCATTCTTCTTCTTGTTCTTGGACTTGGGCGCGAACCCAATCCCTTCCTTGGTCACAACTTCCTTTTGATTGCTCAAAAAGTCGTTGAGATTCTTCTCACCTTGTATGCACGACACAAGGCCTTTCTCAAGTTGCCCCTTCAACTTTGCATTCTCCTCAACAAGATGCACATGCTCACAACAAGGGTTAGTAGCATTTGCATTATCAATTAAAACCATATGAGGAAAGGTGGCTTTCTCCTTGATTAGCTTCACTTGGAGTTGATCATGAGACTCTTTAAGACTAGCATGGGCACCCTTCAAGGCCTTGTGAGCCTTGTCAAGTATCTCAAACTCCTCCTTGAGTCTAGCAAGATCAACCCCAAGTTTGGCCTTCTCGGAATTTAGCGCACGAGATACAACAAGAGCATGATCAAGGTCTTTCTTCAATCTAGCATGGTCATCATTGTGTGACTCCTCAAGAGCCAAACGATGACCACACTCTTCCTCAAGAGCATTAGAGAGATCCGATATCTCATCGGCATAGTCATGACTATGCCCCTCCATCTTAGATATGGTTTCTTCATGAGCCTCGATCATGTCATTGGCTTCACCAAGTTGTTCCAAGAGAGCAACGAAGTGCTTCTTGGATTTACCCTTGAGCTTACTCATAAAAGACTCAAATTCATTAACCTCCTCATTAGGCACCTCATTTTTATCAATGCAATCTGTCAAGGAAGGATTAGTAATGATGGTGGTTTTGATGTTGGGGTTTACCTTGTTGGTGGATTTAGCCATGAGGCACTTGGCAGTGATGTTCTCATTGGGTGAGTCGAAGAGAGACACTCGTGGAGTTGTCTCAATGGCAACTCAGGCCATGGCAACCGACTCACCGTCATCATCATCATCATCATCATCATCATCATCATCATCATCGTCATTGTACTCTTCTTTTGCCACCAACCCCTTGGGAGGAGTCTTCTTGGTGAAGTTGCTCTTGTTGGGGAAGGATTTGGCCTTGTCTTTTCGGATGAGCTTGCCACCATTGTCTTCCCTCTTCTCATAAGGGCATTCCGCAACAAAGTGGCTCAAATTGCCACAATTATAGCAAGTCCTCACTCGTTGCTTGCCCTTCGCGCCACTTGAGTTGTTCTTGTTGAAGTTGGGCCTTGTGTTCTTCTTGCTCCAAAATTTCCTTAAAGCAAGAGCCATGTGTTCATGATAAGCATACTTTGTATCTTCAGGATTGCTCTCCTCTTCTTCCTCTTCATCCTCTTCTTCCACACTGACCTTGGCCTTCAAGGCAAGGTTGGGCTTCTTTGCTCTTTGAGAACGTAACACCGCATTGTCGGCGGTCTTGTCCAAGATACTCATAGCAGCAAACCCATCCGACACTTCACTTGAGGACAAGGTGTGGAAATCCGGCCTTTGATGAATGACAGAGGACATGGCCTTGTGGTAAGGCATCATGGCCTTGAGGAATTTGCGCTTGATCCAATTGTCATCTGTATCCTTGCTCCCATAATCTAGGAGTGAGACCGCAAGAGTAGTTAATCTTCGGTAAAGCTCATGAGATTCTTCATCCTCTTTCATTGCAAACTCATCGGCTTCATCTTGCACCACTTCATAGTTGGAGCGTTGAATGCTTGCGCTTCCCTTGTAAAGGGAAACAACATGGTTCCATGCTTCCTTGGCCATGGTGAAGGGCCGAAGATGAGAAATATCTTCGGGTGGAATTGCATCTTGGATGATGAAGAGAGCATTCTAATTGAATTGATTATCCACAGCTTCTCTAGGGGTGAAGTTGCTTCAGTCATGCGGATAGAAACCTTCTTCAGTGATTCTCCAAATATTAGTATTAACATGGTTTAAATGATGCTTAAAGCGATAAACCCAAGCATCAAAGTCCCCATTTGTCACAATCTTAGGAGGAGAACCGGCATGATTCAAATGAGTGGAAGGAATCGGTCCACCATAAGTAAGCGGAGGTTCCACATGGGCAAAGATTCCATTTCCACTTCTACCACTAGATAAAGGAACTTTGTCATTAGTAGCTTCCCCCTTGTCGGAGTTAGCATCCGTCACCTTGTTAGTGGGATCGACCACTTCCAACGGTGTGGTGGATAATTTAAGACCATCAAGAAAGTTCTTAAGCATGCCTTTGACCTCGGTCGTCATGGAAGCTTTCAATGTTTCTAAAGCCACATTGAACTCCTCGCATGAGACCGAGGTTCCCCCATCGGCCGTAGACAAGGACGGAATCACACCGGGGTGCTCCTCCTCACCGTCTATGGAGTCAACCATACTCTTCGGATGGCAAAGTCCTTAATAAAGAGATGAGGCTGTGATACCAATTGAAAGGATCGACATAGTTGACTAGAGGGGTGGGGGTGAATAGGCAACTAACAATTTTTAGCTTTTCTTTACCAATTTAAACTTTGCATCAAATTAGGTTGTCTAGATATGCAACTAGGTGAGCAACCTATATGATGCAACAACAACAAGCACACAAGCAAGCAAGGGATGTAACACAAATAAGCTTGCACAACTAAAGCCACGAGATAACCAAGAGTGGAGCCGGTGAAGACGAGGATGTGTTACCGAAGTTCCTTCCTTTTGAGGGGAAGTACGTCTCCGTTGGAGCGGTGTGGAGGCACAATGCTCCCCAAGAAGCCACAAGGGCCACCATATTCTCCTCACGCCCTCACACAGCGAGATGCCGTGATTCCACTATTGGTGCCCTTGGAGGCGGCGACCGGACCTTTACAAACAAGGTTGGGGCAATCTCCAAAACATAATTGGAGGCTCCCAACGACACCATGAAGCTTCACCACAATGGAATATGGCTCCGCGGTGACCTCAACCGTCTAGGGTGCTCAAACACCCAAGAGTAACAAGATCCGCAAGGGATTAGTGGGGGGAATCAAATTTCTCTTGGTGGAAGTGTAGATCAGGGCCTTCTCAACCAGTCCCTAAAGAATCAACTAGTTTGATTGGCTAAGGAGAGAGATCGGGCAAAAATGGGGCTTAGAGCAACAATGGAGCTTTAGGATGGAAGAGGTAGTCAACTCGGAGAAGAAGACTGTCAGGACCGGTTTTCCAGGATATTAATTTCCCAGAAAATGGCCCTTGTGCTCACCAGCCCCAGGATTACTGTTAGCTGATGAGACACCAACTTGATACAGAAACTCCAAGAAAATACAAAATGTGTAGTACAAGACCATTCTGGCCTATGAGTACAACAAATGGTTTCTAGTGGTTGATGGCGGAAGCGGTTTGCGGTTCATCAGCGTCTATGGGACTCCATTTCCCACAGGAACAGCTGACCTGGATAACTCCTATCTTCGCGAGGCTGCTATCATCATCGCGTAGGTTCCGGGGCTGTCATTTCAACGCTCCTCTCGATACAAGAAATCTGGCCAAGACAATAGCCAGGGACAAGCCAGTGAGTACTTTGAATGTACTCGCAAACATTATGAACACAGGTATAACATAATGAATGATAATCATGCTCTGAAATATTTCATGATCACAACGTCAGTCACGAAATAAAAATCCATGATGCACGCAAGCAGGTTATTCATATACAACATGAATATGCAATAAGGGAGTAGAAATAGAATGCACCAATCGTGTGTCTGAAGCGACGGCTCAAAAGGATAATAATATAAAGCATGCCTCAGTCGGGCGTCTGAGCGAAACCACATAAAGGGCTTATAAATAAAAGAAATAACAAGCATGCCATAGTCGGGCGTCCGTGCGACACCACATAAAGGGCTTATAAATAATTTAAATAACAAGCATGCCAAAGTCGGGCATCTGAGCCACACCACATAAAGGGCTTATAAATAATTTAAATAACAAGCATGCCACAGTCGGGCGTCTGTGTGACACCACATAAAAGGGCTTATAAATAATTTAAATAACAAGCATGCCACAGTCGGGCGTCTGAGCGACACCACATAAAGGGCTTATAAGAGAATAATCACAGTGAATATCCAGGAGGTAGAACCGTCCCAGGGATACTCAATAATTCAAATAATGTAAATGGTTAGTCCATAATAATAGTAATCATAATCATCATGAGTCACAAGTCATGATCCATGTTCGTTTAGCAATTTTTCCTCCAAGACCGACACTAAGACCGACACTTGACCCATCCTGCATCGTAGTCCTTAACCATGGTGTGATAGCTCGGCTTATTAGGGATGATAGACTACTCATATCAATAAGGAATTCATTCTTTTCGGGAGCCCATTGGACGTAACTCCAAAGTTAAGCGTGCTCAGCTTGGAGTAGTGTCGGGATGGGTGACCGACCGAAGTTGCTCCGGGTGCGCACGAGTGAGGACAAAGTGCAGAAAAGACTAGTATTGATCTGTGGGGCGATCTAGATCCCGCCAGAGTAACGACCACCGGCGGGTGTGTCAAGGCGTTTCAAGTTGGTAATCGAGCCTTCCCGACTTAGGAGCCCCTACTTGATTGTTTGTTGGCGTTGTTGAGTCTAGAATGGAAAATGTTTTGAGTCTTAGGATTATATATATCGGAGAGTAGGATTCTTTTTACTCCTCGGTCCCTTCGTCGCTCTGGTGAGGTATCCTCGACGAGAGTTTTGACTCTTCTCTCCTCAAATTTCACTAAAAAATTTTAGGATCACGTGGGTATCTTGGAATCGTTCGATGGTTTTGTGGACGAGAACATTGTTCTTGGTGCCCTCGACATTTAGGGGTTGTGGCGGTGTCCGGGGAGTTGAGCTCCGAGGTGTTGTCGTCACAATTTTATCGTTGCGATTCGGAATACCCGAGTTTTGCCGACATCGAAATCTCTTTTGTGCAGTTGTTGGTGAGATAACCTGATAGCCAAAGATCTTGTGGCGAAAAGGGAGTATTGCCATGACTTGTATAACGGATGTTTTTTCGAAGGTCGAGGTACACGATTTCCGAGGATTTCTTGGTTATGTGTTGACGGATGGATACAGCTGGATCTAGGTATTGTTAGTTTGGGTGATATATTTTGTGTCCCCTGTATCCCCAACACCAGATTGCATAACCAGAAAGTTTCGGGAGTTTATAGGTGGGAATTCTAGTAGCTTATAGGATATTCTTTCCGACAGATGTATGATTTGAGATTGGGGTTCAACGTCTAGTGGTCCGCCCATTCACGGTCGATTCTGATGGTCGCGAGGCGCCTTAAAGAATCCTTGGCTATGCTGATTCGGGACGCCTTGTTAGTCATTCGTGACGTCCGCTATACGTCGTGTCCGTGTGGGCCCCACCACGAACACTTTGGGCGAAATCTCTATCATGTGTTTGTTCCGGCTCATTCTAGAAGCCAATCTTTTGTTTTCAGTTGTGATATTCGATTTGTTTCTAAGACAGTTGTTGTTTCCATATCTTTATCTAAGTGGCTTCTCACCTTAATGGACGTGTGATGATTAACTTTTGGAATTCATTCGTTCATTCTTGTTCGAATGTTTATTGTGAAGACTATATGTTGCAATTTCTATCCGTTGATTCTACTTATCATTTGTCTATCAAAGGACTAACGGATGTCACCCTCTTCAAGATGGGCGATTATAGATTTCTTTCTAAACCAATTGTCCTTGGTGACTCGGATATTGATCTTATTCTCGGAATGGACTGGCTTTATCAGCACAAAGCTCAGCTTGATTGTGCTGCCAGGGAAATTCAATTGACTCACTCTTCTAATGATGTGATCATCTATGCCTTTCGTGATGAAACCATTGGTTGTTTTCTCTCAATGAGAAGGGCGAACTGAATGCTATCTCTCGATTCGATCGTTTGTGAGTACCAAGATGTCTTTCCGTAAGAGCTTCGGGTATGCCTCCTCATCGGCCGATTGAGTTAGTTATCGATCTTGAGCCCGCATCGAACCCGTTTGTAAGCGTCCATATAAGCTTGGACTGACGAGCTGAAGGAATTGAAGAAGCAGCTCGATGAACAAGAGCGTCTGGGTCCGATCGGATCGAAGTTCATCTCCTTGGGGTTGTGGTGTTCTTTTGTCCGAGAAGAAGGATGGCACGGACCGACTTTGCGTCGATTACCGTCCATTGAATAAGAAGACAATCAAGAACAAGTACCCACTTCCCAACATCAATGAGCTTTTGAGCAACTCAAAGGTGCTACTGTTGTTCTCCAAGCTTGACCTTCGTATGGGTTATCATCAGATTCGATTCGTGAACAAGATATTCCCAAGACAGCATTCGAACAAGCTTTGGTTCTTATGAATATCTTGTCATGTCTTTCGCCTCGTCAATGCTCCTCCAACATTCTCTCGGATGATGAACTTCATTTTCAACCCCTACACCAATGAATTCGTCTTGGTCTATCTTGATGATATTTTGGTCTTCTCCAAGAATAAGAAGGATCATGCCAAACATTTGCGATTGGTGCTAGACAAGCTCGAGAGTACCAATTCTATGCGAAGTTCTCCAAATGTGAATTTTGGCTTGATGAAGTGCTTTATCTTGGTCATATCATCTCCGCCAAGGGCATCGCTGTTAATCCCGAGAAGGTGTCCGCAATTGTGAATTGGGAACCTCCTCAGAATGTCAAGCAGCTCCAGATTTTCTTGGTCTTGCAAGCTATTGTCAAGATTCGTTGAGAACTTCTCCAAGATTGCAAAGCCTCTTTCCAACCTTCTCCAGAAGCATGTGAAGTATGTCTGGTCTCCCGAGTGTGACGTTGCTTTCAATACCCTCAAAGAGAAACTCGTCACAGCTCCTGTTCTGACTCCTCCTGATGAATCCAAGCCATTTGAAGTTTTCTGTGATGCTTCTCTTCAAGGTCTCGGTGCTGTGTTAATGCAAGAGAAGAGAGTTGTGGCTTATACCTCTCGCCAGATTGAAGCCCAAGGAGAAGAACTACCCCACTCACGATCTTGAGTTGGCGGCGATTGTCCATGCATTGATTACATGGAGACATCTCTTGTTGGGAAGGAAAGTGGACATTTTCACCGATCACAAGAGTCTCAAGTACATCTTCACTCAACCCAACCTCAACCTCAGGCAGACTCGATGGGTCGAAATGATTCAAGAGTACAACCCAAGTATTGAATATACTCCGGGCAAGGCCAATGTCATTGCAGATGCTTTGAGCAGGAAGGCTTACTGCAACAGTCTAATCCTCAAGCCCTTTCAGCCGGATCTCTGTGAATCTTTCCGCAAGCTGAATCTTCAAGTTGTTCCTCAAGGTTTTCTTGCCAACCTCATAGTCTCTCCTACTTTGGAAGATCAGATTTGTGAGGCTCAACTTCTGGATACTATGGTGAAGAAGGTGAAACGTGGTATCGACAAGGGCATTTCCAAGTATAAATGCTTCCACGTTGATGACAAAGACACTCTGTTCTTTGAGGACCGGATTGTGGTTCCTAAGGGTGATATGAGAAAAGTCATTATGAACGAGGCTCACAATTCGCTTCTATCCATTCATCCTGGAAGTACGAAGATGTACCATGATCTCAAGCAGTCATATTGGTGGACTCGAATGAAGCGAGAAATTGCTCAATTCGTGAATGAATGTGATGTCTGCAGAAGAGTGAAAGCAGAACACCAAAGACCAGCTGGTCTCCTCCAACCTCTTGCTATTCCGGAATGGAAGTTTGATCATATTGAAATGGACTTCATGTCTGGCTTTCCAAAGTCCAAGCGTGGAAATGATGCTATCTTCGTTGTCATTGACAAGCTTACTAAAGTGGCTCATTTTCTTCCTATCAAAGAATCCATCACAGCAGCTCGGTTGGCGAGCTATACACCTCCGAGATTGTCTCCTTGCACGGCATTCCTCAAGTGATCTCTTCGACCGTGGCAGCATCTTTACCTCCAAGTTTTGGGATTCTTTTCGAAGGCCATGGGCACCAACATTCGTTTCAAAGACAGCTTTCCATCCTCAAACAAGTGGCCAAGTTGAGCGAGTAAATCAAATCCTTGAAGATATGCTCGGGGCTTGTGTCATTTCTTTCGGTATGAAGTGGGAAGATTGTCTTCCTTATGCCGAAGTTCTCCTACAACAACAGCTTCCAGCGAGTTCGGCAAGGCCCCATTCGAAATTCTCTATGGCGAAAGTGTCGTACTCCTCTCAATTGGTGCGAGACAGTGAACGCCAACTTCTTGGCAATGACTTGATCACGTAAGTAAGAAATGTGCCAAGTCATTCGTGAGAATCTCAAAGCCGCATAATCGCGCGGAAGAGCTATTATGATGATAAGCACCGTGATGTGGCTTTTGAAATCGGAGACCATGTCTACCTCCGTCTCTCCAATGAAAGGCACTCGTCGCCCGGTATCAAAGGGAAGCTTGCACCTAGATACGTGGGTCCTTTCAAGATCATTGGGAAAAGAGGCGATCTCGCCTATCAACTTGAGCTTCCATTCAACCGCAAATGTGCACGATGTGTTTCACGTGTCACAGCTTCGCAAGTGCTTCAAGACTCTGAACGCACTATCAACTTCAAGAGATTGACCTTCAAGAAGATCTCTCTTATCATGAGCACCCGTTGCTATTCTTGAAGAAACCGAGCGCAAGACTCGCAACAAGTCAATCAAATTCCTGAAAGTGAAGTGGTCACACCATTCGACCGAGAAGCTACCGGGGGCGCGAGGATCACCTCCGCTCGAGTATCCGGAGTTCTTTCAGTCCTAGATCTGGGACGAGATCCTCTTGTAGTGGTGGAGTGTTGTAACACCCGAAGTAACTTTCCATATTTGTAACTCCAACTCTTGCCATTTTCGCATTGATATATGATATTCCCTCCGTGGTTGGGTTTTTCTCCTTTTGCTTTTTGCCCATGTCATGCATTTTATATTATGTCATCATGTGCCTCGCATTTGCATACGTGTTCGCCTCATGATTCCGAGCATTTTTCCCGTTGTCCGTTTTGCAATCCGCACTCCTATCTCCCCGGCGGTCCTTTTACGTTTTTCCGTAAAGGGTACTAAACCTTCTCGAAATGGACCAAGGTTTGTCTAGTGGCCTTGGTATAACACCGTAGACCACCGGTCAAGTTTCGGTCATTTGGAGCTCGTTTGGTACTCCAGCGGTTAACCGCGTGACTCTCGAAAGGCCTCTTTTAAGTTGCAGCCCAACACCCCACCAAAACAGCCCAATAACCCATCTAAGTCACTTCCATGCTCTCCGTCGTTCGATCACGATCGTGGGGAAAACTACACCTCATTTGGAATCTCCTAGCTCCTCTATGCCTATTTAAGCAAACTCCTCCCGTTCAAATTCGCGGATCAAATTCCCCCCGAAACCCTAATTGTCCTCCGCGCCGCCGGACGTGTCCGCCTTCTACGGACGTCGTCCGCCCGCCGCCGCCCACGAATCCGCGCCGCCACGTGGCCTCACCGCCGCCACCACCGCGCGGCCGCTCGGGCCCGCGAGGGCCCCCGACCGCGCCGCCCGCGCCCGCCCCGCCGCAAGGCGTCCGTGCGCCGCCCGCCGCCGCATGTTCCGCCGCCCTGGCCGGAGCTCCCGCCGCGGCGTCTTCCTCCCCGGCGCGCCGCCCTCTCCGCCACCGGCCGCCCAGCGCCTTCGCCCTTCCGGACGTAGCGCCGCCTCTCGCCGCCGCCGCCCCGGCCGCCTTATTTCGCCCGCGCCGGTCCGGCCGCCGCCGCCGCCAGCGCCCGGCCGGCAGCCTCGCCCGGATCTGGGCCGCCCCTCCTCCGCTGAGCCCGCCGACAGCCGCCGCCCGATCCGCCCGATCCGGCCCGATCCGGCCTCGATTCCCGCGCGTTGACTTCTCCCCCTCCTAATTTTTCTCTAAGTCATTTTGCATCTAGTGTTATTTTGTTGCATTTTCGACCGAGTATATCTTTGCATCTGTAGGTCCGTTTTTCGCGTATAATATGTCAAAATGTTCGCCTCGAAGAGTAGATCATTTCATTCCATTGCATCATTTTCATTTGAGCTCATCTTGATGCCCAAAATGCTGTTGGAAGAGTGCCATGTGATGTTAGTTTCTGTTTCTTAACAGAACTTGCACTTTTGTCATTTTTGCCATGATTAATTTGTGCACCCTATGGATTTTAGTCCTACATTTGTTTTGTAAAATGCCATGCCATCTTTCCAGGGGTGTATGCCATGTATTTTTGTGATCTATGTGGTGACTAGCACAAGCATGCAAAGTAGGTGTCCTGCTGTTGCTGATTTTCAGCCCTGTTTAGCTGATTTTGATGCCATGTTAACTTGATGATACCGAGAGATCTATACATATTTTGAGGTACTTCAGTAAGGGTGTTTTGTAAAGCATGTCTTACTCTATCCATCCATGCCTTTGTTTGCAATTATGGAGTGCCATAGCTTGAGTCAATCGAGCTCTACTTTTGCTATCAAATGTTTCCTGGCAGATTGTATACATGTTATTCAATTTTGCCAAGCTTGTTGTGGTTGATCCATTTATGCTATGTTATTGTTCTTGCCATGTATGTCTTCTATGTCATGTATTCTTGATTTATGTATGCTTAGTTTTTCATATAAGGCTCTGTAGTGAGTGCATTGAGCTTGTTAACATGCCTACTCGTTATCAGTTTTTGACATGTCATGTTGCTGAATCTGTTAACGAGACTTTCAATATTGACATGGGTGTTACTATATTTTCTAGTCCTTTTTGGCTTATGGTCAGTAAGGGACTTTTGATCTATGCTTTGAGTAGATTCATGCCATGCCATGTTTTGCTATTTTAAGTTCCTGTAGCATGTAGTTTTCTTGCTCTGAACATTGCAACCTGATGCTGTTTTTGCCATGTCCAGCCTGATATTTTGTGCACTTTTGCCATGCTTGTTTGAACCTGTTATGATGTGAACTAGCCATAGCTCAGTGCTCATCTTTTGTCGAGCATCTTGTTTAGATCACTGCCATGTGCTTTGTTGATACGTTTGGGTGCAGTAGCTTAATTAATTGTTGCTTGCTAAGTGGCATCATGCTGTTAATGGCAGATTTGTGCCATTCTTGTTTTGCTTGTCATTTCCAAACCGTGCATCCGATTCCGGTGATCTTTATATCGATTTCAACCGAAATCATCTCATCTTTCCAGTGGCACACTTGGTTTGCCAAGTTGATGCCTGGTTCATCATTTACCTTCCGGGCGCATATATCGCTTTGCATATCGCATCCCGCATATCATGTCATGTTTTGCATCATGTTGATTGTGCATTGCACCGTGATTTATTGTGGTTCCTTTGTTTGTGTTGTTGCTTTGGGTAGAGCCGGGAGACGAGTACGTGAACGAGGAACCTGTTGAGAACGTTTTCGAGGATCAAGCTTTCGACAACTCTGAGAACATTGCAGGCAAGATGACCATACCCTCGAAATCACTTCTATCTTTGCTATGCTAGTTGCTCGCTCTTTTGCTATGCCTATGCTACGATGCCTACCACTTGCTATATCATGCCACCCATATTGCCATGTCAGCCCCTAACCATCCTTTCCTAGCAAACCGTTGTTTGGCTATGTTACCGCTTTGCTCAACCCTCTTATAGCGTTGCTAGTTGCAGGTGAAGCTGAAGTTTGTTCCTTGTTGGAACATGGAGATGTTGTTCCTTGTTGGAACATGTTTACTTGTTGGGGATATCACAATATATATATATCTGCTATATTTAATACATCTATATACTTGGTAAAGGGTGGAAGGCTCGGCCTTATGCCTGGTGTTTTGTTCCACTCTTGCCACCCTAGTTTCCGTCATACCGGTGTTATGTTCCTTGATTTTATGTTCCTACACGGTTGGGTGATTTATGGGACCCCTTGACAGTTCGCTTTGAATAAGACTCGCCCAAGAAGGCCCAACTTTGGTTTTACCATTTGCCACCTAAGCCTTTTCCCCGGGTTTTCGCGAGCCGAGGGTCATCTTTATTTTAACCCCGGACCGGTGCTCCTTCGAGTGCTGGCCCGAACCGGCAGACTGCATGGGGCCACCACGGGCAACTCGAGGGCTGGTTTTACTCAGGCTGACCTATCCGGTGTGCCACGAGAACGAGATATGTGCAGCTCCTATCGGGATTTGTCGGCACAATCGGGCGGCTTTGCTGGTCTTGTTTTATTCTGTCGAAATGTCTTGTAGTCCGGGATTCCGAGATTGATCGGGTCTTCCCGGTAGAAGGAATATCCTTCGTTGACCGTGAGAGCTTATAATGGGCTGTTGGGACACCCTGCAGGTAATATCTTTCAAAGCCGTGCCCATGGTTATGAGGCAGATGGGAATTTGTTAATGTCGGTTGTAGAAAACCCAAAGTTGACCTCAATAAAATACACATCAACCGCATGTGTAACCGTGATGGTCTCTTCTCGGCGGAGTCCGGGAAGTGAACACGGTGTTGGAGTTATGTCTGACGTAAGTAGTTCAGGATCACTTCTTGATCGCTACTAGCTTCACGACCGTGCTTTGCTCCTCTTCTCGCTCTCTTTTGCGATGTAGCCACCATATATGCTAGTCGCTTGCTGCAGCTCCACTTTACCACTCTGTCCTTCCTATAAGCTTAAATAGTCTTGATCTCGCGGGTGTGAGATTGCTGAGTCCCCGTGACTCACAGATACTTCCAAACACAGTTGCAGGTTCCGATGAGGCCAGTGCAGGTGATTCAACCGAGCTCAAGTGGGAGTTCGACGAGGAACGTGGTCGTTACTATGTGTCGTTTCGGATGATCGAGAGTGGTGCCCGGTTGGGACGATCAGGGATCGTGTAGCATTTGGGGTATCTTCTTTATTTTGGTTCCGTAGTCGGACCTTGAGTGTACTCGAATGATGGATGTTTATTTATGTCTTGTGTGAAGTGGCGCATCGTAAGCCAACTATGTATCTCTTTCCTTAATTATTACGTGGGTTGTGTGAAGATTACCTCACTTGCGACATTGCTTTCAATGCGGTTATGCCTCTAAGTCGTGCCTCGACCGTGGGAGATATAGCCGCATCGGGGCGTTAAGTTGGTATCGAGCCGACCCGCGTTACACGGATGGTTGCGGACAGGTGCGTGGTCATGTTGTTCATGACGTTTGTGACCCGTCGTGGCACCCGACATGGCACATGTACGGACTGGAAGCACGACGTTTGTGCCAAGAGGGAACGTTCACTGGCCCGACGAGGACGTCGGTTCCTCCGAGTGGGGGTGTATGTGATAGCCTGGCTTATTAGGGATGATAGACTACTCATATCAATAAGGAATTCCTTCTTTTCCGGAGCCCATTGGACGAGAACTCCAAAGTTAAGCGTGCTCAGCTTGGAGTAGTGTCGATGGGTGACCGACCGAAGTTGCTCCCGGGTGCGCACGAGTGAGGACAAAGTGCGCAGAAAAGACTAGTATTGATCTGTGGGGCCAGTCTAGATCCCGCCAGGAGTAACGACCACCGGCGGGTGTGTCCGGGGCGTTACACATGGACACGGCTATTCGAATAGATATAATCTCTGCAGAGGGTGTACTCTTTACCCATGAGTAACGGATTCCTTTAGTCCATCGGCAATAATTCCGTCTATGGTCTTTTAATTGAAAACACACCTGACCGCACACACCAGCCTAACTTACCGGTGTCTGGAATCACCCACGACACCCGTTAAGCAAAACTCTAAGTGGGGAGGCTACAACCTCGACTAGCATGGGATCACAAAATTTATAACGCGCGCAAACTAGGGGAGCTACCCCCTCGGCTCCAACCGGAAACACCCGTGCCCCCGGACCAGGTGGCATGTCTAGCGGATGCAGACGGTATCTTCCACAATGGCCTCTCTGTATGGTGTGTGCTAGGAAGGGGTTGACAATTCACTCAATCGTACCCTACCTATGGCAGGGACAAGTGGTAGTACAAAACAAGTATGGGGGTTACTAGAACAAGACTCGATCTACGGTCGACTCAGGAGGTTAAAGCATTCCCTGCAGGATTAGTATAACAAATATATTTCACACCAGCAAACAGAATCACCACTCATCATACCTCACCATGCCTTACCGGACATAATCATCTCAAAGAATTATTAGAGACAAGTTCGTGTCTACCCAAGACAGAGACTTTCCCCAGATTCCTCCCGATAGGCATGAAAGGCATACGAGGGTGATTACTATCAGACGCATATCAAAGTCCAATAGTAAGGAATCATCATTATGCACTCATGAACATGATCATATCATCACATAAAATACCGAACACTTCATGCCAAGGTGGTGTCGTATTAGCATCGAACGGCACACAACAAATATTATGCTAGGGTTCAGAATGCTTGCCTTCAAGAGTATGTAAGTGGGGTGCACTTTTTGAAAGTTGCTTCCTTCTTCAAAAGTCCTATTTTAAGAAAATTTAAAATTAACACATAGTTTCAAAACAGTACGAAAAGTTGTTTGTAAAATTTTTAAAATAAATATGAAAATAAACTAGACAAAATTTGAGAAACTAACAGAAAAAGAATCAAATCAATTGGACTTGTATTTAAAAATTATAGCCAGTCAAAGTTTAGTCAAAATATGTTTTTAAATAAAACAGAAAAAAGAAAAATGGTTCAATAAGAATACGCCGAGACAGAGAAGATGTACTCTGTGTTCTATGTTTCCACTTAAAACACGCCGCAGAGCTGGGTCCTTTGGGCGGTGGGGCCGCCGGGTCCCTTGGTCAGTTTGACGAGTCGCCCGCCCTCCTTCCTTCTCGCCGAAGCGGTGGCGGGGTTTCGGCGATTGCCGCCTACGAACGGCGGCTCCCCGCGGGATTCTAAGGGCGGGATGGATCCGCTGGTCCAGGGCGGTCCTCCCAGTGGTCGATAGGCTGGCGGGGGTGGAGGGGGTCGCCGACGGCGAGCTCCGCAGCGGACGGTGGTTTCGGGTGGATCGGGGTCTCGAGCTATGGTGGCTCCCGATCAGGCTAGAGAGGTGGGGCGGCTCCACACAGTTGAGGAGAGTCGGGCGGTGGCGCTGGATGAGCTGGGGAGGCCCTGCTCGCGACGTTCGGCACCGGAGCGTGGCGGCGGCCGAACTAGCCGGAGATGAGGCAGACGGCCTCCCTCCATCGATTGTTGGCTATGGGAGCACTTGGGAGATGGCCTGAGGTCGCCTGAGGGTCTGTACGAGCTCGGGGGCTCCTTTTATAGGCGGTCGAGGTAGGTTCCCGCGGCTGCGGATAAGAACGCCGGCGAACCGCCATTCTGTTGCTAGCAGGGCGACGTGGCGGCGACGGGCGCTAGCGGACGGGCTCGCGGATAAGCTCGGGCTGTTCAGGGGCGAGCTGGCGCGCTGGAGTGGGTCGGGCGGCACCGTCCATGGCAGGAGCCTGCTGCGGACGCCGGCGTGCCGCCAAGGAAGCTCTGACGGCTGCGCTGTAGGTTGCCAGGTGTGGCTTGGAGTGTTCTGGCGAGCGGGTGAGGACAGGGCGTGGCCCTGGGAATGAGCAAAGGCCAGGGGCAAGACGCGGCGGCTCGGTTGCGCTCACGTGCAAAACATGCGCTCTAGGCGCGCCCAGAGCACGCACGCCAGGTGCTCGATGAAATGCCAACGCGTGCTAGAGGGCTTGAATGAGGCTGGTAGTTAACAGGTCTAGGTTAGTGGTGGCTAGGAGATTAGTGGACATGGCTGCTGGGTCAGGGGATCAAGTCCACAATGTAGACTAAAACTATGCCAAAACTGGCCATGCACACAAGATGCTCGACTGAATGCCATGGGCATCTGGGCATCTCTTCTGGTGGCCAAAATCTCCAGATCAGAGTCTCTTTAGGTGAATGGGATGGTAGCAAGGTTAGTTTGGCAAGACCAGAAAGTTGTTAGTGTAAAATTTTGAGAAAACCAAATCTGGACAGAAAATGAAGGCTACTATTGTATGGACCAAAAGTATTCCAAAGGGTCCAATCTCATGGACTTAAGGGTTTGGTAGAGTGGTCAATAAGAAGGACAAATCCCAAGGCAACAAGAGCAAGATAAAATATGGTTGCAGTGCAAAGCAGTAAACTGGACCAGAATGAAGATGAGGATGATTTGCTCAAATTTTTCAAAGAACACCAATGGGTTTTTGCATATAGTTGAATAATACACTACTACTAACATCCCCCAAATTTTGGTCGGATTTTTAAAGAAATATTTAAATAGATTGTAGTGCAAATTACAAACTGGACTATATTTGAAAACTTGAGGTAGGGCTCAAAATCTCCAAATTACTAAAAGATATTTTTGCATAAAAGTGATGTGGGAACATCACATGACATCCCCAAATTTTGGTGGAAATTTTAAAGGAGTATTTGAAAGGGTTGTAGTGCAAATGGAACTCTAAAACTTATGAAAAATCATTTCTAAAGAAATAAAGCTCAGGAAAAATAATTTTAGAAATAATTCCACTAATAAAAAGGAATGGTCTTGGGGAGATATACAAGTCCAACCATATTTTTGAAAGGTTTCCACCTAGAAGGAAAAACTCAAAAATTCAGAGGGACAGAGTGATCTGCAATTAAGATAAAACCCGAAAATAAAAATTTAATTTCCTGGCAAAATTTTAATTAATAAATCAAGGTCAAAATTTTGGGGTGTTACAACACTACCCCCCTTAAGAAAAATATCATCCTCGAGATTTGCTAAGGGCTGCTTTGAAAAGAATTATTCCTACCATCTTAAAGTAATATCACAAAAATAACCATCCTACTCATGCAATTAAAATGTGGCTACAGTGAGTGGGCAATTAAGTGGTGTAAAACTATAGTGTGGAATACTGGCGCTGCGTGGAAAAATCTATGGTTGGGGGAAAACCAGAAATTCCTACTTTTGGTTAGAGTAAATTTAGAATAAATTTCTAAATTTCTAAAATACGCTGGTTGTACCCGAGAGCACAGTGCTCCCTTTGGCTGACAGGTGGACCCGGGGCCCACTGTCAGTCTCCTCTTCTACCTCTGGCTCTCTCTTCTTCCTCTCTCTCGCGCGCTTTCTCGCGCTTTCTCCACCGGCGACATCTAGCGCGTAGAGCATCTAGGCCGTACTGATGTAGTGCGCGGCGCGCTAGCTGCCGGTGCAGCGTGCACTCACTTCGCAGGCCAGTGTGCTGTCGGTACTGCTCGCGGATTTGCCTCCGATCACCGGCGATCGAGCGACGAGCAGCGCTGGTGGACTTCGCCCACCGTACACCGATCTCGAGCTATAAAATGACCGAGGTGCTCCTTTCTTCTCCCTCACACCTGGCCTCGCTTCTCCTTCTCCTTCCTGCTCCTCCATTTCTATTTGCAGGAGCTCGAGACGAGGCTCTAATGGCGGAGGTGATGCCGGACTGGTACATGATCCTGATGTGCGGAGGGTTGGCGGCATTGCTGGGGTTCTCCGTGCTCTTGTGCGTGATGATCCTCGATGATCGTCGTGATGCTTTCGCTCGAGTGTTAGCTCTCCGCGGTGGCGGTGATCATGAGGATTAAGTGCAGTGTCGGGTGCTACCTGTTGTCAGTGTGCTGGAGGCAACTTGCACCCGAATAATTACCCACAAATCTCTCCTTCAGAGACTGTGGTGTGCTAGGGAGGTGATCATTTAGGTGCAAAATGTCACGTGGATTTGCAATTAGTGCACGTGGTCGAGTGGTTGTGGTTGTGCGTCTGCTGTCGTGGTGTTGCGTGAATAAAAATCTATGTCGTGAAGAGATATACGCTGCAACAACTCAGGGAAAAATCTCACTTCAGAATTTACCGAGAGTGAAATTAGTTAATCGAAATTAACTGCAGTAAAAACTACTCACATTAATTGTAACCAAATATTTAATTCATCACACAAATTTAGGATACCACGCATAAGTTGCAACACATAAATAAATGCTGGGACAATAAACATAGCAGTGACGTCTACAACGAAAACAGCAAATAGACAGGGTCCTGAGGAAACGTCTCTGGTACTGGGGCACACTTCTCTTCTATCGGGGGAAGCGGGTTGACTAGTCGAAGAACGCGTCTCTCTTGGTCGGGCCTTAGTGGTCTGCCGATGGCGACCTGAGGATTTAAATCAGTGAGGCTCTGGAGATAACCCATTACTCGTTGGGTCAAATGCTCTTGAGCGATGACATACTGGGCAAGGTTGGACAGTACTGGGTCTCTCTCGATTCGTCCACCGGGAAACGATGCTACTTCTCCGGGTGCTGCACGACTCAGGAAGTAATAATACCCTTGTTCGCTGGCATAGCGAAACGAAGGCGAGCAAGCGCTTCATACGCAGCAGCTTCTATGGCCATTTGCGGAGTCGGCATAGATTTCCCCACGAAGGAGACTTCCGTTGGGTCTTGGTTTGGGTTTGCGGGAGGGGTGTGCACCACTGCCCAATATTTCGAGGTGGATGGGGTGATCCTTGATTTGAGTAACTCGTATTGGGGTGGATGGGTAGAACTCATGCTACTGCAGGTAAAGTCCCACAATATTTTAACAAAACTACCTGGGGTTGCATCTGGAGTTCTCAGATAATTACTAGGGCTTGGCATGGCAAAGAAATGGCTGTGAGAGTTGTGCATAAGATGAGGGATACTTGGTAAGGTCATGAGGTGGCCTTTTATATAGCATTGGGGCTGGGTTATTGATTACGGTGTGGGGCAACTAGTTTGTCGAATCTGCTCTATGGGGTCGAGATCAATGCCACAGATACACATATCTCACACAAGTGATGTATTACTGTGGGTGTCGTCGGGGAGGTTTTTGGTAGCTACGCCCGGGATTAAAAATGCAACCGTACACCAACATACTTACACATGGCTACTATTTAAAATAGGGGCGCACAAGCAGACATCATTTAATTATGGTGATACAAGATCACACAATTACAGGGCATGGGCATACTAAGACTCGGTACTACTCGAGTGACTTAGTCTACCTCGTTAATATCTGAGCGGGCGTGCCTTGTGGACATCAAGGCTTCTCCATGGGCTTCACCATCGGGGTTAGTTGGATGGTGTTGAGGGGCTGCAGGGTCGGGGTAGCGATGATGACCATCGCGGGGGTTGTTGGCCACAATCTCGTTGGAGCATGTTCCCAAAAGGCGACGAAGCACTTCTGGGGACACCAAAGTATTTTGGTTGATGGCTGGGGCAGACCTCAAGGACTTGATCGGATGTTCGAACAGCACGACTGGGTTGTCGGTGTCGGGCTCATCTTCTCCTCTTGCCGGGGCTCGGCGAACCAGTTCTCCACGGGCTGTGATCAGATCAAGGGTGATTTGATCAAACAGTTCCTCTAGTGCACTTACATAGCGCACCATATGAAACAATGCAGGATCCGTCTCGTGATCTCCGTTGGCAACCTGGGGTGGCATACCATACCCGTCACGGCTGGGGTAGTAGTAGAACGAGCGACAGTTAACGGCGACAAGTGCCGGAGTTGAATTATAGCCTCTCGAGCAGCTAGTTGGATGGCTTGTGGCTCAAAGGAAGTTGTCCTTCCGATGAACCTGTAGGGGCGGTGTCGGTGTCAAAACCGGCGGATCTCGGGTAGGGGGTCCCGAACTGTGCGTCTAGGCGGATGGTAACAGGAGACAAGGGACACGATGTTTTTACCCAGGTTCGTGCCCTCTCGATGGAGGTAATACCCTACTCCTGCTTGATTAATATTGATGATATGGGTAGTACAAGAGTAGATCTACCACGAGATCAAGGAGGCTAAACCCTAGAAGCTAGCCTATGGTATGATTGTTGTTCGCCCCACGGACTAAAACCTCTCGGTTTATATAGACACCGGATAGGTTAGGGTTACACGAGTCGGTTACAATGGTAGGAGATCTACATATTCCGTATCGCCAAGCTTGCCTTCCACGCCAAGGAAAGTCCCATCCGGACACGGGACGAAGTCTTCAATCTTGTATCTTCATAGTCTTGGAGTTCGGCCGTGACGATAGTCCGGCTATGCGGACACCCCTAGTCTGGGATTCCCTCAGTAGCCCCTGAACCAGGCTTCAATGACGATGAGTCCGGCGCGTTGATTGTCTTCGACATTGAGAGGCGGGTTCCTCCTCCGAATACTTCATAGAAGGTTTTGAACACAAGGGTAGTGTCCGGCTCTGCAAAACAAGTTCCACATACCACCGTAGAGAGAATAACTTTTGCACAGATCCTCTGATGTGTTCCGCAGCGTGACATCACACCACAGCCAGGCCTTTATATGAATCGTTTTTTTACCGTTCCACCTCAGCGCGTTTAGCGAGGCGGTTTCCTTGGCACGTCTTATCAAAGCATAGATCGTGCCCCCCTTATTCCGGGATTCCCATCAATACGGACGTGGGTAACCCAACCGTGCGTTCGCTGGCGCCTCCTCTATCAAAGGCGAGTCCTAATCGACCACGGGTGGGCTCTTGGTATTCAACCTCTTTATAATGAGGCCAAGGCCCTCTTCTTTTTACACCCTCCATCAAGTTCGCCTCGCGCTTCGAGTTCCAACACCCAAAGCTTCAGATTTAGGCGCTTCGGACCTTCGACGATGTCCGGCTCCGACCAGCACGGCCGATGGATGTCTTCCTCAATCACAGAAGAAGATGTGCTAAAGCTGCGAGCCGCCAGGTATCTAACCGGCGAGATCTCGCATAAGCTACATGCTCCAGGGCAGGTCATTCCCACTCCTGAGCCCGGCGAGAACGTGGTGTTCGTGTCTCACTTCCTTCGGGGTTTAGGCTTCCCGATGGATCCCTTTGTGCGGGGGCTCATGTTTTATTATGGGCTTGATTTCCATGACTTGAATCCGGAGTCCATCCTCCATATCTCGTCATTCATTGTCGTATGTGAGGCCTTCCTCCATATTACCCCCCACTTTGGATTGTGGCTCAAGACCTTCAAGGTGGAGCCAAAGATGATCGGGGGGCAGCAAGCGGAGTGCGGAGGGGCGGTCATAAGCAAATGTGCTGATGCTTCATGGCCCGAGGGCTCTTTTCAAGAGGAGCTTGGTTTGTGGCAACGGGAGTGGTTTTATATCACCGCTCCCCGGGGCACCAAATGGGCGGCGCTCCCCGCCTTCTGCTCAGTCCACCACAGTGGTGGCGTCATGGGTCAACAAGGCTCGACTGGGGCCGCCCAAGGACGCCCTCGCTGCAGGGCCGCATTCGAGACCTCCAAGAGAGGGAGATCAATCTGATTGCAGTGGCACAGGTCATGTTGATCTTGCGCCTTCAGCCCTGCAAACGTCGCCCCCTCCGCATCTGGGAATTCAATCCGAAGGGACCACGAGCTCTCCAAAATTTTATGGGCACGACGCCCGTGGAGATGTATAAACTGTTTTCGGATCACGAGAGAAGTGTCCGGACCTGATTGTGGACGCAGGACTAAGCTGCAATCACCCAGATACTCAAGTAAGTAGTCATGTAACCGGACAAGATGTTCATTCATTTATTATATATATGCCCTTAAAAGGAGCCATTTCTTGAACAGGAGTGGATCGCCAAGGCAAAGTTAATAAGGTGTCCGGCTCCCCTCCCAGAGACCACGCCGGATCCCATGCTGACCAAGATGTTGAAGGTCGCGCCTTTTGAAGAAGGCGAAGGGGGGAGCGGGGAAGCAACTGCCTCTACGAAGGAGGCTATCAAGGAAGGAGGGATTAAAATTCCCGTCTTTCGAGGAGAGAAGAGGACTGCTTCGGAAGATACGGAGGTCAAGGCCTGAAAGAGGAGAAGGGAATCTTCGTCGGAGAGTCCGGCGCCGGGAAGTAACCCAGCCGCACTATTTCCCCAAGGGGATCAGCCCTCCAGCGAGCTGTAAGTAAAAACAAGGGGTTTTGTAAATAAGGAACATCCCTATATTTATTTATGAAGATAACCAAAATTGTACCTTGTAGTTCGGACCTCAGCCCTTCTCAGCAGAGCTCGTCTTCGGGGGATCTTCTTCCGGAGATGATGGAGAGCGAAACGCCTCCACCTGTCGCACCCTCATGTGAAGCGGACGACCCGGAGGTGTCGTCGCGGAGGGTTCCTCCAAGTCCGGCGGGGCCGGAAGGTCCGGCGCCAAGTGGTGTGCGGTCGGAGGAGCTGAAGGATCTGCTCGGGCGAGCGGCTATCTCAGAAGGTCACCGTGCTCTAATGGGTACGATGATTGAAAGAATTGCATCCACTGAGAGCGGATTGCATGAAGCCGTCAGAAGCTTACTGACGGGGTTTGAGGTACGCAAAAATGATGTACCTTCTGACAATTATGCATATAAAATGCGCCCTGTATAGATAGTAGCCCCTGAGACTCGGTATGTTGTCAAAATTGACAACGTGCCGAGGATCAAATTCTCAGTTATAACATATCGCTGCTCCTAAACAGGTGGCGGGGCGTCCGGTGGCCAGCCGGACTGATGAATATGCCGAACTAAAGCGGCAACTTGACGAGGCGGATGCGGACATCGCGCCGGTCAATAAACGGTTTGATGAGTCACAAGGTATGTGACTTCTATGCGGACACCTGGTAAGGGAGCTTGACGCCCATGTCTCACTATTTGTATTATTAATGCAGATGGTGCCGCTGCTGTGGAGGAGCTGCGGGCGGAGCTCGCCCGAGCGAAAGAGCAAGCCAGGAATAGTAATGCGGCCGCTTTAAAGGCGGCCGAAGAGCTAGAAGCCGAACGGGCTGCTCACTGCCGAAGCAAAGAGGAAATGGCCGATATGGCCAGAAAGTTGAGGAATACTACCGATGGCTGCGAGATTCTTGAAAAAGAACGTCAAGCGGAACAAGAGGGCCTGAAAAAGGCCGCCGCTGAATCCAAGAATGCCCAGTCGGCTTTGAGAGCTGCCAAGGAGGAGCTGAGTCAGGCCGGGGCAATTTCGGCTGGAAAACCGTTTCTGCTGCGGAGGAAATATACGGATCCAAAGTATGCTCAGTTGGATAAGTTGTGGAGTTCGGAGGATGCTTATCTGGACTTGGCGGCGGCGCCATGGACGCGTTGAGCACTTCCGGGGCCGGAAGGGCACTGAAGGAAGAGCTATATTGGTCGCTATTCCATAGTCGGAGCGCCTCTGCGCTGACCGATCGGTTGGCGAATGGGCCGAGCTGAATCGATTATTCGGACTTGCCATGAAGCATGTCATGACTCATTTGTGGCGGGTGGACCCCACCAAGAGTTATTTTGGTTTAGTGCAGCAGTTCCTTGGTGCGGTACCGCGCATTGACGCAATAAAGCGATCGGCGTGTATTGAGGAGCGCGGATGGCTCGCCCGTGTCAAGACATCTTTGGCGAGATGAAGGCCACCGACGTTGCATCCCGAGATTCGGACGAAGCCGAGTACCGCCGAGCGCTACTTTGAAGAAGTCTGCGGGCGCTCGTTTAATAGAGACGCAATGCTCAAGGATATTATGTTTAAATGACATGTATGATTTGTGAAAACAATGTTTCAATATAAGAGCTTTTTATACTTGTGTGTTCAACTAGTAAACTACTCCTCAGGCGGCCGCTTATGTATATGTGTATATAACTCGAAAGATGGCAGTCCTTGGCTTCAGCCCCCACGCACATAGTGCGGGGGTGTTTGCAAAGAAAGCGCTTTTTCACACTTAATCCAACGTCTTGGTCCTGTTAAGGAGGTGATAGCGTAGCAAACCAGGCAACCGGACTATAATGCTTTAGCACTTTCACTTAGCCATAGGAGTTCGAGGGTGGGCTACTATATAGCCCCTGGGGGCACCGCACTCTCCAATTAGAAGTGCGTATGTGCTGACCGAAAACCGGTCCTTCGTTTATGCGGAGGAATCCTAAACATTCCAGTGAGTCATCGAGTGGTTGACCAGTCTCTCGCTATATCATGACAGTCAGTTTTCGGCTTTCTCTACTGAGGTGCTCGCCCGGACGAATCGGGGCACAATCGCAGTAGTTCTCCTGGTGCCGCGTTAGCCGTGAAAACGGAACGTAAGGCAGCAAAACACAGGAGCCGGGCAACCCAACATTTGACCAAAGACATGATTCGGGGCTGATGCATATAAGGCCTAACTCGAGACGCCGAATACTCCCTAAGGTATTCGGTCTTTATGAAAATGGGCAGGATAATGCCCTAAGCCCCTGGTGTCCAGGTACGCGCAAAAATTCTGGTGCGGCCAATGCCAAAACGCAAGCCTCCTCCTCGGTTATAGTAAGGAACCGGGGGATGTATATCAACAAGAGACAGTAAAAAAGGTTTACGCAGGGTCTTAATCTGAAAAGAATCCTTGCACCGGGTCCCTACTGCACGTCTGCACCTCTGTCTCCGTTGTGCCGTATCCTAGACGGGTGGAGCACGTTGTTCATCTGTAAAAGAGATGAACTTAGTTTGAAAGAAAAAGGATCGTGCGGAAGATGTAATGTACATTAAATAAACGGAGTATGATTTGAAGAAGTGAAGAAAATTGAGCTTTATTGTCTCTTGTTGTACATGCATGCAGCCCGTTGTATGAGGGTACGCCGCTAGTAGGCGCCGGACTCGTCTAGCCGTGTCCGGGGTTTGAATGACCTACTCAGTTTCTTTGACTAGCGGAGCCGGATAGGTGTGGGGCTGTCAAGGCAATCTCACGTTCTTCCGTGCTCGAGTAACACTTGATACTCCCTTTTAATGAGATGATGCCGCGTGGACCGGTATTTTAAGTGTTAGAGATGCATAATGCGGTATTGCGTTAAAGCGGGCGAAAGCAGCTCGTCCCAATAGTGCTTGATGGCTACTTTTAAATGGGGCGACATGGAAGACTAACTTTTCATGACGGAAGTTGTCGGATGAACCGAACACAACTTCTAAAAGTATGGAGCCCGTACAATGGGCATATGGGCTGGCATTACTCCTTTAAAGGAGGTGTTGCTACGGCGAATTTTGGTTGGGTTTATCCCCATCATGCGGATTGTGTCTCGATATATCAGGTTTATGTCATCGCCGCCATCCATGAGGACTTGTGTAAATTGGAATCCGTCGATTATAGGATCCAATATCAAGGCAGTCCATCCTGCGTTCCGGATATTTTCGAATAGTCCGATGGTCGAAGGTGACTGGTTTTGACAACCGGTGTAATGGCGCGCCTTTTAGTGGGCGCGCTCTGCTTTTCCCTTTGATCACGTGAAGTGAGTTTACTGTTTTAACCTCTTGTGGGAAAGTCTTTTGTTTTCCGGGGCTCTGCTTGTGGGGCTCGTCGTCATCTTCACTTGGTGTGTCGAGCCCCTTGTGTTCGGCGTTCAGTCTGCCGGACTGTTTGAAGACCGAACAATTTCTGTGGGTATGGTTAGCAGGCCTCCCAGGAGTACTGTGGATTTGACATATCTTGTCCAAGATTTTGTTGAAGTTGCATAGCTCATTGCTATTGTCCTTAAGGGGCAGTTTTTTGTTGTTCTGCCGTGAGTTTTTGAATCCGGCGTTGACCGCCGCGCTCTTTGGACCGTTCCTTTTAATCCGGCATTGGTCCTTGTTGCGCCGTGGTTTCCCGTTTCCATCCCTGACTTCAGATGTACTTGGGTCGCTGGTACTGCATCTTGCTAGCCAGCTGTCCTCTCCCGCGCAAAAGCGGGTCATGAGGCTTGTTAATGCGGCCATTGTTCTTGGTTTTTCTTGGCCGAGGTGTCTGGCGAGCCATTCGTCTCGGACGTTGTGTTTGAAAGCTGCTAAGGCTTCGGCGTCCGGACAGTCGACTATTTGGTTCTTTTTAGTAAGGAACCTGTTCCAGAATTTCCGGGCTGACTCTCCGTGCTGTTGAGTTATGTGACTTAGGTAAATCAGATCCGGAGGGCGGACATAGGTCCCCTGAAAATTTGCCCGAAACACATCCTCGAGCTCTTCCCAACTTCCATTGGTATTTTCGGGGAGGCTTTTAAGCCAATGCCGAGCTGGCCCTTTGAGTTTAAGGGGTAACTATTTTATGGCGTGGAGATCATCTCCTCTAGCCATGTGTATGTGGAGGATGTAATCCTCGATCCAGACTCCAGGGTCTGTTGTTCCGTCATGTGCCTCTATGTTTACGGGTTTGAATCCCGCTGGAAATTCATGATCCAGCACCTCATCGGTGAAACATAGGGGGTGTGCGGCGCCCCTATATTTGGGTGTGCCGTGATCTTTGGGATTTTGGCGTGTTGCATTGCTTTGACGAGCCTGCTTTCTTGGCCCATAGATGGACCTAACTGGGCCATCCTTTTGATGTGAATCTTTATGCGGATCACATATTGGCTTGTGTGCGGCGCCATTCGCCGCTCTCTTTTTGCCGTGGGGTCGTCCATCCGACCGGGTGGCCTTCTTACTTTTTAATTGTGGGGGCTCTAAGGCCTCCTCGTCGAATTCGGGCAGTAGCTTTCTTTTCGGGTAGCTCTTTGTTGGCGATCGTCGCCGACTTGTCTGCGGTGCTGAATACTTTGCTCCATCTGATCCTGAGTGCATCTTCGCTGTTTTGAGCTTCCATACGCTTTTTCAGGCTACGCGCAGCAGATGGCATTGAGCCTTTTCTGGAGGTCATTTTGCTCCAATAGTTTGTCCGGCGTGAGATCGTCCGGACTGTTGTCTTCGCCGGGGACAGATTGTTTATCCAAGTTGTCTTGTTCGGACGATTGCTCGATAGCTTGTTCGTCGTCCACCGGTTCGCCCTGCTCTATGGCTGGGTCTTTGTGGAGGCGGGACTTGGTTCGGCGTTTACGTTGCCGTTTTGACTGCTTTTCGAGGGATTTATCCTTCGTAGCGTCCCGTTGTTCCTCGTCTTCCTTTCCTTTAGGTGTATCCCCCATGTATACATCATGGGATGAGGTGGTTGTCCAGCATCCTATAGGTGCTGGTTCATTGTTGTCTCCTACATCGTCGTCCATACCGTCCATGTCTTCGGAGTCGAAATCGAGCACGTCGTGTAAGCTTTCGACAGTGGCTACGAAGTGGGTGGTGGGTGGGCGTTGAATTTCTTCGTCGTACGCATCCCGACCTTCCTGACCGTAGTCCGGCCAGGGCTCTCCGGATAAAGAGAGAGACTTTAGTGAATTCAGGATGTCGCCAAAGGGCGAGTGCTGAAAGATGTCTGCGGCCGTGAACTCCATAACGGGCGCCCAATCGGATTCGATTGGCAAGGGCGCGGAGGGTTCGGAGTCCGGAGAGGAGTCCGGCACCCTGGAGTCGAGGTCTTCGCAAAGGACAGGGATGGAGTTCGGCTCGATCGCCATAGAGATTGTAGCCCCCGAGGCGGTGTCCAACCACTCGTCCTCGATCGGGGAATCCGGCTCCGGATTAAGGGTCGGAGCGGATGCTGGTGCGGCCTCCAGGGCACTGTTCGGCTGCAGAGCTAGATCATGCCCATCGAGACAAAGGCGCATCGCTTGGCTGCGGCTCGAATCCGTCAAGATCGAGTCTCCGCGGATATCGGCCGATAGTTCAAACTTCCAAATCTGACCTGATGGCGGGGCATAGCTTCGATCTGCTCCAGATGGCCAAGCTTAATTGCCCGCGATGCAAAGCCTCCGAATCGAAGATCTGTCCGGGGAGAAAAGTCTCACCCTGGACCGCGTCGTTGTTGATGATCGAAGGAGCCATCGGGCCTATCGGTGACGATACAGAGGAACTCTCAATGAAAGCACCAATGTCGGTGTCAAAACCGGCGGATCTCGGTAGGGGGTCCCGAACTGCAAGGCCTAGGCGGATGGTAACAGGAGACGAGGGAAACGATGTTTTACCCAGGTTCGGGCCCTCTCGATGGAGGTAATACCCTACTCTTGCTTGATTAATATTGATGATATGGGTAGTACAAGAGTAGATCTACCACGAGATCAAGGAGGCTAAACCCTAGAAGCTAGCCTATGGTATGATTGTTGTTCGTCCTACGGACTAAAACCCTCCGGTTTATATAGACACCGGATAGGTTAGGGTTACACTGAGTCGGTTACAATGGTAGGAGATCTACATATCCTTATCGCCAAGCTTGCCTTCCACGCCAAGGAAAGTCCCATCCGGACACGGGACGAAGTCTTCAATCTTGTATCTTCATAGTCTTGGAGTCCGGCCGTGAAGATAGACCGGCTATCCGGACACCCCCTAGTCCGGGACTCCCTTAGGCGGCGAGAGCGTGCTTACGAGGGTGCGGCAGGAGAAAAATAACCTCCAAGATGCCACCACCCAACTGGGTGAGGAACTAAAGGATGTTCGTGCCCAGTTGTCTGACTCCGTAAAGGAGAATCGACGGCTTGGTCGCAGCATTTTCAGTAAGTGCTTAAATGAACTTTGAAAGAGTTCAACGAGGAAGGCGACTAACATAAACATGTATGTAGGTTTGCTCACAGGTCGTCCTGAGGAGGAGATGCCCAGTTCTTCGGGTGATCTTCTTCCCGAACTGCGTCAGCTGCACGAACGAGTTCGGCAGGTGATGAAAGGCGTCGCCAGTCCTTGTGGCTATCTATCTCCCCGCCTCAAGGCATTGGGGAGCTGGCGAGTGGCTTTAAGGAGCACGGCGGCGCTTCCGACTATGGAAGATATCGGCCTGCCGTCAAGGTGCCAGGGAGGCCTGGGCCATGGTAAAGACGCGGTACACGAAGGCTGACCCAAACCACATGGCCGAGGTCGGACCTGTGGGGCCTGATGGGAAGGAGATCCCTGTAATCTTAGCGTACGGCCAAGTAGAATTGGCCGCCAAGTGTTCCCAGCAAGATTGTAATTTAGATAGCCTATTAGATGGCATTGAGGAGGAATACAATTAGTCGAGTTGACTATGTAATTGAATATGACATGAAAAATGTCTTCTAGCCGGATTGTAGATCGCTTGTCATAGCGGACCTTTTAAACCCGACCTCGGGACCCAATAGTCCGAGTGTGTCCGAATACCCTCGCGGTTATGTAAGAACCGGGCATGCATGTAGACAAGGCGTGGGGTCATTATTGTTGTATCGCATAAGTGCCCAACTAGTTATGTTATATTACATGGATAGTAAGAAACATCTTACAGGAGAATAGTTCCGTTAAGGGTTCCTTTCTCGGGAGGCATGCCCTAAAGTGCATGTCCAAACTGCTAAGAAAGCAGAAAATCATCCGGGGCAGATGGATAAATAGTTAAAAATCATCTTTCAGTTCACCGACCGAATATTCCCTTAAGAACGCTTAGCTTTCGGCTTCACCCAGTCGAGGTACACATCCGCTGACCCGGCAGTAGTAATTGCAGAGGTGCTCCTTTACCACCTAGCCGAACAACCGGGAACGAGGGGTAAGCACAGAGCCAGCAACCCAGCTTGGCCAAAACTTAAGTCATATCGATGCATATAATGGTGAGTAAAAGGTACATGCGGAAGTTTGACACATGTGTTGGGCATGAAGCCCGTATAAATAAGCTTCTGTTAAAGAAGCCCCCAGGTATAATGATCACGGACAGCGCGTCAAGTATGTGCGAACAAAGCACAAACGAGCCTCTAAAGGCTTCAATAAGAAGGAGGAGGAAGGAGAGAAATAAAAGACAACAAAAATAGAAAATGTGGACGAAGGAAGGAGACGAACTCGGAGTCCGGCGCTTAGGCGTAGAATCTTCATAGACAGGCTGCGTTCCATGGGTTCGGCTCGAGTCGGTTATCCGATGCGTTTCGCAGACGGTATGCTCCGCCGGTCAGGACCTGGTCGATGATGAAGGGACCTTCCCATTTGGGCTTGAGTTTGTCCTTTTTCTTGTCCAGCAGGCGTAGAACTAGTTCGCCAACGTTGTAAGCTTTGGCCCGTACTTCCCTGCTTTGATATCTTCGAGCCTGTTGTTGATAAAATGCGGAACGAGCTTTTGCCACGTCGCGCTCCTCCTCCAATGCGTCCAAACTGTCCCGCCCATCGAGCTCGGCTTCTCTTTCTTCATACATGCACGCGAGGTGAGTCATGCATTATGTCGCAGGGCAAGACTGCCTCTGCGCCGTACACCATAAAAATGGTGTGAATCCGGTAGTATGATTCGGCGTGGTCCGCAGCCCCCAGAGTACGGAGTCGAGCTCCTCAACCCAGTGCGTGTTAGATTCCTTGAGGGACCGCACTAGTCTGGGTTTAATGTCGCTCATGATTAGATCGTTTGCTCGCTTGACTTGACCATTGGTTTGAGGGTGATAGACTGAGGCGTAATCGAGCTTGATGCCCATGTTTTTGCACCATAATTTGACCTCATCGGCCGTGAAGTTGGTGTTGTTATCAATGATGATATTGTTGGGGACGCCATAACGGTGCACTACCCCTGATATGAAGTCTATCACCGGCCCGGATTCGGCCGTTTTAACAGGCTTGGCCTCTATCCATTTGGTGAATTTATCCACCATGACCAATAGGTATTTTTGCTTGTGGGCTCCTCCCTTAAGGGGTCCAACCATGTCAAGCCCCCAGACCGTGAACAGCCAGGTGATGGGTATAGTTTTGAGGGCGGTGGGTGGCATGCGGCTTTGGTTAGCAAAAAGCTGGCAACCGACGCATCGTTGGACTAAATCCTGCGCATCTGCCCGGGCCGTCGGCCAATAAAATCTTGTACAGAAGGCCTTGCCTACAAGGGCCCGGGCTGCGGCGTGGTGCCCACCCAGTCCGGCATGAATTTCAGCTAGGAGGTTTCGCCCTTCCTCTTCGGATATACACCTTTGAAGGACTCCTGTTGTGCTTTTCTTATAGAGCTCTCCCTCATGGACTTTATAGGCTTTGGATCGCCGTACTATGCAGCGAGCCTCATTTTGGTCTTCGGGGAGTTCGTGCCTAGTTAGGTAGGCTAGGAATGGTTCCGTCCAGGGCAATAACCGACATTATTTCGTGGGCGGAGGGTGTTATCTCGTTGGCAGAGCCTCCGATTGTGTCAGAGTGTTCGGTGTCAGGCAGTGCGGTTGGGTACGGATTGTTATTTCCGGACTCCCCTTCCCATAGTACGGATGGCTTGAACAGCCGTTCCGGGAAGATGTTGGGCGGCACGGCATCGCGTTTTGCGCCAATGCGTGCCAATACGTCCGTCGCCTGGTTGTTATCTCGGGCTATATGATGAAATTTGAGCCCTTCGAACCGTGCTGACATTTTTAGGACCGCATTGCGGTACGCTGCCATTTTCGGATCTTTGGCATCAAAGTCTCCGCTTATTTGAGATATCGCGAGGTTGAATCGCGCACCTCTAGGCGTTTAATACCCATGGAGATCGCCATCCGGAGGCCGTGCGTAAGGGCCTCGATTCGGCTGCGTTGTTGGAGTCCGTATACATTATCTCAAGGACGATTGGACTGTGTCCCTGGTTGGGGACGTCAGGACGACGCCAGCCCCCAGGCCGGCCAACATTTTGGAGCCGTCAAAGTGCATGATCCAATTGGAGTATGCGCCGTATTCTTTAGGGAGTTCGGCTTCGGTCCATTCGGCCACGAAGACGGCCAAAACCTGTGACTTAATAGCTCGTCGTGGCTTATAGGTTATGTCGAATGGAAGGAGCTCTATGGCCCATTTAGCAATCCGGCCCGTCGCGTCGTGGTTGTCTATAATGTCGTTAAGAGGTACTTCGGAGGCTACCGTTATCGAACACTCTTGAAAGTAGTGTCGCAGCTTCCGAGATGCCATGAACACCGTGTATGCTATCTTTTGATAATGTGGGTACCGAGACTTGCATGGAGTTAGGACAGTGGACACATAGTAAATCGGTTTTTGAAGAGGGAACCTGTGTCCGTCCGTTTCTCGTTCGACGACGAGTACTGCGCTGACAACTTGATGTGTTGCGGCGATATATAATAGCATTGGTTCGCCCATGTTGGGCGCGGCCAGGACCGGATTTGTTGCCAATATGGCTTTTATTTCTTCGATTCCGGCCGTGGCGGCGTCCGTCCACTCGAAGTGTTCGGTGCACCGGAGGAGGCGGTAAAGGGGTAACGCCTTTTCTCCCAAACGGGAAATAAAGCAGCTTAGAGCCGCTACGCATCCAGTCAATTTTTGTATTTGTTTGAGGTCTTTTGGAATATCCAATTGTGACAGAGCTCGGATCTTGGCTGGGTTTGCTTCTATTCCTCTACCGGACACAATGAAGCCCAAGAGCTTTCCGGCTGGAACGCCGAAGATGCATTTTTCCGGATTGAGCTTAATGTCATATTTTCGGAGATTGTCGAATGTGAGCCTCAAGTCGTCTACTAGAGTTTCGACATGCTTGGATTTGACGACCACGTCATCTACATATGCTTCCACTGTTTTGCCGATCTGGTTTGCCAGACATGTCTGAATCATGCGCTGATATGTCGCTACCGCGCGCGTTTTGAGCCCGAAGGGCATTCGTTGAAGCGAGAATGGGCCGTATGGAGTGATGAATGCTGTTGCGGCTTGGTCTGCTCCGCCATCTTGATTTGGTGGTAGCCGAGTACGCACGAGGAAGCACAATGAGTCGTGTCCTGCTGTAGCATCGATAATTTGATCAATGCGAGGGAGGGGGAAGGGATCCTTTGGGCAAGCCTTATTAAGGTCTTTGAAATCAACGCATAGGCGCCAGGATTTATCCTTCTTTGGTACCATCACCAGATTTGCTAGCCAGTCTGGATGTTTTATATCTCTGATGAATCCGACTTCCAGAAGTTTGGCTAGCTCCTCTCACATGTCCTGTCTCTTGGGTTCGGAAAAGCGCCGAAGAGCCGGTTTGACAGGTTTGAATCCTTTTAGGGTATTTAGGTTGTGCTCGGCCAGCCGACGTGGGATTCCTGGCATGTCTGAAGGGTGCCAGGCAAAAATGTCCCAGTTTTCTCGTAGAAATTCTCATAGTGCGGCGTCTACATCAGGGTTTAATTGTGCCCCAATGGAGGCCGTCTTTGCAGGGTCCGTTGGGTGGACTTGGAATTTGACTATTTCATCCGCAGGTTTGAAAGAGGTGGACTTGGATCTTTTATCAAGTATCACATCGTCCCTCTTCACCATGGAGCGCATCGCCGTGAGTTCCTCTGCCGCTAGGGCTTCGGATAGTGCCTCGAGGGCTAGTGCGGCTGTCTTGTTTTCGGTGCGGAGTGCTATGTTCGGATCACTAGCGAGAGTGATGATTCCATTAGATCCGGGCATTTTAAGCTTCATGTACCCATAATGGGGCATAGCTTGAAAAATTGTGAATGCCTCTCGCCCTAATAGAGCGTGATATCCGCTGCTGTACGGGGCCACTTGAAATGTGACCTCCTCGGACCTGTAATTGTCCGACGAGCCGAACACTACGTCCAGTGTGATTTTTCCTGTGCAGCATGCTTCCCGGCTAGGGATTATTCCTCTAAAGGTTGTGCTGCTTCGCTCAATGCGGTTCCATCTATTTCCATTTTTGGAGGGTTTCCTCGTAGATGAGGTTTAGTCCGCTGCCGCCATCCATGAGTACCTTAGTAAGTGAAAGCCATCCACTATTGGACCGAGGACCAATGCGGTGGTGCTCGGCTGTCGGAATTTGGGTTAAATCACGGCATTAAAGGTAATAGCCGTGTACCCATGGATTTATTGTTGCTACTTGGTAGACTTCGCAAGGTTATGGAGTGTTCGTTTCGCATGTTATTTGATGCGAAAGTCTCAAGACTGTTAATACCATCTTGGTGTTGCTGGGCTGGGATTACGAGGCTAGAAGCTCTTCGCCACTTTTGGCCACTGCCGTAGTATCCAACATGCTCAAGGCTATGAGTTGGAGTGGCGCCCTACGTGCTATGAATTTTGCAGGTCCGCTTAGCCAACCCTCCAAGATGGTTCCGTGCCCTTTAGGGGTTTTGTTTTTGATGTTTAACCCGGTGCTTGGTGATGATGCACCCTTTTATTTCGGACTAGGGCTGTATTCGGGCGGATTATCCCAAAATTTACTTTCGGTTTTCCAAGCACTCTCCATCGCACAGTACTTTTGTACTATGGTCACCAAGTCAGCAAAGCGTGTAATTTTGCGACGACTTATGGCGTTTAGGATTCCCTTGTCCGTGCAATTATTGCAGAAAAGTGAGATTGCATCCTCCTCTCGGCAGTCCTTTATCCTGTCCATAACCAGGAGGAATCTGGCCCAGTAATGATGTACTGTTTCAGTGGGCTCTTGCCGAATTCGGGATAGATCGCTAATGTTTGGGTGGGCGGGTGGAACTACATCCGGAACCCCATCCAGTTTAAGACTCGGGGGAAGAGAAGTTTCCGAACTTTGAAGTTTAGATTTTTGAATGCTATCCAATGAATCCAACCCGCCGCCTGACTTTAAGTTCAGGGCTTGATCGACATCCGTCCCTCTGCGGGAATCCGGCATGGAGGGATCAGGTATCCGGATGTAGCTAGTCCTTAAGATAGAAAAAGAATCGCCGTATTGCTCCTCTACCACAACAACATGATGGGTAGCCTGGGGAGAGTTGATCTCTCTCAGGTCGGTTTTAGGCCCGATCTGGTCGTAGTCTGTGGCGACTCCTAGGGCGGCGATGCGATCTAAGAGCTCGTTTACGGAGGAGAGCTCGATTGGATCTAACTGCTCGGCAAGTTCCGAGTTAATGTGAAGATTGGTTTCGATGACCCGAGAAGTCATCGTCGGCGCGGTGGCCGAATTGGCGGTCATAAGAAAACCACCTAACCGAAGAGTCTGACCAGTGGCCAAGGCTCCTTTGGCGATAGTATCGTCTTTAAAGACGGGTTGAGGCATCCTTCCTGACAGCGACGGCACAGAGGAACTCTCAGTGAAAGCACCAATGTCGGTGTCAAAACCGGCGGATCTCGGGTAGGGGGTCCCGAACTGTGCGTCTAGGCGGATGGTAACGAAGACAAGGGACACGATGTTTTTACCCAGGTTCGGGCCCTCTCGATGGAGGTAATACCCTACCCTGCTTGATTAATATTGATGATATGGGTAGTACAAGAGTAGATCTACCACGAGATCAGAGAGGCTAAACCCTAGAAGCTAGCCTATGGTATGATTGTTGTTCGTCCTACGGACTAAAACCCTTCGGTTTATATAGACACTGAATAGGGTTAGGGTTACACAGAGTCGGTTACAATGGTAGGAGATCTACATATACGTATCACCAAGCTTGCCTTCCACGCCAAGGAAAGTCCCATCCGAACACGGGACGAAGTCTTCAATCTTGTATCTGCATAGTCCAGGAGTCCGGCCAACGATGATAGTTCGGCTATCCGGACACCCCCTAATCCAGGACTCCCTCAGGCGTTCTGGCGATTGACCCCTACCATAGACGTGCACAGTGTCCCAGAATTGACGGCTCTCACCACTCATGGGCCCTTGGTACACAACATATTCTGGGGGCTCTTCTAATGCAAGGGCACGGCAGGTGAGGTTTGCTAGCACGGTCACAAAACCTCTAAGGTTGGTTGTTGTGGTCTCATTGTGCACAATGGGGCCAGGCATTATAGCTCGGTTTGGGGAAGAGGCTGTGTTGTGCTGGGTTGAGGCTAGCGTGCCCTTTTTATGGAAAAAGGGGACGGAGTCTTCTTCGCACGCTTGTGAAAGAGACTATTTAGGTGTCGGTCACTGGCGCGTGATCGACCGGCTAGGCTGATAGGTTGGGCACCGACTGCCAAAAGGTGTCGGGGTCCTGTGGTGGCTATCTTACAGAAGCTTGGCACAGGTTAGGTTAAGGTCGGTGGATTGGTTAATCTAGGTTTATTGACCTGGCCAAGATAGGATTAGCCAATGGTCGGCTGGCTCGATACCAAGGTTGTCGGGACCGGTTTTCAGGATATTAATTTCCCGAAATTGGCCCTTGTGCTCACCAGCCCGGGATTCTGTAAGGTGATGAGACACCAACTTGATACGTAAACTCCAAGCAAAATACAAAATGTGTAGTACAAGACCATTCTGGCCTATGAGTACAACAATTGGTTTCTAGTGGTTGATGGCGGAAGCGGTTTGCGGTTCATCAGCGTCTATGGGACTCCATTTCCCACAGGAACAGCTGAACTGGATAAATCCTATCTTCGCGAGGCTTCTATCATCATTGCATAGGTTCCGGGGCTTTCATCGCAACGCTCCTCTCAATGCAAGAAATCTGGCCAAGACAATAGCCAGGGACAAGCCAGTGAGTACTTTGAATGTACTCGCAAACATTATGAACACAGGTATAACATAATGAATGATAATCATGCTCTGAAATATTTCATGATCACAACGTCAGTCACGAAATAAAAATCCATGATGCACGCAAGCAGGTTATTCATATACAACATTAATATGCAATAAGGGAGTAGAAATAGAATGCACCAATCGGGTGTCTAAAGCGACGCCTTGAAAGGATAATAATATAAAGCATGCCTCAGTCAGGCGTCTGAGCGACACCACATAAAGGGCTTGTAAATAAAAGAAATAACAAGCATGCCACAGTCGGGCGTCTATGCGACACCGCATAAAGTGCTTATAAATAATTTAAATAACAAGCAAGCCACAGTCGGGCGTCTGAGCGACACCACATAAAGGGCTTATAAATAATTTAAATAACAAGCATGCCACTGTCGGGCGTCTGTGCGACACCACATAAAAGGGCTTATAAATAATTTAAATAACAAGCATGCCATAGTCGGGCGTCTGAGCGACACCACATAAAGGGCTTATAAGAGAATAATCACAGTGAATATCCAGGAGGTAGAACCGTCCCAGGGATACTCAATAATTCAAATAATGTAAATGGTTAGTCCATAATAATAGTAATCATAATCATCATGAGTCACAAGTCATGATCCATGTTCTGGTTTAGCAATTTTTCCTCCGAAGACCGACACTAAGACCGACACTTGACCCATCCCAGACTGTAGTCCTTAACCATGGACACGGCTATTCGAATAGATATAATCTCTGCAGAGGGTGTACTCTTTACCCACGAGTAACGGATTCCTTTAGTCCATCGGGACTAATTCCGTCTACGGTCTTTTAATTGAAAACACACCTGACCGCACACACCAGCCTAACTTACCGGTGTCTGGAATCACCCACGACACCCGTTAAGCAAAACTCTAAGTGGGGAGGCTACAACCTCGACTAGCATGGGATCACAAAATTTATAACGCGCGCAAACTAGGGGAGCTACCCCCTCGGCTCCAACCGGAAACACCCATGCCCCCGGACCAGGTGGCATGTCTACCGGATGCAGCCGGTATCTTCCACCAAGGCCTCTCTGTACGGTGTGTGCTAGGAAGTGGTTGACAACTTATTGAATCGTACCCTACCTATGGCAGGGACAAGTGGTAGTACGAAACAAGTATGGGGGTTACTGGAACAAGACTCGATCTACGGTCGACTCAGGAGGTTAAGGCATTCCCTGCAGGATTAGTATAACAAATATATTTCACACCAGCAAACAGAATCACCACTCATCATACCTCACCATGCCTTACCGGACATAATCGTCTCAACGAATTATTAGAGACAAGTTCATGTCTACCCAAGACAGAGACTTTCCCTGGATTCCTCCCGATAGGCATGAAAGGCATACGAGGGTGATTACTATCAGAAGCATATCAAAGTCCAATAGTAAGGAATCATCATTATGCACTCATGAACATGATCATATCATCACATAAAATACCGAACACTTCATGCCAAGGCGGTGTCCTATTAGCATCGAACGACACACAACAAATATTATGCCGGGGTTTAGAATGCTTGCCTTCAAGAGTATGTAAGTGGGGTGCACTTTTTGAAAGTTGCTTCCTTCTTCAAAAGTCCTATTTTAAGAAAATTTGAAATTAACACATAGTTTCAAGACAATATGAAAATAAACTAGACAAAATTTGAGAAACAACAGAAAAAGAATCAAATCAATTGGACTTGTATTTTAAAAATTATAGCCACTCAAAGTTTAGTCAAAATCTGTTTTTAAATAAAACAGAGAAAAGAAAAATGGTTCGAATAAGAATACACTTTCGAGACAGAGAAGACGTACTCCTGTGTTTTACGTTTCCACTTAAAACACGTCGGCAGAGCTGGGATCACTGGCAGGTGGGGCCGTCGGGTCCACTGGTCAGGTTTGACGAGTCGCCCGCACCCTCCTTCCTTCTCTGGCCGAGCGGTGGCGGGGCTCCGGCGATTGCCGCCGACGAACGGCGGCTCCCCGCGGGATTCTGAGGGCGGGGATGGATCTGCTGGTCCAGGGCGGTCCTCCCAGTGGTCGATAGGCTTGCGGGGTTTAGGGAATGCCGCGCGCCAGCTCCATGGCGGATGGTGGTTTCGGGTGGATCGGGGTCTCGAGCTATGGTGGCTCCTGATCGGGCTAGAGAGGTGGGGCTGCTCCGCACAGTTGAGGGGAGTCGGTCGGTGGCGCTGGATGAGCTGGGGAGGCCCTGTTCGCGATGTTCGACACCGGAGCGTGGCGGCGGCCGAACTGGCCGGAGACGAGGCAGACGCTCTTCCTCCGTCGATTGTTGGCTATGGAAGCACTAGGGAGATGGCCTAAGGTCGCCTAAGGGTATGGACGAGCTCGGGGCTCCTTTTATAGGCGGTCGAGGTAGGTTGCCGCGGCTGCGGATAAGAAAGCCGGTGAACCGCCGTTCTGTTGCTAGCAGGGCAACGTGGCGGCGACGGGCGCTAGCGGACGGGCTCGCGGATAAGCTCGGGTTGTTCAGGGGCGAGCTGGCACGCTGGAGTGGCTCGGGCGGCACCGTCCATGGCAGGAGCCTGCTGCGGACGCCGGCGTGCTGCCAAGGAAGCTCTGACGGCGGTGCTGTAGGGCGCCAGGGGTGGCTTGGAGGGTTCTGGCGAACGGGTGAGGACCGGGCGTGGCCCTAGGGGTGAGCAAAGGCCAGGGGCAAGACGCGACTGCTTGGTTGCGCGCGCGTGCAAAACATGCGCTCTGGGCGCGCACAGAGCACGCACGCCAGGTGCTCGACGGAATGCCAACGCGTGCTAGAGGGCTTGAATGAGGCTGGTAGTTAACAGGTCTAGGTTAGTTGTGGCTAGGAGATTTGTGGACATGGCTGTTGGGTCTGGGGATCAAGTCCACAATGTAGACTAAAACTATGCCAAAACTGGCCATGCACACAAGGTGCTCGACAGAATGCCATGGGCATCTGTGCATCTCTTCTGGTGGCCAAAATCTCCAGATCAGAGTCTCTTTAGGTGAATGGGATGGTAGCAAGGTTAGTTTGGCAAGACCAGAAACTTGTTAGTGTAAAATTTGGAGAAAACCAAATCTGGACAGAAAATGAAGGCTACTATTGTATGGACCAAAAGTATTCCAAAGGGTCCAATCTCATGGACTTAAGGGTTTGGTAGAGTGGTCAATAAGCAGGACAAATCCCAAGGCAACAAGAGCAAGATAAAATATAGTTGCAGTGCAAAGCACTAAACTGGACCAGAATGAAGATGAGGATGATTTGCTCAAATGTTATAAAGAACACCAATGGGTTTTTGCATATAGTTTAATTATACACTACTACTAACATCCCTCAAATTTTGGTGGGATTTTTAGAGAAATATTTAAATAGATTGTAGTGCAAATCACAAACTGGACCAGATTTGAAAACTTGAGGTAGGGCTCAAAATCTCCAAATGACTAAAAGAGATTTTTGCATAAAAGTGATGTGGGAACATCACATGACATCCCCAAATTTTGGTGGAAATTTTAAAGGAGTATTTGAAAGGGTTGTAGTGCAAATGGAACTCTAAAACTTATGAAAAATCATTTTTAAAGAAATAAAGCTCAGGAAAAATAATTGTAGAAATAATTCCACTGATAAAAAGAAATGGTCTTGGGGAGATATACAAGTCCAACCATATATTTGAAAGTTTTCCACCTAGAAGGAAAAACTCAAAAATTCAGAGGGACAGAGTGATCTGCAATTAAGAGATAAAACCCGGAAATAAAAATTTAATTTCCTGGCAAAATTTTAATTAATAATTCAAGGTCAAAATTTTGGGGTGTTACAAAGACTCCCCTTATATAGTGCAAGAACAAATCCAACCGTTATCCACTAACTCAGCACACGACGAGTGGTACTACCGCACCTGGCAAGCGGTACTACCGCACGGGACCATGGTACTACCGCTGGCGCAGCAGGAGCTAGACCAGCCTATGGCGAGGGCGGTATAACCGCTGGAGCGGTACTACCGCACCCCCTTGCGGTACTACTGCAAGGCAGGGTTGGTCTAGACGGAGAAGGCACGAACATATAAAAATACATCCAGTAAACTTCCACCAAGTTTCGATCCATGCAAACATCCACCCCTACAACTTATCGAGCAGCTGAGCCTGGACAGAGGCCACGGTACTACCGCTCCCAAGGAGCGGTCCTACCGTGAGTACCTGCGGTACTACCACGCCTAGAGTCGGTACTACCGCAAGCCACTGCGGTACTACCGCTCCGAAGAGCAGTACTACCACATGCCCCAGATCATCAACACTAGGAGTCCTTCATTTTGCAAAAACACGGAAAAACAGAGGATGCTCCAAAGAGCCAAAGGAAAGGTGGTGCAAAAGGAACAAACATGTATGTGTTGATTCCACCCAAACCTTTCCAACGCGGGCCCCGTCTTAATAGTACGACTTTCCTACGACTCAAATCCACCGAAAAGAAACGTAGAGAAACGTCGTCTTCAATAGTCTTTGAGGGGCACCAAATCGTCTTGTGCCTAGTCATGATATGTCGGAAATGCTCAATGCACAATTCTGTAAAAGCATTGTCATCAATCACCAACACAACTAAGGGATAAATATGCCCTTACAGCACGCCATGGCCTCCTGGCGCGCCCTGGTGGGTTGTCCCCTCCTCGGGACTCCCCCCAGGTGCAACCAGGGCCCAACTTCTTCCTTTTGGCCCATAAAAAATCATCGTGGAGTTTCATGGCATTTGGACTCCGTTTGATATTGATTTCCTGCGATGTAAAAAACATGAAAAAACATCAACTGGCACTTGGCACTATGTCAATAGGTTAGTACCAAAAAATGATATAAAATGACTATAAAATGATTATAAAACATCCAAGATTGATAATAAAACAGCATGGTCCTCATACTCGGCAATCCCGAGCCCGGCAAGGAGCCCTTCATAGTCGGCTGTATTCTTGGTTGCCTCCTCCTTGGGAAAATGCATCTGGACTACATACTTCAAGTGCTCTCCTGTGGGAGCAACGAGAAGCACGCCAGCCCCTACATCTTGTAGGGAGAATGCACCATCGAAATACATGATCCATTTTTGGGGCGCCTCCTTGCTGGGAGAAACTGTTTCCAGTACTTCCTCATCAGGGGTTGGCGTCCATTCTGCAATAAACTCTGCCAATACCCTGCTCTCAATTGTTGATGTGCTCTCAAATTTCAGGCCAAAGCTGGATAACTCTAGAGCCCACTCCACTATTCTGCTGGTAGCCCCAGGGTTCCGGAGTATCCTTTGCAATGGAAAGTGGGTGACAACCCTAATCTCATGGGCTCTGAAGTAGTGGCACAGTTCCTAGAGGCCATGATGAGGCCAAAATTCAACTTTTGCACACCAGAGTACCTCCATCTATCCCCCTGTAGTAGGGAACTAACGAAGTACACTAGGTGCTGCACTACTTTCTTCCTTGCCGCGTCCTTGGGGTTGCCCTGCTGCCGTGCTCTTCTCTGCCCTAATTCTCATCCGGTCCTGCCAGGCTTTGCTCACTCTCGGTTTCCTCTACTTCCTTCTATGCCATTAGGGCTGCGCTAACCACTTGATTAGTTGTTGCTAAGTATAGCAGCAACGACTGTTGTGGTTTAGGGGCAACCAAAGTGGGCACAGAGGACAAGTAGGTCTTCAAATCTTGTAAAGCTGCATCTACTTCCGGAGTCCACTTCATGGGCCCTGCCTTCTTCAAAATTTTGAAGAACGGCAGGGCGCGCTCGGCAGACTTGGAAATGAATCTGCTAAGTGCGGCAATGCACCCTGTCAGACGCCTCACATCTTTAACTGTCCTGGGTGCCTGGATCCTCTCAATAGCCTTGATCTTGTCGGGGTTGGCTTCGATCCCATGATGGGACACGAAGAACCCTAGTAGCTTGCCGGAGGGGATACCAAACACACATTTCTCCGGATTTAGCTTCCAGTTGATCTTGCGCAGATTAGCAAATTTTTCCTCCAAATCCTGGATAAGGGTTGATCTGTCCTTGGTCTTGACCACAATATCATCCATATAAGCCTCAATGTTTCTATGCAACTGTGGTTCAAAACCAATCTGGATTGCTCTCGCAAAAGTGGACCCGACCCTCTTTAACCCGAAAGGCATGCGCACAAAGCAGTACGTACCACATGGGGTGATGAAAGAGGTCTTCTCTTCGTCTTCCTTGGACATGAAGATCTGATGATACCCAGAGTATGCATCCAGAAAGAAGAGCAAATCATAACCTGAAGTGGAGTCCACAATCTGGTCGATGCGTGGAAAGGGTAATGGGTCCTTCGGGCAAGCTTTGTTGAGTTATGTGAAATCAATGCAAAGCCTCCATTTCTCGTTAGCCTTGCGCACGACCACTGGGTTTCCTAACCATGTCAGATGTAGTACTCCTATGACCAGACCAGCCGCCTCAAGCTTCTTAATCTCTTCGGCAATGAACTGTTGCCTCTCCAAGGCCTGCTTCCGAACCTTCTGCTTGACGGGTCGGGCATGTAGGAAGACAGTAAGGTGGTGCTCGATTACCTCCCTGGGAACACCGGGGATATTAGATGGTTGCTAGGCAAACACATCAATATTCGCCCGCAGGAAGGCAACGAGCGCGCTTTCCTATTTGTCATCAAGGGTGGCATTGATAGTGAAGGTACCATCAATGCTAGCCAGTCCTGTCGGGACCTTCTTCACATGTAGTGCATCGACCTTGGATCTCTTGCTGTTGGAACACTCCGGCAAGTCATCAACAAGCGCAGCGCACTCCGAGAGGTTGATACGTCTCCAACGTATCTATAATTTTTGATTGTTCCATGCTATTATATATTCAGTTTTGGATGTTTAATGGGCTTTATTATGCACTTTTATATTATTTTGGGACTAACCTACTAACCCAAGGCCTAGTGCAAATTGCTGTTTTTTTTCCTATTTCAGTGTTTCACAGAAAAGGAATATCAAACGGAGTCCAAACGGAATGAAACCTTCGGGAAAGTGATTTTTCGAACAAACGTGATCCAGAGGACTTGGAGTGGACGTCAAGAAATAACTGAGGAGGCCACGAGGCAGGGAGGCGCGCCTGCCCCCTTGGGTGCACCCCCAGCCTTGTGGGCCCCTCGTGGCTCTTCTGACCGATTTCCTTCGCCTATATATACTCTTATACCCCAAAAACATCAAGGAGCACCACGAAACCCTATTTCCACCGTCGCAACTCTCTGTACCCGTGAAATCCCATCTTGGGGCCTTTTTCGGCGCTCCGCTGGAGGGGGTATCGATCACGGAGGGCTTCTACATCAACACCATAGCCTCTCCGATGATGTGTGAGTAGTTTACCTCAGACCTTTGGGTCCATAGTTATTAGCTAGATGGCTTCTTCTCTCTCTTTGGATCTCAATACAAAGTTCTCCTCGATTATCTTGGAGATCTATTCGACATAACTCTTTTCGCGGTGTGTTTGTCGAGATCCGATGAATTGTGGGTTTATGATCAAGATTATCTATGAACAATATTTGAATCTCCTCTGAATTCTTTTATGTATGATTTGTTATCTTTGCAAGTTTCTTCAAATTATCAATTTGGTTTGGCCTACTAGATTGATCTTTCTTGCAATGGGAGAAGTGCTTAGCTTTGGGTTCAACCATGCGATTCTCGATCCCAGTGACAGAAGGGGAAACGACACGTATTGTATTGTTGCCGTCGAGGATAAAAAGATCGGGTTTATATCATAATGCTTGAGTTTATCCCTCTACATCATGTCATCTTTCCTAATGTGTTACTCTATTCTTATGAACTTAATACTCTAGATGCATGCTGGATAGAGGTCGATGTGTGGAGTAATAGTAGTAGATGCAGGATCGTTTTGGTCTACTTGTCGCGGACGCAATGCCTATATACATGATCATGCCTAGATATTCTCATAACTATGCTCAATTCTATCAATTGCTCGACAGTAATTTGTTCACCCACCGTAATACTTATGCTCTTGAGAGAAGCCACTAGTGAAACCTATGGCCCCCGGGACTATTTTTCATCATATTAGTCTTCCATTATTTCAATCACCATTTATTTTGCTATATTTACTTTTAGTCTTTATCATAAAAATACCAAAAATATTATCTTATCATCTCTATCAGATCTCACTTTTGCAAGTGACCGTGAAGGGATTGACAACCCCTTTATCGCGTTGGTTGCAAGGTTCTTATTTGTTTGTGTAGGTACGAGGGACTTGAGCGTGGTCTCCTACTGGATTGATACCTTGGTTCTCAAAACTGAGGGAAATACTTATGCTAGTTTGCTGCATCACCCTTTCCTCTTCAAGGGAAAACCAACGCAGTGCTCAAGAGGTAGCAAGAAGGATTTCTGGCGCCGTTGCCGGGGAGTCTACGCACAAGTCAAGACATACCAAGTACCCATCACAAACTCTTATCCCTCGCATTACCTTATTTGCCATTAGCCTCTCATTTTCCTCTCCCCCACTTCACCCTTGCCGTTTTATACGCCCTCTTTTTCCGTTCGCCTCTTTTTCGTTTTTTTCTTGTGTGCTTGTGTGTTGGATTGCTTGCTTGTCACGATGGCTCAAGATAACACTAAACTGTGTGATTTTTCCAATTCCAATAACAATGATTGTCTTAGCACTCCGGTTGCTCCTCTTACCGATGCTGAATCTTGTGAAATTAATGCTGCCTTGTTGAATCTTGTCATGAAAGATCAATTCCCTGGCCTTCCTAGTGAAGATGCCGCTACACATCTAAATAACTTTGTTGATTTGTGTGATATGCAACAGTAGAAAGATGCGGATAATGATATTGTTAAGTTGAAGCTATTTCCATTTTTGTTTAGAGATCGTGCTAAAACTTGGTTTTTATATTTGATTATAAATAGTATTGATTCTTGGAATAAGTGCAAAGATGCTTTTATCTCTAAGTATTTTCCTCCCGCTAAGATCATCTCCCTTAGAAACGATATAATGAATTTTAAGCAACTTGATCATGAACATGTTGCACAAGCTTGGGAGAGGATGAAATTGATACGTAATTGCCCTACTCATGGTTTGAATTTTATGGATGATTATACAAAAAAATTATGCCGGATTGAATTTTGCTTCTAGAAATCTTTTAGATTCGGCCGCGGGAGGCACTTTTATGGAAATCACTTTAGGAGAAGCTACTAAACTCCTAGACAATATTATGGTTAATTATTCTCAATGGCACACCGAAAGATCTACTAGTAAAAAGGTTCATGCGATTGAAGAAATTAATGTTTTGAGTGGAAAGATGGATGAACTTATGAAATTGTTTGCTAGTAAGAGTGTTTATTCTGATCTTAATGATATGCCTTTGTCTACTTTGATTGAGAATAATAATGATTCTACGGATGTGAATTTTGTTGGTAGGAATAATTTTGGTAACAACGCGTATAGAGGAAACTTTAATCCTAGGCCGTTCCCTAGTAATTCCTCTAATAATTATGGTAATTCTTACAACGATTCTTATGGAAATTTTAATAAGTTGCCCTCTGATTTTCAGACTAGTGTTAAAGAGTTTATGAATTCACAAAAGAATTCCAATGCTTTGTTTGAAGAGAAATTGCTTAAGGTTGATGAATTGGCAAGGAACATGGATAGAATTTCTCTTGATGTTGATTCTTTGAAACATAGATCTATTCCACCTAAGCATGATATCAATGAGTCTCTCAAAGCCATGAGAATTTCCATTGATGAGTACAAAGAAAGAACCCCTAGGATGCGTGCTAAGAAAGATTGCTTTGTGAAAGCGTGTTCTTCTAGATTTCATGATAATAATGATGAAGATCTAAAAGTGATTGATGTGTCTCCTATTAAATATTTGTTTTGCAATATGAATCTTGATAATGATGGGACTGGAGATGAGTCAACTTAAGTTAAAAGGCGGCCCAATAATTCGGAGTTTTTAGATCTTGATGCAAAAATTGGTAAAAGTGGGATTGAAGAGGTCAAAACTTTAGATAGCATTGAAGCCACTATTTTGGATTTCAAGGAATTTAATTATGATAATTGCTCTTTTATCGATTATATTTCCTTGTTGCAATCCGTGCTAAATTCTCCTCATGCTTATAGTCAAAATAAAGCTTTTACCAAAGATATCGTTGATGCTTTAATGTAGTCTTATGAAAAAAAGCTTGAATTAGAAGTTTCTATTCCTAGAAAACTTTATGATGAGTGGGAACCTACTATTAAAATTAAAATTAAAGATCATGAATGCTATGCTTTGTGTGATTTGGGTGCTAGTGTTTCCACGATTCCAAAAACTTTGTGTGATTTGTTAGGTTTCCGTGAATTTGATGATTGTTCTTTAAACTTGCACCTTGCGGGTTCCACCATTAAGAAACCTATGGGAAGAATTAATGATGTTCTTATTGTTGCAAAAAGGAACTATGTGCCCGTAGATTTCATTGTTCTTGATATAGATTGCAATCCTTCATGTCCTATTATTCTTGGTAGACCTTTCCTTAGAACGATTGGTGCAATTATTGATATGAAGGAAGGGAATATTAGATTCCAATTTCCGTTAAGGAAAGGCATGGAACACTTCCCTAGAAAGAAATTTAAATTACCTTACGAATCTATTATGAGAGCCACTTATGGATTGCATACCAAAGATGATAATACCTAGATCTATCATCGCTTCTATGCCTAGCTAGGGGCGTTAAATGATAGCGCTTTTTGGGAGGCAACCCTTTTGTTCCTTGCTTTTTGTTCCTGTTT